>JARFIW010001168.1:872717-1394747 GCA_036346225.1 Platerodrilus igneus
ATCTGTTATATTTCGCAAACACGAAACTTGCACAAGCAAGGATCTATTTTAGATTCTTTGTTGTTAGAAACTTCAGAAACTACAGTGTCTACAGTATTTGGGATAATCCAAAGTATGAACTACTCAAATAAAAAAAGGACAACGCCACAAAAAAAACACAATCAGTAAAGCAACGCGTATCACTAAAACAATCCGACCCTTTGTAAAAGCAAACAGCACACACTATTTTTAACGTAATTAATTTGTCGGATCGAAGAGCAAACTCAAACTTTTAAAGCAAACAGGAAAACGTATTTTGAAAGTTATTTATGTATATCAACAAAGAACCAAACGACAACTGCCCTACAGTTAAAAAAACTTTTACTTCACAAGAGAAACAACTAAAATCGAGTCGTGTCGTGCAGCACTTTTTAACGCAATCCACCTATAGAAACGAAGAACAAAACAACACTCCCCGTCTGTACATATAAAATCGTTGTTATTCCAACCGCTTATTGCCTATCAACTCTACTCGTATCTCGGCTTGTATATTCACATAAGGAACATCCAAATAAAAGAATGCAGCACTCCTATCTACATAATTAATTACCGCGGTTTATCATTTCTGATAAGTTGGGAAAGTAATTTACTTATTAATGAAAATCAATCTTCAATTTATCTACTTTTAATTAATACACGCGAGTTAAATTGTATACAATTCTGAAACCTATGCGAAAGTATTTATTTTGTACAAACAGCGATCCACTCATTATACATAAAATATAGGAATAGTAATTGCCGAAAGGTATTTACCAGTTGAGAAAACGTAAAATGTTACACTTAATAAAAATGCACGTTACAATTTAAAAAATACATTTACTCCTAGTTCTTCTTGCTATGCTATGTCCAACCGATACTTGCCAATCCGCTCAATAATATACAACCTAAAACGTATAGACAAAACGTGTGCCAACCAAAAGACGTATTTTTTAATATAACAATACGTGATAGATTTGCAAAGAACCAAATTTACTGCCTCCTCTACCTTTCGCAATATTTATATCTAACTGAAACCAAACATAGTCTTTGAAAGCATATATTCCGTTAGTAGAATGAAGATCAACTGTGTAGGCCTATTGATTTACTAATGAGACACCTGTGATTTATACCTTGTTACAGGTACTGATTCGCACACAACAAGCACATCAATTTACGAAAACAATCTTGCAGAATAGATATAAATGTTACACACTAATCACTACATGATATTAAATATTGTAATCGCTCACATGTTCACGTTCTTTTTCTTAACCTAAGAAAGACTTAGAAAAATTTAATATAATAAAAATAAATAGAACGTTGCAAAAAACAGTCATGCAATAGCAATTTTATTCCTAACTAATTGTAGTTAAAAGTTATACGTTTATTAGATGAACTGAATACTTCGGTAGTGAATGCAATATAATAATGTAGCGCCTTTCGATTTGGCGATCACCGGAATAATACATCAGAATATAAACTGAGAATTTATATACACACAAGATATTTGTTGTGCACGTTGTAGGGTGACTTCTTCATCATCATCATCATTAGGTCTTCAGTCCTGGAACTGGTTAGACGTGTACCTTCATTGCTTCCTATTCTGAACTAACCTACAAATTTCCTTAAATTTGCAGTTTGCTTCTATCACTAATCTGATCTAGGTCTACATCTACCTATTTCTTCCTATCTCTGCTTGTAATATATCCCATACTATTCCCCAAAAATACCTTAGAACGTATTGTGCCCTTTTATTTTTTATATTTTTTCCCCCAGATATTCTTGTTCCCCTACTATTTCTATAACCTATTTGTTGCTAGTTTTGTCGGTCCATGCTATCATCCTCATACCTCTGTAGCACAGCATTTCAAAAGGCTGCAACTGTTTTTTTGTCTGTTTTTCAGACTGCCCATATTTCATAGGCATACTGTGCTGTGCTTCACACTTATGCTTTCAACAATTTTCTTCTTGTTCTATGTTTGTTGTCTTTCATCATTGGCGCTGTTCTTTTTTTGTTATATGCAGATCGGTCCCCTTCTATTGTTTTACAATTATATACCCTATTTCTCCGACATTCAGTGGTTGTAAAGTGGGTAAGCAGCTGTGGCTGCCAAGTTCCCCCAACACTTAAACATTTACCGATTTAATATATTTTTTTTTTTATATATATATATATATATATATATATATATATATATATTTCCAATATAACTTTTCGCACACTCAACATTAGTTGCAGTTATTTCACAACCAACACCTGTAGTTGTTTATAATAATCATCAAATTTATCTGCGCTTATTTTTTCGTCATTAAGTTTTCCGTCTCAAAACTGGTTGGGCACGTATCTGCACTTATTTATATTCTCAACTAGCCTACACAGTTCTTTGAAATTCTCACACAGCATATATACAGCGCGGTTCCCCTTTTATTGTTTTCTAATTTAATGCCCTATTTCACCGAGATTCAGTTTTCCAGTAAATCCTTTCACACAATTAACATTATTCGAGAATATTCCCCAACCAATTCTTGTAGTTGCTTATACTAATCATCATATTTAAGTACAGTTAGTTTCTTCGTCATTAATTTATCCATCTTGGTACTGGTTGGATGCGTACCTACATTGATTTGTATTCTGAGCTAGCCTACACATCTCCCTGAAACTCATATAGCCTACATCTTTCACTATCTGTGTGCAGTAGTCTAACCTAGGTCTACCTCTTCTTCTCTTTTTCCTATCTCTGCTTCTAATATATTCCGCACTATTTCCTCATGCCGTAGTGTGTGGCATATCATCCTACCTCTCCTATTTTTTACCGTTTTCCACATTTTTAGTACCTCTTTGTTCTTAACTTTGTCTGTCCATGATATCTTCATCATACCTCTGTAGCACCACATTTCAAAGGCATCTACCTTTTTCTTGTCCGCTTCTCGTAGTGTCCAGGCTTCACAGCCGTACAGTGCTGTGCTCCACACATATGTTTTGAGCAATCTCTTCCTTGTTTCTATGTTTGTTGTCTTTGAACACAGTAGTTGCTTTTTCTTGTTAAATGTAGCACGGCCTTGTGCTAATCTTTATTTTATATCTTATGTGCTTTTCCCATCTTGCATTACTTGACTTCCTAAGTAGCAGAAATCCTTAAGCTCTTGTAAGTTTTCGTTACCCAATTGTATTTTTGTTTTTGATTTATTATACCCTCTTTTACATACTAGAACTTTAGTTTTAGTTTTGTAAATTTCATACCATATCCCCCCGTTAGAACTGTTTCCATTTCGTTAAGACCAGCTTCTAACTCTTTTTTGCTAGATGCTAATACCGCTATATCATCTGCAAACCTAAGCATATCAATCTTTTGTCCCTGCATATTAATTCCAAATGTCTTCCTGCATTTGACAGTATTCAGAGCCTCTTCAATGTACAAGTTAAAAATTAACGGGGATAGGGCACATCCCTGTCTCACCCCTTTCCTAATGTCGACTTCTCTACCTTCCTGCTCTAATTCTATTACTGCTGTTTGCTCTTTGTATAAGCAATGTACTATTCGTCTCTAAAGCTTATTCCAATCTTTTTGAGTGTTTCGAACATTTTTTTCCATTTTACATTGTCGAATGCTTTTTCCATATCTACAAACCCTATATACACGCTTTCCCCTTTTTCTATTGCTTTCTCCATTATCACTCTCAGAGCTAAAATAGCCTCCTGTGTTCCCCTGTTTCGCCCAAACCCAAATTGGTCTTCTTCTAGTATTTCTTCAGCCCGTTTTTCCATCCTTTTTTGTACAGTTCTAGTTAATATTTTTGACACGTGTGCTGTCAAAATTATTGTTCGAAAATTTTCAATCTATCAGCGCCTTTCTTTTTTAGTATAGTTACTATAATGTTACGTTTGAAATCTTTGGGTATATCGCCTGTCTCATACATATTGCTTACAAGTTGGAAAAGACGTTCTGTTACTGCTTGACCAGCGGCTTTTAGAGTTTCTGCTTGCACTTTATCTGTACCTGGCGCCTTACCATTTTTCAGACTCTTTAATGCTAATTCAAACTCATCTGTAAGTATAGGTCTTCGTTTTCAATGTCCGATTCCTGTTCTAATGCAGTTAGTTCCTCTCCTGCATATAAATTGCCTATTTATTCTTGCCATCTATCCACTTTTTCTACATTTTCTATAATTACGTTTCCTTTATATTTTTGCTATACGGTTTTATATCCCTAAAATTGATTCTAATTAGTTTGTATGCTTCATCTGTCTTTCCTACTTCCATCTTAGTTTGTACCTCTTTGCACTTTTCAGCAATCCAGGGTTCTTTAGCGTTCCTGCTTTTGCGAATAATTTTCCATTTCATGGCTTTGTATCTTTGTTTTCTTGTTCCATCTGATTTATTTTTGTATTTTCGCCTTTCTTCTATTAAATTCAGGACGTCTTTTATTATCCATGGTTTCTTATTTTCTTTTTGTGTATACCCCAGAATATCTATGGCCGCCATGTCTAGGCTGGATTTAATGTTATTCCATTCTGTTTCTACTTCCTTAGTATCAGATATTTTCTCGTTATCTTTGAGCAATTCATTTGACTTTTTTTAGAATCTTTCTCGAATATCTTTATCTTTTAGTTTCTCTAAGTCCAAGTGCTTTTTTCCGTTCCTTTTTTTCAAATTTTTAAATTTAAGTGCGGCTTTCATGATTACTATGTTGTGGTCAGTGTCCATATCTGCTTCTGGGTAGCTTCTACAGTCTTATACTTGATTCCTAAACCGTTGTCTAACAAGAATGTAATCTATTTGATATCTTCCTATATCTCCTGGCAGTATCCACGTATATCGTCTTCTAGCATGATGTTGAAATAATGTGTTTGTGACGATTAAATTGTTCTTGTCGCAAAATTTTACCAACCTATTTCCTCTGTCGTTTCTTGTGCCTAGACCAAATAAACCTACTACCGCTCCTTCCCTACCCTCACCTATCACTGCATTAAAATCCCCCGTAATTACTAAATTTTCGTGTCCTT
Organism: Platerodrilus igneus; assembly: GCA_036346225.1. Lineage (NCBI taxonomy): Eukaryota > Metazoa > Arthropoda > Insecta > Coleoptera > Lycidae > Platerodrilus > Platerodrilus igneus. The sequence continues at coordinate 877,740 of JARFIW010001168.1, forward strand.
TTACGTATCCTAGTATGTCTTCGATATCCTTGTAGATCGCTTTTACCTCTTCGTCACTGTAGCTAGAGGTGGGTATGTATACTTGTATTATTACTGTGTTTACCGGTTTAGATTCTAATCTAACTATGAGAGCTCTTTTGTTCTTTTGTAAGTAATTTTCTACTCAGTATCCTATCTTTTTCCGCATAACTATTCCCACGCCCAAATTTCCTTCCTCTGCTGCTGTATGAATTACCCTGAAGTCTCCACTCCAAAAATCCCCCGCCTCTGGCCACCGCACTTCGCTGATCCCTACTTTGTCTAGTGATAACCTATTTATTCAAATATCTAAAAATATACACGTCCCACGATGCGAGATCATTCGATTGATAGGTACAAGGCTTATACATTTAAGGGTTATTAAGATTAAAATAAGTATATTTGACACGTTTAGTAGGAAATCTCCAGAAGATGATTTGCATGTTCTTGTGAGTGCTGTATTGGCAGCGAGTTCTAATGGCAGCTTCGGGTATCATAAATCACAATTTTAGTTCTACTTGAAATTGAGTTCTAATGTAAAGCATTGATTGCAACATGCTTTACTTTAAAACTCTGACAGTTATCAGATGTGATATAAATCGTCATATAAATAACTGTTAATATAAATTATTGTAGTATTTGTATAAATTAAATAGTGCGTGGATAATTAATTGTAGTACTTCAGGATTTAGTTAGTTAAGAAGATAAAATCGTAGTTTAAGAAGTTATACTTCTACTGTTAGTGACTAGTTCGAAAAGCAAATTATTGTGAAAGATTTTTGCTACAATAATTTAAACCACTTACCCAGTGCCGCTAGTATACATAATCAACTAAGAATTGATCTTTGGGGTAAATTATCAAAGTGCTTAATAGGGTTTTAATAATAAAAAAAATCGAACTAACTATATTAGCTAACTATTGATTGCATCATTTAAGGATATCTTTCAAGCAATAATATGAATGTATTGTCCCATCCTTGTAGATGTGATCCTGAGTCGACTACTTCTTGTATTAAACTCGTTTAGACACTGATTAGTCAACCGCCTGCACTCCTGGAATTAAATTTATTCCAAATAAAAGAGTACTGTAAAACCGAAAGCAACCAGCGATGGCAGACTGTGATAAAAAGCATCAAAATATAGTCAACTTCTAACGAAGTGATGCAAGTATCACAATTTATAGACAATTAGGCAAAGCAACTATACCGAGTGAAAGAGGAAATGAAGGATTAATTTGCCCCAGACATGGATAGGAACTATATACTCTTAATGATTAATTTAGAGCTTTAGCAGTTTTTAATTTGTTCTCGCCATACAAAAACATTAAAATTATTTACTTGAACCTCGACTATAGTCAATCTGGATTTTACATGCAGGTTGTTAATTGTTTAAATCACGCGGTTTATTATAAACATTAATTATACCGGATTGTGCAATATTGGTATGTATATTCAGAGTTTGAAAATTATTGATACAATGATAACAGACATGATATAATTTTGTATACATGACGGGGGTAAAAGTTAACAACTTTATTTGTGTTTATTGTACCAATATTGTGCAAATAACGTGCTTATTCATACCTATTATGAGCGCTACTTACCTGTGAACTAAATAGCAGAGTTGATTATTAGTCTAACATGATTTTTTTTAAGAATAGTTACCGGTTGGAATCTCGTTTCAGTTATTGTTTTTTTCTGATGGATTACAATTATGTAACGTCAGTGACGTGCTAAAAGAGCACGTTAATAAAAATGCCCTCACTTTATGATTAAATAGAAAAATTTATGTATGTATTGTAGAAGAATTTGTTTGTGTATTTATAATGGGTGGAAAAAAAGGATATGTAAAAGAGTTAGTTATAAAATATATGTTCACGTCTATCTCTCAAATAGGTAAATAGACCAAGGGTTTAAAAGATTACTTTGTGCAAATATTGCGCAACATTGCTTTCTCCAGGATTAATTAAAAATGTATGTATAAATATTTTAGAGGAACAATAATATCTATGGAAAAAAATAGGAGAAATAGAAGGACAGAATACGTTCTAAAGCATTTTTGGGGAATAGTATGGGATATATTACAAGCAGAGATAGGAAAAAGGAGGTACATGTAGACCTAGATCAGATAGTGATAGATGCAGAATGCGCAAATTTCAGAGAAATGTGTAGGTTAATTCAGAATAGGAAACAATGAGGGTACGCGTCTAACCAGTTCCAGGACTGAAGACCTAATGATGATAAAATATTGTGAAAGAATTTGCTAGTGCATTGCAAAATACATATGTACCAATATTGCGCGACACTGAGATGACGTGTTAAATGATTGGCAGGTCTGTCTTTCTACCACTCATATAAAGTACATATAATGTAGATCACATCTAAAATCTCATAGGGGTCATGCTTTGCCTCGCACTGAGTAATTTTGCCTGGCATTGGGGAAGTAATTCGAGTAGCTCATCAGACGGAGGCATCTCTTTTTGTAAAACAATTAACCGACGTTTTGAATTATACACAAATCCTGGAATATTTACAGGTACAAAATATTTCTCATGCACCCTCTATACCCGAATGTAACCAACCAACTATCGGTGACCGTTCAAGACATATTGGTATAGATGGCATCGCCAGACAAAGTTTTAATAACTGGTCAAAAAACAAAGATGAAAATGAAAATAAATAAATAAATGACCGATTACCCACTTATGCACTGGCGGTAATCGGTCATTTATGTATTTATTTTCATTTTCAACTTTGTCTTGTATGTTGAATTTTACATAATGGTCAGTGATTGGGATCGTTTGGTGGTTTCGTACTACTCATTAGGACCGTTGTAATTTATGTATGACCAAAGCGACTAACTATTAAACGTTATATGAGACAAATGTTATAGATGGATCGTGTTCTTTGCAGCTATATATTTTTAACACAAACAAATATTACTAAATTGCAGTGTCAGTACCTATTGAACACCTGCATATTTAAAAATCTCAAAATTCGCTTAAGCTTATTTGTACTGACACTCAAATACCTTTATCAGCAGGAATTGAAAATATTCCGCTGGCAATTTTTGTTTTATTTAGAAATAAGAATAGTTACGGGTTTTGTATATGTCCGCTAAGATGAGTAATTTCAGCCGTGTCAATTTTGCACTAATTTATTACAATAACCTTATATTTTATAATTATTTTTGATCGCCAAATTAAATCACACATTTTGAAAATTAATGAGTGCTAAATAATGACAACTTAATAAAGTGAAGTTGCAAAATATATTATCACAAACAAGTATCTCAGGTACACTAAAGTTGAAATTAAAATATAACATAAAAACTGTGAGTTTTGTAATTTAGTATGTCACAGATATTAAAAAAATTAAGTACATGTGTTTTTATGCAAGTAAATTTTCCTTGTTGAATTACGACATTTTAGATATTTGATTCTACTTTGGGAATTTGAAAAATTAATTATTTGTTATTTATTTTAGGAAATCCCATTGTACAGTATGCTGTGAAAGATTAAAAAATATAACTTTCTACAGACTAATACTAACGAACAAAAGCTGGTTTAATGCCAATTTGACTTTGATCGATAGCTGCAACTTTTCAAATTCTTCGAATAGGGCTGCATTTTTTATGTAGCATAGGTTTTATGTTGAGCACTAAATGTTTTAATACTGACCACGAACACAACATGCACTTGGGTCATGAATTACCTTTATTGAAAAGGTAGGACACGAACGTCTCTACCTAAGACTTGCTACGTCCACTGTTATAGAACGAATCTCTTCAGTTCCATACGAGTCAATGAAGGAAGTCAAGGTTGAGGTTGGCTTGTACGGGATCGTATAGGTTAGGGTTAAGTATGTACAAGTCAGAGTGGTCCTTTATAATATTTGTACAATTAATATGCAATTTATATGTGTTCCTCAAAAATCATTAACATTCCGCCCACCAAAATAAGAGCGAAGACACTCATTTTCTGAAAATAAACAAAAATATGAAAATATGTGCATAGCTACTGAAACGTATATACAGCTATTGCAATAGTGTTTATAAACTATTTATGTACTCCATTCAAAAGGAAGAAGTGAATGTTTGACTAAAGCTCGTTTGATGGGATTATTAGCCGTTCTTACTACTGCGACGCTTTTTATTGCAATGTATGCAAATATTCTAGATACCACTTTTTCTAAAAAAGATTGCTGTAGGCGCTGAGGAAGCTGCCAATGGTTAAAATGTGACATCTTTGTGTCTGTGAGATTTGGATCCGGTATTACGGATACAGCTTTGACACTGAAAAAATGATTGGCAGTCAAATATAAACAATCTGTTGGATCACTACTAGTTGAACAAAGTGATCTAGAGTTCAAAATTGCGTCAATTTGAACTAGGACGGTGAAAAATTCTTCGTTTTATAATATTTGATCACCACGTGACCTTGTCAAATGAGATTTCACTGATTTTAAGCCAGCTTCCCACAAACCGCCCAGTTACGACAATTCCTTTGCCGTTCCTACACAATTTGTCCCACAATCGCTGTGGAGCTGCACACATTTACCTCTGCGTGCTACTAAACGACGTAGGGCGGCAATAAATGATTCTGTTGATAAACTTGACGCTAGATCTAAATGTGAAGCTTTAGAACTAAACCAAACAATCAAGCCCATGTAAGTCTTTAACGACTTAGCACCTCTAATACGACTCATGGTGATAGAAAATGGGTCACCATAATCGACACTTGTATAAAGGAATATTTTGCTAGGAGTTTTCGTCTCCTCGCTGTAGTGTTGACTGCAGACATTAAACAACTGTACAGAAAGATATTGGTTTCGGGAACTCATCGTGAATATTAGAGAATAGTTTGGAGGTTCCATTCGTCAGCAACACTTATAGAGTATCGCTTATATATAGTAACTTATGGAGTTACATAAGCCCCATTTTTAGCATTGCGAGTTATTCAAAAACTTGCTCGTTGCGAAAAGCATCGTTTTCCTCTAGCATCATACGTTTTATTGACAGACACATACGTTGATGACTTGCCTACTAGATGTTAGTCTGTCAATGAAGCGAAACGTCTTATTGTCGAACTTAATCAACTTTGCAAACCTGAAGGTTTTGTGCTACAAAAATGGAATAGCAATATTGCTACTACGCTTGAGGAATTGCCAAAAGATCTATGTTATCAGCGAGCGTATGTATTTGAAAATGCAATCAATGTATCCGTTAAGACTATTTTGGATTAATAACAAGATATACATCTATAACTTGTAACAATTTCGATTTTCTGTTATTCAAATACTCAAGTTTTGTTCGATACACCTAATCAATAAATGTTTAATTTCTATTGGAACCTTTTATTATAAAATTCATACATAGTACGCCCTCTATATTAGAATAGCAAAAGTACACATTAAGAGACTTCTAGTTGTTTGTATCTTGTGTCAATATCCCCCTTTCCCGCACATACGAGTAGAAGGAAGGCTGCCTTGTGGAATAGGCCATTTTTAATATCAGATGTAGTCCGTAGACACATATTTTTTGGAGCTTGCACGTTTTTGATCAAACATGCCGCCCGACCAGTTATTTAAGTGGAGTCAACATGTTCCATAAGTTAGTCTTAGTTTTGGTAATAGCATCGACCTAAAATGGTGATGGAAATATTTTTACGGTAAGAAAGATTGCACAAGCTTACCCCAAATTTTTATTCTTTCGTTTCATTTCAGCGCAAGTTTTTGAAGTTCTTGAGATCTTCAAGTTTTTATTCATTTTTTAGTTTAGCGTTTTAAGGATTAAACTAACTATAATTAAATATGGAGATAATTATAATTCCAAATTTTTAAAAATATTAAATTCAAGTTACAAGTAAAGAAGTTATGGAAATTTAAAAGCAGTTTCAATTGTTACTAGGCAAGAATGTAGAAATCCGCTCATGTTATTGGTTAATACGAAGATTAAATCCGGACCCCTGTGTCAGCTACGCTCAACTACAAAAGTAAGGACGCAGATATAGCAGATGGTTAGCGGTGAGTCACCCTCCATTTTTAATACTTATATTTTGTTCAAGAAACTTTTTATTAAATGCTCAGATAAATTTTCGAAAAAGCTATACCTAAGTTTGTTTAAAATTAATTTTCCAAATTTTTGCTAAAGTTCATAGTTCAATTAATTTGTTTCATTTAAAATTTAATTTAAAAATTTAGTATTTGAATAAGGCATAATTGACCTTAACATTTTTAAGATCTGTGTGCAATGTTATGTTAGAAATTACAAAGTTGTATTAAAGGATTTGCTTTATCGAACATGCGATAGGATAAGAATTGTTGGCCAAATTATAATGTATAACACATGGCAATAATACACCTGAAGTATAATTCAATGTCGACAATAAGTACTTTTTTTGACCTTTGATTTTATTAAAAATTGTTATTAAGAATGTATAACCATAACCTGAGAAATTACTTTTGAATATGTAAGTTTTGTTTGTGAACTGGAAAGGATCCTATCCAAGTAAAATGAAGTCATTGTAACGTAAATTAAAAGTAACATATTTCTTACTGAAAACTAAAATAATTTATGCATTTAATAAAACACTATTTCACGGAACTGTTTCGAAAGTCTCCGTATAAATAAGTTGTATAAACAATGTATATATAAATATTTTTTTTGAAAACAAAATTAATAGAAATTTTTTAAGTTGTCTCAAAACTTTCTTTCTTTGAAGCTTGTCCTACAGAAACAAACTGTTTATAATTTAGAAGCTTTAGTACTGAAGAAAGGTATTATTAGTGTTAATGTTAAAAGTTTTTCTTGAAGGTATAATTTTGATTAGTAATTTACATATAATTATTTTTGTGATAAAGTGACTAGTCTCTCATGAAGGCCTAGTTGGAAAATGTCTAGGTGTGATTAAATTTTCAGATAGCACGAGATCGCCGTTCCTATTCCAGGTTGCAGAAACCACAGTAAGTATTGTTGTATATGTTGCTTGTCGTAAATTTTTTTTCTTTCGAAGATTTCCGTATCTGATCTTCGAATAATTACTTATAAAACACCCATTACGATACGGTGGCGTCCAATAAAACTCCTTTTGTTTTTTTTTCGTATACCATCCTACGACCCTAGCTCATAGCTCTGCCATAAGTTGCAGAAACTTAGCTGGTTGGAAGAACTCTTTAGAGGGATCCTTTTCTCTCAAAGCCATTCAACATCCTTTGACCCTGGGCTTGACTATCAAACAGGAACCCCTCGTAATCTATCGAGGCTCTGTCGCTTGTATGGTAGAGCAGACATATTTAATAGAAGACTCGAATGTTACAAACTAAAAGCTTGGGTTTTACCCTTCACATTCTACATTTTCAACCGAGGGATATTCACTTTGTAATAAGCAGGTGTGTTGCGGTGGTATCAAGGTTACCCGCTTTCTAGCTAAGGACGCAGCATACAAGTGTAAAAATGTGTGGGGTGCTACAGAAATAGTCGAGTAGATTTACGCGCTACAACACGAACTAATGTTTCCATAAAATGAAGTGTTATTCAGTTAATTAATTTACAATATTACTTCAATTATTAAAATACATGTTTGAAAGTAAACGTTCAGTCGCTGTGTGTTGTGTTTTATTCCCTTAACTAAGTGGGCCACAACAGGTCAACGTTTCTAAAATATAACGTTTGATTTCTATACAGTCATGATTGGGTTTACATTCTACAGTATAAACAAAAATAATTAATTGTAGCACAGTGCTATAACAGTATCACAAAGTATATGAGGTATACAATGGCAACTCATTACAGATGAAATTGATTTTTGTATCAATGTTATTGAACGGTCTTGCACAAAGAGGAATCTGGTTTCAGAACTCGCACGTATTTCTGATCCACTTGGTTTACTATAAACAGATGCAAAATATCTCATTCAGCGTTTATGGATTCTAACTATTGGATGGGACGATAGTCCTGGAAACATTATCTAAGATAAAAATCCCACGTTGGATTTTTTTGAAAACTATATAAATTATAAATACATGCATTTTGTGATGCATAGGAATGTTATGCTGTTGTGGTTTGTTTCCGCTGTTACGATGAGAATGTCAGTATTAGCCTTTTGTTGATATGTGCAAGATCCAAAAATGCACCTACAATTCGCACTCCACTGCCCAAACTGCAGCTGTGCGTTGCAGGTCTTTTATCAAACTTGATAGAGTTCTTTAAAATGAGTTATGAAAATCGTTTATCATTTGAAGAAATCTTACGTGGTCGAATTTTACGGTTACACTATTGTGGGTTCGTTTGTCATCATACTATTGAAAAATTTTTGTGAAATCGCATCTTTCATATTCAAGAACGAGTACCACCTTCGTCATTGTTTCGTATTAAATCGCAAGGCTGTCCATCTTGTGGACTCTGTGCTTCAGAATTGACTAATCATCGATTATAGTGGTCATGTCCTCCATGGTTGAAACAACCAGAATATCAATAGCCAGCGAAGACTGAGACTAGTTTTATTAATTCGTCACGTATGGAAGTTGAAGAACGTAAATTTTCGTTTAATGTTATCGTATTTGACAATATTTTGGATTCGTTGTTAACATATTGGTCAGATCTACTAAAGATCTTGAAGGTAATTACATGTATTTGTCATTTTATTCATAGTTTACAAGTTTACAAGAGAATCTGGTTAAAATTGGCGGAAAACATATGGATACATCAACAACAGGACACACTTCATTTGTTTATCAAAATAATACAAACAGAAACTTTTGATCAAGACATACAAAACATTCGTAATTGTAAATTATGTATTAGGCAATTTGTTGTCTCAGTCATTTCCTCGACAGTAGTGGTTTGTTGAGAGTGCGCGGTCGATGAGGAACCCACATCCATCATTTGATGCAAAATTCTCTATTTTGCTTCCTGACTCTCGTCATTCAAAGGAACTTATAATTTTTTATTGTCACAAGAAGTATCTACACCAAGGTGTTTCAACTATTCATTGTTTATAAATTCAAAATTTTTGAATATTGTTTGCAAAGCGGGCTATTCTAAATTGATTGGAAAGTTGTATTCATTGTTTTCGTACAAGATCTGCTACATTTGCTTCTCCCATGGGTTATCTTCCTATTACAAGAGCCATGTGGCAATAATGCTATAATATCCTTCTGAAGTGGAGGACCAACCAACAAATCTACATTTAACGAATCCTTACTAGGGATTGACGCTGAGGCATCAAAAACAACAGGAAACTTTGTAGTAATATTGTCAGGTTTTACCACTGCATGATGTGGTATATAATATACCGACGAATTCGACGAATCACTGACCTTAGACTTAATGAGTGTCATGTAACCACTGTCTAAATGGCCTTGCATAAACTTTCTGTACAAACCATAAAAGTCCGGATGTTTTTCCAAGCGATGTTCCAACGAAATAAATCTGCGATGTGCAACTTCAGGAGAATTAACAAAATGTGGTTCCGGGCCTTTGAACCACAAGGAAACAATAAAACGACCACTTTTATCTCTTGAACAGTTTTCTATAAAATGTTTTTTAGAGGCTTACTTTAAATAGGGTATTTGTATAATAAAAAAATTTTAATCTACCAATATTTTTGAAAATGAATGGTTTTATAATCGAGGATATGTAATTTTATGTATGTGAACCGTTATAATTGAAAGGTTTTGGAAGTAATAATTGTTTATTTTTGTGTAAATAAAATGTGATGGATTTTGGTAGTTGAGTTTTTTGATAGGATTGTAGGGAAGTAGTTTTCAGATTGCAGTTAAGTTGCAGGTAGGAGAAGTTTTGACTTTCAGCAGTCCAGCTAAACTTCTTAGGTAGATTCGTAAGATGTATAGTGTTGGAGCGGAGCAGCCGAGGTAAAGCTTCAGAACACCCAATTCGTGGGGCACGATTCATCCAGGTAAACCTCGGAACATTATATACAATGTGTAAATCAGAAGTGTGGTATCCGTAGCAAAGCAAAAGGCCGTGTGTAAAGCACGATATATTTGCATGACCCAAACGAGTATTCTTCTGTCATTAATTAGCGTGCCAATCGTTAAACTGGGAACTAATACTTCTGCAATACTAAACTCATGGACTGTGTTTCGGGGTCATTATTAAATTTATATATCCACGGACTGTAAAGCTTTCGATTATAAAAGAACCATAACTTTTAAGCTTGTTATCGAAATTTCGATTATTGGAATCGGAATATAGCTATTAAAGTTGAACACCTCAAGTGCTGTTACTAGTAGTAATAGTAGGAAATCTTACGATAAATTTCATCCTTAGTGATTTACGCAACATTATGATATACGGAATTTAACAACCGAATATTGGCTTATATCAATTAGTACTTAGCTTAAGCTATTGCATCATATTGATATCTGTGGCTTAATAAAATTTACATATTATAAACTCTTAAAAGCTGGGTATCTTAAGTAATCTTCAATGCCAAATTCCGATCATATCAATTTTTAAAACGTTTCATAACATCGTTCGATAATAATTTTATTCAGTGCAAAGCGTTTACATCTAAAGTATAATCCTTATACACTGATAACGTATTATAAAATTCGAGAATGATGTATTCAACTTTAGTACAAGCATATGAGAATTATTAACATATTTCAGCATTGAAAGAATATGATAGAAAATACAAGTAGTTCTACTCTACCTTTAGCAGACTTGTAAACATCAAGAAAAATTGAATAAGTAACAGAATGAAGATAGCCAAAACGGAGTTGTTCACGTACTTTGTGCAACAAATTAAACCAGGTTGACAAAACTCCGGATTTTACGTCTTCTTAGAGTTACATCTAACGCACAGAATAAGCTTCACGATAGAATAAATGGATAATCGACCTATACAAATTTAACTGAAAATTAAGTTTAATGAGCGCTTGGTTAATTTCAATTACTGGTTCAATAGTTTACGTATAAATCACTGTGGGTTAAAGCAAGGTAAACAAAAATATTTTTATGAAAAAGTTTAAAAATTATTGGGTCTAGAGGAAGAGAGTAAGCTTCGAACTGTTAAGTCTTATATGGTGAAATAACTTTGTAAATAACCAGAACAATGTGAATAACCATTATATTATACTACCACCGTTAAGGAATCTTCACCGTATCACATGTAAACAACAGCTAAAATAAAAGCACAAAATTTACAAGAAAAACACTATTATTTTAATTGTGTATTGTAACGTAAATAAGATAATAAGGAGTTTTCGCAACACACTAAATATCCCGTTAATCATAAAGTCATATGACGCAATACCTAATTTTTCTTTAACGGTTCACAAGTTCCATTATGGTTTCTGCACTGATTTTATCGTATAGTAATTCATCTGCTGTTTAACTTCAAATTGCTTTGTTTATTATATTGAACTGACAGCGATTTCATCATTTCAGTAGATAAGCAAGGATACCACAAGACCAAAAAACCGGTTGTCTTATGGGATTTAACGTGGGAAATTCTAAGCTCGATTCTGGTCATTATCGTGAGTTTCAAAGGTCATTCACCCCGGGTAATCCTACATACATACATATATATATATATATATATATATATATATATATATATGTTGCTCTATTAATAAATTTAAGGAGGAATTCGATACAGAGAGCTGTAGGTGGAGCAGATTCGTTTAGGAAGCTGGATGGGGGGTAAGTTTTGAGTGGTATGTGGAGATGGGGGTGTGTATCTGAAGATTGTGTGTCGAGTAAAATGTATATGATGATGTGTATGAGAAGCTCCGTGCAACGACACGCCCTACACGTGACCAGACGCAACCCGATGCGCCCTAGACGTGCCCTGGTGGGCGACCAAATTATCAAGTGGACGTACCAATTAGAGATTCACTAAGAAATAGGGACTATTTTCGACTATTAGTAAACAATATAGAATAATTGGTTTAGACTGAAAATATTACCAAAGGGAATTTTTCAAGATCATGTTTTGTTTATATATTATTAGTATGTTATTTCTGTGCAAGATAGTGTTATAGATTAACTAGTCGTGATGTTTACATTTCTTGACAACCCGCACTGTTTTCTTTATATGCGTTAATAAATTCCAACTTTAAAAAGTTTAGACCCTTAACGCTATATATTAATAATAATAAAAGACGAAGATATTTACAAATTGTGCGTGGAGAAATTGTGGCATATTTAAATAACCTCCCACCTAATGAAGTACGCAAAATATTTTACCAGCACGACAGTGCTCCTGCGCACAATAGAAACGTTGTAACCGAGTACTTACATGCCTTGTTTGAAGACCAATTTATAGCTAATAACGGACCTCACTTATAGCCACCCCGATCACCCGATCTTACTCCTTTGGATTTTTTTCTATGGGGGTATGTAAAAGATATGGTCTTCTCCCACGCTCCTACTACTGAGGAAGATTGCAAAAGACGAGTACTAAATGCTCTAAATTATTAACTCCAGAGAAAATACAAAAGGCAACAAATGAAAAGTTTAAAAGACGCATTTTAAAATGCTTGGATCAAAATGGCCGACAAATACAACATTTATAAACAACCTATTACTTTTTTATTTATTTTTCTTTAGGTAAAATATTGTTAGATGAAATACATTGTTCCATGTTTGTGTAGCTTTTAAATATTTTTTAAAAAATGTTCTTACGCTGCCATTTTTGGCAACTAAAATGTGCAAAAGCATTTCCTGCTTTCTAAGTACAAAGATATTAATTCCATAGAATTGATTAATATAAGAAAATATTTGATGAAAAATATCGTCAGTTATTCGAAGAAATCTATTACATTCGCCATAAATAATTATCATTTCGAGATAATCTTGATTTGTAAAGTTTCGATTAGCCCTCATAAATAACTACAGTACAGGAAGTGCAACCTGCGTGGAATTAATTACATTTGACGTTTTGTAACAACAGTCAAATACTCTTGTGTTAATGTAGTTGATAAAAGCTGTTTGATAGTAGCAAATGTATTATGTGAACTAGTGCATTTTCTGTTTTAATGCAAATAACTCAAAAACGACTTACAATAAATGGATGGTTGTAATTACATACCTAATGTATTTTTCCATAGAATCGATTAATATAACAAAATATGGTAGGTTTCATTTAAAAAAAAACGGAATATTTGACATTTTATTAGTCAAATTATAAAATGAATTTTCTAGCACCCTGTACATTGCAATCAGATTTTCTTTGCACATAGAAATAATATCAGGTATAAATAATGTGATTGGAAAAAATCAATTCTGTATGTTCGTTGAATTTCCAGATATTCCAATTTAAGTGACTACGCGCAAATGTCAAAAATCTACTAAAAGTCAAAATATCTCAAAAACGGCATTAGATAAAGGTATAGTTTGGTTATAAAAGTTTACATAAAATTCGACAAGTAATTCGAAAATGCATAAATATACAGGGTGTTCTATTTAAGATAACGATAGTAATACCGACTTCCGGTATAACCGGAAGTGCTAGCGTATCGAAACTATTTTAGACGTGTAGGGCACATTCGATAACCCCCTAGTGCAAATTTTCAGATTCCTCCTAACATTGGTCTTCCATATACAGGTGACCTCCCACTTAAAAAAACACCCTGTATACCCACCACGCCATAATGCGTGCCAGAAATTCGCATAACGAAAAACGGAATGAAGCAAAACAGGACGGATGTTTTCCTGTTGCTACTTGAACAGAAAGTGAATATTAAATTTGTTTAGCTAAAGCACCAAAGCTCAACGTAATCTTGTCGTTAAGGAAATACAACAGGAAAACCCGAATTGATTGAAATAAGTTCGCCGAATTCTTTCAAAAGGGAAAACACACCAGCATTAATTATTAAATACTTGGAAAGACGTTTTCGCCTATCTAATTATTGCGTAAATTCCACGTCAAGGAATTCTTAGAAAGGATATTTATTTTTCTAATAAGCAGAAAAATTTATCAAGTAAATATATAAGATATTTATTATTAATTACAATACAATTTTTAATACGCGAATGGGTTATTTTAATTTACGGAATTAATTTTCGTGTTTAACGCCAAAGTGATTTAAGTTAAAAGTTATTGTATATAAACTAATCAATTATTTACGAAAATGAACGTAACAAATTCCCAAAGCATTTAAAATTTGAAATCTCGGAAACTAAGTTAGATAGAGTTATTTGGATTGCAAATAAGCTTGAACCTAATCTTTTTGAACTATATATCAAATTTCAGAATATGAGTTAAAAATTTTTTGTTAAGTCCGAAAGCTTAAGGCACAATAGCATTTTTATTTTTCAACATTAGGTTTCAAAACTCGGTATATAGATAAAGAACATCAAATATCGACTAGGGTCTGGTTTTGGTTATGGGGAATTTTTTTAATTTATTCTCACGATATCTCTTTCTCTTTTCGGGATAACTACCTTTTATGAATTTTAATATATAATCAAAAGAATCCTAGGGTTTAGTATTAATGCATTATGCAATCGATTGCTTAGATAGGTGATGTCATTATAAATTGCATAACAGCGCTAAAGTGATTGAAATTTGGGAAGCACGACGAATTCCAGGAAGTCCTCGAGCAGAAAGTAGACAACTTACACCTACACTAAAGCTCACGAGATTCCGGATTTATAAATAAGTATAAACAATAAAGACTTATCTGTACGACGCAATATTTACCACTAAAAGACGTGTTTGAAATGTTAAATGCACTCCCCGAAAAGAACAACACCAAACTAACTGATATAGGCGCTATAACTATTTTTGTACACCTATCAATGTTAGAAGTGATCACTGCTTCAACGGAAACTACTATAGAATCAAATCAGTTTAATAAATTGCTTTAGATAAAGGTGTGTGTTATGTATTGTCATTGTTAATTAAATCTTCTAAAATTATTAAAGGTTAAAAAATACAATAATGCTATTAATGTTGAATATTGGTAACCTAACCTTACAAATATTTCAATTTGACCAATAAAAGCTTTCTACTTTGAATGAACCTCTTAGCAAGCAGTGTCACCAAGGACACACCTCCCTAGTTCTATGTTTGCTTGGTGGTACTTTAGTATATTCAAATGAAACAATAAAGTCTTAATTGTTACATTGTATAATTGAAAGACATATAATAAAGGTTAATGAAAATTCATAAACCAGACATGGGAGCGGAAACAGTTACTTTGTATTCCAGACGTAATATAATACTGCAGGTGCAGGTCAAAGTAGGTTATAAGACAGCAATTGTTAGAATTAAGATTATTAAAATGTAACACTTTGTATTGTATCAAGAAATAGCAGACATGAGATCGCATTTCCCACAAGTGATGTAATAGCAGGGATAGCATAAATACCCTCAAGAGCCCAAGATGGCCAGTAAGTCTTGAGCTTCACAACTTTAACATTGTTGGTTGTTCAAGCTACTCATTTTAGTTTAATTTAATTAGTAATACTACTTTGATTATTTTGGAAACCAAGTCGTTAATGAACATAACGTACAATGTCAAAATTATTGTAATTATTATAAAAATACACTTGATAGGAGTGTTTTGAAAATAAAGTCTTTTTTAAAATGAAGTTCCAAGCGACCCAAAACCCATCGCGCGTCGTATACTAGAAGCAGAAAACGAAAATTTTAAGGAAATGTATAGTTAGTTCAGAAGAGAAAACAATGAAAGTACGAGTCCAACTAGTTCTTGGACTGAAGACCTAATGACGATGATGATAACTAGCTCTCAATGGTTAAATTGCAATCAATTTGGCTTATATAGGCAAGCCATTGATAAAAAAATTGATCCACTCTATAATCGTTAGTGATTTATTGATGGTACTGCCAGAGACATGCGTTGACCACCGATAAGAGAGGAAAGAATACTCTTCAGCCTATAAACACGTGCATTGTGAAAAACTCTCAACCAGTGTTATAAGCTGAGTACATTGTTGTTAGTGTATTTAATGCTTATCCAGGTCCTAGACATAAGGATGTTTGACAATGGTGAACATTTAGTCTTATATGGAGATTCAGCTTATGGAATAAGAGAAATTGTTAATTCTCATTTAGAACAAGAACGTCAACTTCAAACCAACAAACTTTAAATACACGTATAGCTTTTGTTATGCATGTAATGTAATGGTAATATTGAAAAGTTATTTCTGAATTTACATTTTTAGATAATTACAGAAATGCAGAAACTGTTATTGCAAGAAATTAGCAAAATGTATGCGACTGCAATTATTCTAAATAAATATTACATCTCTTGTATATCTCTTGGATAGGTTTCTGTATTGTACACTTACCCGAGTACCTCAGTTCAAAACCTTGATTTGGATTTTCTGGTGACCATCATCTTCTCGCTTTAAAATTGGAAAAAGCGAGGTACCGGGGAAAGCCTTGGTAGTCGGTAACGTTTTAAAAAAGTGTATTTTTTAGTTGGTCTAGAATGTGTCGACAGAATCGGTAACAGCATCATTTGTACAAATTTTTAATGAGCAGACTTAGACCACGAGAACAATATTTTTGCTAAACTGTGTGAATTAATTAAAAATAAAAAATAATTTATAAAATAATACGATTCCAAAATAACACCACCTTGAAAATAGAATTTTTATTATATTTTTAAAATTTAGGTAAAGTTGTATTTTTTGTTTTTCAAAATTTTATTTAATTGTATATCAGAAATAGTTAAACAACATAAAAGTGCAAATATTAATGCATATTCACCTACATCCTGTGCAAAAAAGAAGGGATACATTAGTGACCTGTTTCAAAAGCAAAATATTCCTAATATCTCATACTATAATAAAACACATCAAATAAATTATTCGTCTTTGAAGAGAAAATACTCTTTCCTATCGGAAATTAAGTAAAACCTATTTAAACTCTAACAATCTTCCATATGCCTAAATTTGTACTTATCGATGCCATTTTGTTAACAACAGATTCTAATAGAATAGAAAACGATACGACTTTGCTAGTTTGTACATTATTGCAGAATTAATAACAAAATTTTTTTTGAATATCCAAGAATAACTAAGAATTCGGTTTTCTTTTTACTCAATGTTTATTCAATTCATGTCTGTCAACAACAATTTTGATATATTGGAATATAATTATTTAGATCTTTTAGTTTTTATTATGCAATGATTGTGGCAGGGGGTAGGAAAACCCGAAGAGAATGTTTTTTTTTAGAGACGAAATCAACAGACTCTCGAAAAACATAGTTTTGTTTGAGCTATCAATTGCGCAACTTTTTGAATAATACACATTTATGTTGCCGAAAGCATTTGTCATATATTTTTCAATTTATTTTACTAATCAGAATTATGGATTAACTACTATCTTATCAGTCCAACCATGTTTTTTAGTCCTAGGATTTATAATGCTTATATAACATCAGACGTCCCAAAACAAGATATATATATATACACCTTAAGCGTTTAACTGATTCGTTAGCACTGTATTGATCTACATTTTCAGTTTGCCGAATATGGCTTCAAATGCAATATTATTGGTAATTCTATCCATAGTCTGCGCAACTACATTTGCAGAACGTAATGTTCGTTTTATAACTGAGCATGACCCAGTACTGGAGCCATTAACCAAGGTAAGAGTTTTTTGTATTAGAAATACATGTTGGTCGTGTTTAATAAATTTATGTTTTTATTTAACCAAGACACCTAAAAAGATGAAATTTGACGTTTGCTTCATGTAATTTGGGTAATTCTGGATGCATGTCTACGAATAAATTTTATTATACCTCAGTGTTATATAAGGGAGTAGTACTACTTAACGTAGTTATGATTTCCTTCGAGGATATCCTTTTTTTTTTGAGTTTCTCAATAATTTTGCAGTAACTAAAGCAACAGAAGTTAATAGAATGCTATATATTTGTAAAAGATTCCTTAATCATTTTTAAATAGAACAGATATGTCCTATTGCCAGATGCTAGCGTAGCGCTTTGTAAAACATGTTTTTGGGGGATGTGCACATGCTAATACGTTTTGATAAATAGTATTGAAATTATCTATATTAGTGCATTTGTTGTGCATGAAGAGAAGTTATTACCGGTTTCCTAAAATTCATGTTAATTATTTTCCTCTTTCAGGGTTCTTGCATTTATAGTTTTTCATAATATCCATGTTGTGTGTTGCAGTCAACCATCCTGATATTATTCTCTAGTTTATGCAAACAAATATCATCATTAAACAAAATCGTTAGTTTTGCATATCTAAACACACTTGAGCAACACTAATGAAAAGAGGAAAAAGTAAATTCCTATAAGATATCAATTATCTTATGTTTCGCTGAAAATGAAATGTACCTGAATATACCTCGACCAATAATTCTGCATAAAGTATAGTATTGAACCTTTTATTAGCACAATTGCATATTTCAAAATATTCTATATATGATTCATTATCTCCGCTGCTTCATTTTCTGGACGTACTTTTAAATACAAGAATGACATCATTCAAGAACAAATATTGTGTATACCGCTACAAACTCTCCGATTTATAAAAAGAATCTTGATATAGGAAATACTTTCTAAACGAGTTTATATTGGATTCCTATCTGGATTCGATCCATTGTTGTTCTCTAGGGTTTTGGCACTTCTCCTTTTGGTAGTAAAATTTGTATAACGCTCTAGTATTTGCATTTCAAATATTTGATGGTGCATGATTTATCTGTCAATATGTCCAGTTTTCATAGCTATATTATATATGTATCTTTTCATAGTTTTCCTTGTTGTCATTAATGTAGGGGTTTTAATCAAACTCTCTTTTGACATATATTAGACTACAAATTTAATCCTCTAAAGTATAAGGTTAGTAACTTATTATCTTTACGTTTAATTATAGAATTTTCAAAATCAAAAAAATTAGTTTTACAAAAGGCAGCATCAAATGCATCTATTGCAAGCTTGAACATAAGGCACCTCGCCTCTCTGTTCAGAAACTATATGGAATATTTTAGCTTTAATTCAAATATAGAGCAAGAAAATTTTTTTTAGTAAATCACATTATTTAGTTATTTAACCAAAATATTTAAATCCTTTGGTTTTTAGATAAAAAGCGGACGAGCAGAAGTTATTAAAAGCACCAACCTGTCTGAAGAAGAACAGCAGTATATAGCCAACATAACTCAAGAAATTTATGATTCGACAAGTAATGAAGCCGAGAGGACCTCCAAATTGCATGCTGCATTAACTAGTTATCTGCCTCAATATATACATGCAGTATTCGCGGGATTCATCAGAATGGGCTCCTACACATACTATTACGGCATCGGACTATTTGTCAATGGAGAATTTGTAGAAGCGTTTGGTACCAGGAGATGTTAATGCTATAGATCCATGCGCATATCAATGACTTTCTTCTTTCTCTGTTAATATACAAAACATGAAGCACACTCTTAATTACAATATTTTTACAATAGTAGATATTGGTTATTTATTTTTACCCTCTAGTTTGTATTAAATTGGCAGTATTGCAATCCTTATAAAATTTAGAATTATAAAATCAATGTTCTAATTTAAGAATATATGGTAAATGAAGGATGAATCATTTAAGCTACATTAAAATGCAGTATCTTAAAACTGTTAAGTGTTTGTGAATAGCTACTTCACTGAAAATTTAAATGTAGCGAGTGACCCTTTTTTAACGACAGAGATAGAGATTTTCTAAGAATAAAGCTAGTTAACTTATTAAATATGTGTATTTGCTATTGAAGTTGTGCATAAAAGGGATTTACAGAGAAAAGAGCTTGTATGCAACTTAAATAATATTTGTGCAGTCAAACAACTCGGTGAGGTCCGACGCGTTACCGAACTTGGAATGCTACTTCTTTTTATGTATAAATGGGTACCTGCAATAAAAACTTTAAACAAGAGCTAAAAATGAGCTTAAAGAGCGGCGACTAAAATTGGTATCCTTAGAATAATTAAAACTGCGACCATATGAGATTCATTAGTGTCAAATGTGGGTTAGATTTCAAGAAACGGCACCCCCATGTGTCAAAGCGATAACTTCAGATCTCGACCAACGCTAATAATATTTGCTCATATGCTTGTTAATTTAACAGATTCCTGTTCAAAAGATCTTAAGACCAACGTTAGATGTACGAAGTCAGTGTTCATCATCAATAACTCAGAGAAGATTTAATGAAATAAGCTAACTGTATTTTGCAAGATATTTCAATGCCACTACAAAATTATCAAAAGAATTACTGCAAATTTTGCAAATGTGCTCTACTTGAACTTGCATCAAATCAACTTATACTTAAGCGAATAAAAATATTAATCAAGAATTGGAACTACACAACCAGTACCAATAACCTCGCTCCACAAGTTCGCCGTAAACTCTATCCCCAAACATCTTTACCCGTTCATTGTTGTGCAGTTTTAACCCAATTGTCTCTTATCTATTCACTTATTAGCTAGTGCAAATATTTTTAATATTAAACATGGCACATCATCCTCTAACTTAGAAAGTAATCACCGATACGCCAATTTTTTGGGTTTATGGTTCAACGATAGTTATGTACCAAATAAATCTTAATATAAATTATCAAACTACTGAGAAGCAAGAAGCTATACACAAGAACTGTGAAAACAAGGAATCCTTATCACCAATTGGAAAACGATAAGGCTTACAGTTATAAATATTTTGAACTTAAGTCTTATAACGGGTGTTTGAAACATTAGGTTATTAGATTTGGAATTGCCCAAAAGGGCGGGAATTTGAAAACAAAATAAAGATGCACCGGCCAACTACAGTGGTGCGGCAGTTGGTCCCTATAGCAATAATTGGGTATTGAACAAAATTATAATTAGTTTCGATTTTAAGCTACGTTATTACTAGCACGTACATTGTTAGGTTTTCAATCCGTCTAGTCGTATAAGATTTTCCCTGGATGACGAATAACACATGGAATTTTTTGTTACGAAGTATTCTCTTAATAAAATAAATTTCGTTACAATAGATCACCTGTAGGTTTAAACAAATAAAACAATCTGAACGCGCCTTGCTTAAATCTATTCTAAAATAACATTATTTAAACGTTTCTGTGAACGGATAGGCATGAAATAACTTTAAACGTACTTACATTAATATTAGGATTAGTGACCTAGATATTTTCTTATAACAAAATACAAACAAAGCAATCGGAAGATTGCACTACCAGTTCATTTGCAATTCTTCATAGTTCGATCCTTAACTGGAATTATAATTTACAATACGCATTCGCTTTATCGTCAACCGTCACTGTCCAATATTTACATTTCCAACGATGTAAAACTACATTTGCAACTAGACTTTGGACAACAAGTATTATACGGCATCTAATTCTAAAAAAAATTAATTTACAGCTTCACCTTCAAGTGACACGGGTCCGTTGAAGCGAAGGGTAATCATTTCATGCTTTATGAATTAAAATCCAACTAAGCTGCTGCAAAGCAAACTGTACGAATCAATTTTGGTGTTTGTAGATTATGTAAAATTCCGCGGTTATCACGTAGTCCCAAGTTTATTATTCCGTAATTAACAAAGTGTTTCATGAAAAACCAAACTTTTTACTGTTTAGTCCCACGCCTTTTGGTGTTGATGACATATAAGTAATTGAATTATTTATTTCCGGCGGTTATCTGACGATGTCACTATCCTCATATTCTGCTTCAGAGGGGTATTCCATTAATATACTGTACACGTAAAAATGTATGCTTGTCAATTGCTTTTACGGATTTAATTTTTTTTACGTAAACAGTTTAAAAAATTGTGATTATATTGTATAAAAAAAATTAAATCACCTGTAACTTTATACATCTGCATTTTCCTTATATAGCGTCTAGTTGTTACATGGTATTATAAAATATGATTAAAGTCTGTGTTTTTTTTGTTTTCGTAATTATGTAATATTAAATTTAATTAATTTAACTAAAACTTCTAAATGTTCGTATTTGGAACGCATTTAATTGATTTTAATTCTTGTTTAAAAATGGCATACTTTCACTATGAAGGTTTACATTGAAAATGCTTAATTTATATTTTTGGCGGTTTAAAATAATTTATGACCCTACGATTCCTACTAGTTTGTACTTAGCAAATATGAAACGCCTGTTTTTTGTTTTTAGGATTATGATTAGAATGGAACTGCCGATTTTATTATGTTTTTGAACACTAGTATAAATAAAATCAAAATGATAGAAGGTGCTTCCGAAATAAGTTGATTCGTTTAAAATTCCTTTTCCCCCTTTTCATCTGATTATTATTTTTTGTAACGCTCAAACGTTACAGTCTTCGCTGCAGAGAAGTCTTAAATAACTTAATAAACAATTCTTAGTAATTTTTGAAAAGTAGACGGTTTATCATAAAAAAGGAAAAATTTCTTGTAACAGAAAGTAGCCTATGAATACGCACCAACACCTTATCTCCTATACTACATGTACTCATTTGCTCCCTACGTCATACTTAGCTTTATGCTTATGTACTCGTTTTATCAAACGCGATATTGCAAATATTTCGTATTGTATCTGCGACACAAAATGCTACGAACGACATGCTTTTAGTTATATTAAGATGAGAAAATTTAATAATATCGTTGGGGTGTGTACTTTAAACGCATTCAAGTGTCTTGATGCAATCTGTGTACGGCAACCTAGTACACCTACAGATTGGTCGGTATACTTATGAAATTCAATGGACGCCCGTCAGTAACTCACACCATACGGGCCTAGCACACTTCAGTCAGGCATCATGGAGCATTCACTACATCAAAAGTGTAAGGTGTTTGTTATGATCGGCTGATGTTTACCTCTACTTTTTGTGTGTCTATTGTCTGGTAGACTTTTTAGTTTTTGTTCAATGCTTGGTTTTGTTTTTCTTTAATTACTTTCTTTTATAGTTTGAGCTTTTTGGCTGAGTTGGTAGTTCTTATTTCTTTTCCCTAGCTTTGGTCTATTGCCTTTTGTTTTGGGTTTTCTCGTATTAGCTATTGCTTCTTTCCAAAATTTTTGTTTTATGTTCAAATCAGTTGTCCTATGTTTTTTAATGTAATTATTTGTGTTTGAAGTTTGTATTAACATTCTGCTTCTTTCTTGATTTTTTTTGTATTTAATATCGATTAATTTATTTCGTACGTATTCTTACTGTGGTGAGTGTCACTGCATGGAAAAGTTATGGTATTGCTTCTATGACTGTTGCTTTGATTTGGCTGCCTATAATTTACTTAATATGTATTATTGCTGAATCTACGTATGTATTTTTTGCTAACCTGTGTATGTATAAATAATTTGATGTCATGTATGTTATTTTATATCCTTTTTCAGGTTCTTTCAATTCCTTGTCTAGCTTTTGTGTTATCTCATTTGATTGTTTCTGTTTATTTGCTTTTCTTTTTTAATGTTCTGTATTTCTCCAAGGTGGTTGGTTTCTATTTCCTAGCTTAATTACTATTATAATTCTTAGTATTGTTGTTATTATTACTATTACTATTATTTTTATCATTTTACAATGCTTTCGCGTGCAATGTTTCAGTACGCACAAAATTGTGGTTGTACCTGGAACAAACAAACAAAATGAAATCATGCGGTATCTTACAAGATTACAAATATTTAAAAAAGATACTTTAAAATGCGAAAACTCAAAACGTTGAACAAAGTTATAAGCGAAAGTATTTAAAAACACTATCCTGTAACACGCCCAATCCCCTTAACCTGACATAAATTAGTATAGTGCAAAATACTAATTCAAACTACCAGACAAACATGTACTATGAAAATAATCAAAAAATTGTCATAAAAACCCACATACAAACATCGACCTGTCAATTAATGCACGAAAATTCTATCAACATTACTTGTTCATTTCTGTATTTGGATAAAAGTTGAAGACTAAATTCGGCTACATCCAGCAGGTCAAATTACGAAAAGTAAACATAGTAAACATAGGCATGTTTATAACTTGCATGTAGTAAAATGAAAGCGCAAATTTAAGAACTAGTCGAAGTGTAATTTTATCGCCTATCTTTAGTAATGGTTGATGGAATATAATTTAGAATCGTCAAAACGCGATGACTTGAGTAAGAAAATTAGGCATGTCAAATATTCTACAATAAATCAAACCAACCATTCAGTCGCTAATATTTAATTCCATCAGCTTTTACAAAAAAGCTAGTAATAGACCAGACAACATTGCATGATTTTTATCACCATCCACCATAAACAGCTATTTCTATAGTTAGCGCATGCGGCCACAACATTCACTTTTACACTTTTCTAGCACATCATCATCAGTCCTGGAACTGGTTAGACGCGTACCATCATTGTTTCTTAGTTTGAATTAATCTACACACTTCCTTCAAGTTTTCCAGTTAGCATATACCACTATTTGCGTGCGAAAGTCTGATCTCGGTCTACCTCTACCTCTACCTCTTTTTTTCTATCTCTGCTTGTAATATGTCCGGCACTATTCCCAAAAATGCCTTAGAACTTATCCTGCCTTTCTCTTTCTTCTATTCTCTTTTGTCTTCTACAGATATTTTTATTCCTTTACTATTTCTATTACCTATTTGTTATTAACCTTGTCTTCCCATGCTATCATCGTCATACATCTGAAGCACAACATTCCAGAAGGCTTCTATCTCTTTTTGTCAGCTTTTTCTACTGCTCTTATTTCATAGACGTACTGTGCTGTGCTCCAAACATATGCTTTAAACAATTTTCAGCTCGTTTCTAAGTTTGTTGTATTTGAACATAGCCGCTGTT
The DNA here is from genome assembly GCA_036346225.1 of Platerodrilus igneus. NCBI lineage: Eukaryota > Metazoa > Arthropoda > Insecta > Coleoptera > Lycidae > Platerodrilus > Platerodrilus igneus. The sequence goes on from JARFIW010001168.1 coordinate 902,504, forward strand.
CTTTCTATTAGATGCAGTTCGGTCACCTTCTATTGTTTTACAGCTATATACCCTATTTCCACAATATTCAGTTTGGGATGAGAGGTAAAATGGAGGTCCCGTGTGTGAGTGTTGTCACGCACGTTAAAGATCCCTACCTTGCTTGGAACAGCAAGGGTTCGGCAAAATTCAAAATTTTCCAGGTAAAAAAACTCGTTTCCTGGCCAATATAGTACCTTCGGGTGAAGCACTAAAAAATCACATGTAAGGTATGTGAACGGGGGTAAGCAGCCTGCTGTTGCCAAGTTCTCCCAGCGCTTGAGCATTTTTCGAATTAATAATTTTTCCAATATATCGTTTCGCAGAATCAACATTAGTTGAAAATATTTAACAACCAACACCTGTAGTTGTTTATAATAATCATTAGATTTAAGTGCACTTATTATTTCGTCATTAGTTTTTCCGTCTTGAAACTGGTTGGACCCGTACCTCCACTTATTTATGTTCTGAGCTAGCCTACACAATTCCCTTAAATTCCCACAACAGTCGATATACAGTTCGGTGCCCCTTTTATTGTTTTCTACTTATATGCTCTATTTCACCAAGATTCAGTGGTATACGTAAATGGTTAAGCAACCTGTGGCTGCCAAGGATCCCCAATATTTAGACGTTTGCCGAATTAATTTTTTCAGTAAATACTTTGGTACAATTAACATTAGTTGAGAATATTGCAAGGCTAATACCTGTAGTTGTTTATATTAATCATCATGTTTAAGTACAGTTATATTTTTCATCATTAGTTTTTCCATCTTGGGACTGGATGGTTGCCGAAATAATAGTTTTCCAGCAAATCTTTTCACACAATTACCATTATTCGAAAATATTGCGGACCCAATATTTGTAGTTGCTTACAATAATCATCATGTTTAAGTACAGTTACTTTCTTCGTCATTAATTTATCCCTCTTGGGACTGGTTGAATGCGCACCTCCATAGATTTCTATTCTGAGCTAGCCTACACATTTCCCTGAAACTCCTACAGCCTACATCTTTCACTATCTGTGTGCAATAGTCTAACCTAGGTCTACCTCTACCTCTTTTTTTTCTTATCTCTGCTTCTAATATATCTATTTTTACTGGTTTCAACATATTTCTTTCTTCCCCTACCATTTCCAGTATCTCTTTGTTTTTAACTTTGTCCATGATATCTTCATCAGACGTCTGTAGCTCCACAATTTTTGTCCGCTTCTCTTACTATCCAGGCCTTAGAGCCGTACAGTACTGTGTTCTACACACATGCTTTAAGCAATCTTTTCCTTGTTTCTAAGTTTGGCTTCCTAGCAAAAATCCTTAACCTCTCCCAAGTTTTCATTACTTATTTGTATTTTTGGTTTTGATTTATTTTCCCCTCCTTTGCATACTAGAACTTTAGTTTTATTTTTGTTAACTTTCATACCGTATCTCTCTGCAAGAACAGCTGCCATTCCATTAAGATCAGCTTCTAACTCTTCTTTGCTAGATGCTAATATCGTTATACCATCTGTAAATCTAAGCATATCAATCTTTAGTCACTGCATAGTAAGTTCAAATGGCTTCCTGCATTTGAGAGTATTCATTGCCGCTTCAATGTTAAAAATTAATGGGGATAAGGCACATTCCTGCCTCACACCTTTCATAATGTTTACTTCTCTACGTTCCTTCTCTAATTCTATTACCGCTATTTGGTCTTTGTATAAGCTACAAACTATCCGTCTATCCCTAAAACTCATTACAACCTTTTTGAGTATTTCAAACATTTTTTCCATTTTGTATTGTCGAATACTTTTTCTAGATCTACAAACCTTGCATACACGCTTTTCCCCTTTTCTATCGTTTCTCCGTTATCCTCCTCAGAGCTAAATTAAACTCCCGTGTTTTCCTATTTTGCCTAAACCCAAATTGATCTTCTCCTAGTATTTCCTCAGATTGTTTTTCCATTCGTGTTTGTACAATTCTAGTTAATATTTTTGACACGTGTGCTGTCGAACCTATTGTTTGAAAATTTTCACATATATCCGCGTCTCTCTTTTTTGGTATAGTTACTATGATGTTACGTTTGAAATCTTTGGACATCTCGCCCGTTTTATTCATATAGCTTACAAGTTGGAAGAGATATTCTGTTACTGCTTGTCCAGCGGCTTTTAGAGTTTCTACTTGCACCTTATTTGTACCCGGCGCTTTACCATCTTTCAGACCTTTGAATGCTAATTCAAACTCATTTCGAAGTATAGGATATTCCAAGTCATCATTTTCAATGTCTGTTTCCTTTTCTAATGCTGTTAGTTTCTCTCCTGCATATGAATTCCATTTATTTTCTTGACATCTAACCACTTTCTCTGCATTTTCTATAATGACGTTCATTGCCGCTTTCTTTATATTTTTGCTATACGGTTTTATATCTCTAAAATTCATTCTAATTAGTTTGTATGCTTCGTCTGTGTTTCCTATTTCCTTCTTAGTTTGAACCTCTCTGCACTTTTCATCAGTCCATTGTTCTTTAGCTTTCCAGCATTTGCGAATAATGTCCCATTTTATGGCTTTGTATCAGTTTTCTTGTTTCGTCTGATTTATTTTTGTATTTTCGTATTTCTTCTATTAAATTCAGGATATCTTTTATTATCCATGGTTTCTTATTTCGTTTTGTGTATACCCCAGAATATCTTTGGCGGCCATGTCTAAGTTGGGTTTAATGCTATTCCATTCTGCCTCTATTTCCTTAGTATCAGAAATTTGCCCGATACTTTCCAGCAATTCATTTGACTTTTTTTCAAATCTTTCGTGCATATCTTTATCTTTTAGTTTCTCAAAGTCAAAGTGCTTTTTTCCGTTTCCTTTTTTAAATTTTTAAATTTGTGGGCGGCCTTCATAGTTATGTTGTTATGGTCAGTGTCTATATCTGCTTCTGTGTAGCTTCTGCAGTCTCTTACTTTATTTCTAAACCGTTGTCTAACAAGAATGTAATCTATTTGATATCTTTCTCTATCTCCGCACATCTTCCACGTGTATCGTCTTCCATCATGATCTTGAAATAATGTGTTTGTGATGGTTTAAATTGTTATTGCCGCAAAGTTCTAGTAGCATATTTCCCTTGTCATTTCCCGTGCCTAAACCAAATAAACCTACTAACGCTCCTGTTCTGCCCTCACCTGCCACTGCTTTAAAATCCCCCGTAGTTATTAAATTTTCATGTCCTTTTACGTATCTTAATATGTCTTCGATATCTATGTAGATCGCCTCTACCTCTTCCTCGTTGTAGCTAGAGGTGGGCATGTATACTTGTATTATTACTGTATTTACTAGTTTCGATTCTAATCTAACCATGAGTACTCTTTCTTTGTTTTGTAAGTAGTTTTTTACACGTTATCCTATCTTTTTTCACATAACTATTCCCACGCCTGAATTTTCTTTCTTTGATCCTGTATAAATTACCCTAAAGTCTCCGCTCCAAAAATCCCTCGCCTCTGGCTTCCCTACTTACTTCATAACTTTTCTAGTTCAGCGCGATTTTATACTAGCTTTACTTCGAAAGTAGAAGCTCGCCTGTTATTGGTTAGCATCAAACAGCATAAGAGCAGTACAATTTCAAACATACATCAATTCGTTTTTATAGCTTATACGATGAGCAAGCATATTGAAAACTTGTGCAACATCACCTAAAACTTCGGAGGAATTTCGGTACCACCAAGGTTAAGCAGATTGAGGTCTTATGGTAACACATGTAGAAGTCCTAGATCATTTCAGCACTACAAGAAGTAGCGAGCTTGAAGCATTATTGCAACACCGCCAAAAAGTCAGGGTTAATTTCCATACTACCAACTCGATGTTTGGCCTGCCGTGTTGTACGAGGCCTCGCCATCACTAAGCGATATACGTGTTCATCTCGAGGTGTCCATCACATCGCAATCTCCAAGGAGTTCAAAATGGCACCACCCGTCGCCATTTCCAGGTCACCTTCAGTGTACGTTCGGTTGCGAGTGCCGCAACAGGGTACAATAGTGAAACTAGTTATATACTTTATTATTTCATATACTGCTATTTATATTATTTGTATGTATATTTTTGTGCATACCTTTTTTTGCTAAACATTTTATGAATTAAATTGTCTTGTATATACAATTATTATTAGGCGGTTAGGGATATTAGTACGAACGGTATGTTACGCCCCGATCGTACATTCTACACAAATAAGTAAAATTTTGTATTATATATGTGCTCTATAATTTGTTCCAGGCATAACGTCAGGGGCTAACAATTCTTTCTACAATGTTGAGAAATTTCGTTTGTATAATCAATCTTCAGAAAGTCTTTAATGTAGTGCAAACATAACCTATACTATTAAGTTTTAAAAGCCTGCTGTCTGTTACACTTATTACAGTGGCGGCTGGTTACATGAAGCGTACTTATACAGATCCTATTCCAATCAATGAAGGCTTCTGTTGTAACTTGTACAATCTTCCTTAAAAATAATTTAATAAATATCAGAACTATGAAAAATAAAAACCATTACCTTAATAAAACCAAACAAAATGCATTTATTCCCACAACTGCAAATTCAGTTAGAAGTTGCATTTTTAAAGATATTGAAAATTCTCCGTTTGATTCTTATATTCCAGGCAACAGAAGATAGAAGGAAAATAGACCAGAAGAACATCTCCGACATGCAGATTTAAAAATAGTGAGTTAAAAAATTAATAGTTTATAGGATTTATACAAACGTAAGGACAATGTGCACAAGAGTTTGAAAACGAAGTAGGAATTAGAAGTTTTGAACGTGCAGATATAATGGTACGATAAATATGATTGGTAAGTAGTTTAGTACTCTTTCCGTTATCACAGCTTTGTGTTATCATATATAATCTTCTTGGTAAAATATAAAAAACTTCGAACATTAACCCTCCGTTAGTCGCATGCGATCTGACAGATCATACGGGGATATTTTTTGTTTCCCCTCACTAAGGGTTTGCAACCATGAGCTTTCCTTTCTAATAGCTGTCTGATGGATAGAATGGAAGAAGTTAGTACCTTTCTAACCCTGTTTGAGCGAGTTCGTAGTATTAAAGTGACAAATTCGTTCTGACACATCGCCGCGACCGAGATCGTAAGTTTACCCTACTTCATATAAACGTTAACTTTTTTATTTTATTCATTTTATGACATCAACTGTACCATCTGGCAATATTTACTTTTTGTATATATATTACGGAATTAGTTGAAATAACTCCTACGATCTCTCTGATCGCCGCGACTAATATACCTTTTTTTCAGACATAAGATGGAACGTCGCATGTATAACCTTGAAAATGAGAAACATGTTCAGGAAATGCTTCTCATGCTTGAAGAAGATGGCAACAATGACAATGCAGGAGATTTATCATTTGAAGAAGAGACAGACACAGACGAATACATCCGTGATGAAGATATTCGGCACGAAAGGCAGTCTGATTCTGGCGAACCCACTGATGTGTACAATGTTCTGGGAGCTTAGAACCTTATGATCTTTGATCAAATATTGAATACGATTCTCGAATATACGAATCAATACATTATAAAAATTCAAGAAAAATTTTCTCGACCAAGAGATGCGAAGGTGATAGATATGGCTGAACTAAGAGCCTTTATAGGTCTTCCGTACCTCGCCTAAATTTAGAAGAGCTTTGTACAGCCGATGGTGGGGTTGAGCTTTTCAGGCTTACCATGGGCTTGAGACGATTCCGATTCATTATTCGTTGTGTTTGTTTTAACAACAGTCAAACTAGGCAAGAAAGAAGAGCATTCGACCGCCTGGCAGCAATTACAGAGTGTTTTGAACACTACGTTGAAAACTGCAGAAAACATTACTGTCCCGGAGAAAATCTCACGCTAGATGAAATGCTAGTTGCGTTTAGAGGAAAATGCATTTTCCGCCAGTATAATCCAAGAAAACCTGCTCGTTATGGAATTAAAATATTCAATCTAACTGATGCTAGAATGGAATACACACTCAATTTGGAAGTGTATTTAGGAACTCAGCCTGAAAGCCCTTTTATTGTGAGTAACCAGTCAGATGATGTAGTGAAGCGCTTAGTTTGTTCTATAAGTGTATCAGGGAGAAACCTGACCATTAACAACTGGTTCACTAGCTACTGTCTCGTAAACGATTTGAAAGCTATGAAGTTGTCAATGGTTGGAACCCTAAGAAAAAATAAACCCTAAATTCCATTATCTTTTAAATCTTCAAAAAATGAACATTATTCGAGCAAGTTTGGGTTTCAGAAAGGAGGAACTCTTGTTTCATATGCTCCCAAAACCAACAAAATGTCATTTTGTTATCCAATCTACACTTTGATGCCAAAATCGATGAAGAAACAGCGAAACAAAAAAAATCTGAAATAATAACCTTCTACAATAAAACCAAAGGGGGCGTTGATACTGTGGACAAGATGTGCACTACATACGATGTCTCTAGAACTACTATACGTTGGCAATGGTCATCTTTTTATCGATGTTGAATACAGCGGGAATAAACAGTCAAATCTTGTTCACTAGCAACAAAAATAAAGTGAGTAGCAGGAGGGCTTTTCTAAGACAACTTGCAGTTTCACTTATACAAAAGCAGCTAGAGATAAGAAAGACGACCAATACTGGACTTCCGTTGGCAGTATCAATCGGTTTGAAGAGACTTCACTCAGAACATACGAGCACATCCGAAATTGTAGCGCCTGCGGAGACTGATGAAAAACGGTTGCCATGTCTATCATGCAAAATTGGAAAGAAAAGGCGTCTTACTAAATACAAATGCTACGTCTGTAAAGTTCCACTTTGCCTCCAACATTCCAGGATGAGGTGCCAGTCGAACTGCAATACAACCTGTAATGATGTATCTGAAGAAGAGGGACGAGTGTAGCTATATATTATTGTTCGATTTTTTTTGCTGATTTATTGATTCATTATAGTTTCTCATATTTTAATTTTGTATCTAATGCAATTTTTTGTTCATAATATGTATAAATATACTTATTGATTTTGTTCAAGTTCTTATGTTTTTCCCTACATTATGAAAGTTAGTAGCTGCGTATTATGTAAGTAGATACCATCATCATGAAAGTTACCATTTATTTTGAACTAACTGTTACCTACTCTGTTTCATTCTTGAGTTAACGTAGCTGTTTTATTGCTTGTTTCTATGTTGTTCAAAAGTACTTGCGTACTTCTTCCTTCTAAAATACTTTACGTACTTGGTGTGAGTTGGTGAACCTCAACTTTTAACAAAAATACAAGTAGTCATGAAAGTGATCTGTCAGATCGTCGCGACCAATCTGACATATTATTGCCGCGACTAATGGAGGGTTAATAAAACAAGACCAACCTAGCACTAAATATGTACTTATATCGAATACTAAACGATTAAGTTAAAGAAATCGAATCCATACAAAAATTTTATTTGTCAATCAAAGCTTTTATAAGTATTTTAGTGAAATTTTACCAGGGTAGTAAAAATTGAATATAGCAAGCATCAAAATAAATTATGTCGTTGAAATTTGAAAAACAATATCCAATAAAGTAGGCTTCTTGACATGACAGCATAATTCTATTAAAATTAATTTATTATCAGTTTTGAATTGCTTATAATTATTACTACAAAAAGGAAGCAGAATAAACAGGATTTATGTCTTTAAAAACAAAATAGAAGCTTTTGTTTTCTCCTTTTGCTTGTTTTTGCATCGCTCGTCTCTAAATATGTTAAGTTGGTATCAAAATAAATACAAAGTTAAAATATACATATAGAAACGATACAAAATATGTAAGATAATACGATTTCAGAACATGCGAAGCACTTTTTAAACTACTTATGATGAAGCAGTTAATCTGGCTTAGCATTGGAAAATTCCAATCACTCTCAAATAAAACCCATCAAAAAGAGTGGAAAGATTTTTTGATGAAGTGATCACTGCTTATCCAATTCACAATCCGTTACTAAATTTGATAGTAAGTTCATATAATCATCTCTGAATATTATTTTTCAACAACTATATGATCGGCTTAGCAATGTTAAAACATAGCTAATTATTTTATTGTGTGCACCCTACGTATTATTACAAATGACAGAAGAAGAAATAGAAAAATATTGAGGTGTTTCAAAAGGAATATGCTAGTGATATTTCTACAAACCCTTTTAATGTAATCATGCTACAACGAGACGTTTTTGAGAATTCCTTGACTAGTTTACACACCATTGAAGAACTAACTAATTATATTTTTATGAAGAACAATTTTTTGCAAGAATTTTACCGGACGTATATTCAGATCTGTTACTGTATATGACTGTCAGTAACTAGCGCCTTCGCAGAGAGATCTTCCAAATGAAAGAGTATTAAAAATTACTACAGATCAACCATAACTCAGGAACGTTTATCAGATCTAACTATAATATCCCTTGAAGGTGAACGTGCTTTTTCAATAGATATAGACAACATAATAGACAATTTTATTTTCACTAAAAGAAAAAGATTCTTTTATGGTTGCAAGCTGAGTACTGATATTTAAGTATTCACTTTTTTACCTGTGCTTTACGCAGATTGAACAAATTCATAATTTAGTTTAATCACTTCGGAAACTCTTTTTTTCTCTTGCAGCTCAGTTAAATAAAATTTAATATATTTAACGTACGTTACGTATTCCTTTTGTTCATTTTATGCTTAAAAATCATTAATTTTCATATTCAATGTCTGTGTAATTACCAGATAATAGAAAACGAATATTAATTATACTCGTTTACATGCGAGGTACCATATCTATTAACCTTAAAGATCCCAAAGCAAAAGGACCTTTTTAAAATTTTTGGTGGGGCATTAAACCTTAGGTTCGCGACTGAGTCAACGCCTTTATAAGCCTTTATAGTTTCTAAGAAGTCATGGCTATGAAGTTCTACGCGAAACCAACCCTATCATTATCAATTTAATGCGATAGAATGATTTGGGCACATGAAAAATGCTATTATAGTAAGCATATCGGAGGAAATGGCGAAGAACGACAAGATATTCGATATGCAGAGAGAATCTTTGCAAAGGTATCCCAAAGGTGTATAGCAACAATTTATTCAACATTTCGAAACGTTCATAAGTGAAAGTTATTTAGCTGAAATAGCGATAGATACGACTGTTGATTAGACAAGTCATCTGTGACAGTGATACGTCAACAGCAAGCACCACATTACCCTATATTTTTTATGCCCTACTATGTATTCAAAACTATTGTATTGTAATCTAAAGAAGTTCTTCAAGTAAAATATATCTTGGAAGTAGTATAACTATGGAGAAGCTGGGACAGCCCTTTTTAAAGGGTCATAAATATCTTGTAAAGGGTGTGTGTATTATGGAAAAGAGAAGTATGTATGTGTGAAGGTCATGTATGTGTAGGTGTGTGTGTGTGTGTTAGTATTAGTTAGGTTTGAGGATAACGATAGTATGGCTATGGAGAAGCTGGCCGGCCCTTTTTAAAAGGATCATAAATATCTTGTAAAGGGTGTGCGTATTATGTAAAAGAGAGGTATGTATGTGCAGGTGTGTGCGTGTAGGGTGTAGGGTATGTATGGTTTGTCGGTGAAGTTAACGTGGAAGTCGTGCCGCCCTCGTGATAAAAGTGTGTGTGTAGATATCGATCGGGGGCGGTGTTGTTGTTGTTTTATTTTCGAAAAGAAAGGTATGTATCGTTATGTGTATAGGTGTGTAGGGGGTGCGTGTTTTAGTCTAAGACGAAATATCGTAAGGGGCGCGCAAGTGGTGCGAAAGTGTTTTTGTTTTAAGAGCGTGTTTTCGGGATTATCTCATCGGACACGTGCAAGACGTTTCAAGTAATCTTTTAATAATTTGAAAATGTTACGCTCGATGTGTCGTAGGCAATTATGATGAAGTATAAGAAGAATAAGGCTGGGGAAATAACCGCAAGGTTTTTATTACAGGTGTCGATAAGAAAAATTGCGTGCTGCGTTTGTATTTGAAAAAAATTACTCCCCTACTACGAATAATAGTTTCGTCGTCTTGGTAAAAAGAATATCCAAAATATTTTTCTATTTATTATTGTGTAATTATTCGAACGGTAAACATCGTGTGTCGAAAGTGTAAAAATGTCTCAAGCTTCGGACGAATTAAAATTCCAGACGCGCCTACCTCAACGCGTGCAATTTTAAAACAATTGAAAAGTGCTTGCAACGTAGGTCGAAAACGTCACTATGAATCGATGCTGCTAAATCTGAAATGTAATCAGATCGTTTCTAATGCAAAAGCAAGCGTATAGGGCGATCAGAGGGCAGGTATTAGTAAAAAGAATGGATCCGGCGATAATACTAGTGCGAAGGACGACGACGAGGGTTATGCGAACGACGTCGAAGTCGACGATCCTGCTGAAAATTTCGATAGATTAACATCAAAGAAGAATGTCAAAAGACGTAGAACGTCGAACAATATCGTGTGGGTCGATTTGAAATCGGCTTTCGCCCGCAGGATACGTTCGAGTGCTGTGGTCAATTTATATCACATAGATCCCATGCAATTTTTAGAAGATGCATTCGCCCTAATAGAGCGACGTTTGAGAAAATGTTTGAGAAAATTTGGATCTCTTAAAATTAATTTCGTGTTTAACGGTGAATACGTAAAGCCCAACGCATCAACATCATCGTCTTCAGAAGCCGTGGATACATCGTCATCATCATCATCGTCGTCATCGCTCAGACATTTTACTACTAAAAATTATAAAATTTTAAAAATTGAAGACTTTCAAACTCAAGTTAAACCCGAAGCCATTCAGGAATTGAACAATAAACTGGACGAATATACCGAAAAGCAGAGCGGGTTAGCTCTTTCGAGAATATTAAATTTAGGCGTCAATATAAATCATGCAGGAACCTATAGTATGCATTCTTAAGGAAGGGGATAAGAAAATTGTCTACGAGATGATATGTTTATTTTAATAATCATATACGTTTGTAATATAGAAGAATGTTGACGGTCGAGGATCTTACGAAATTACCGCTCGAGTATATCGAGAGGCATGCAAGTAAAGACGTCGCCAGAAATTTCGATAAATTACCGGAGTATTTGCAAAACAATTATGGACGCTTCGCTATTGTTTAGCGCATGGCTTACAATCGTCGTCGCATGCAGATCAGATAGATGGACCTCCTCTGCAAATAAAATCGTGTCCTGAATGCGCATGTTCTACCCCATATGTACGCGCGCACAACAACACATCGCAGCCCTACAATAAAAACCTATGAATGCAATTAAAAATGCTCATTGTTCGAAATGACTCCTAAAGGACCGTCCGCAGCCGTCGCAGCATATCTCGCCTACTCTTTAATATGTAATAATTACCTATACATATTTAAACCGAGCGTGCCCTCCTGGCAAAGAAATCCGGTTCCCGTAGATACTCCGAATGCATTCGTATGTTTCGAGGTTGTTGAAAATAAAGACGTTTTGGCATTGTCGAAGTCCGAGTCGTCACAACAACAACAACAAATAAGATGCTCTCGCTCTAAAGATTGGAAACGTATGGAATTAATTACCATGCAGCTGCAACAGTAATGGCAGCAGCAGCAACAGAACCATTCGGAAGAGGTTCCCTTATCGCCATCATCAGAGACGTCGTCGTCGTCGTCATCGTCCGCGGTATCGAGAGACCTTTAATTTATAAAAGTTATCTAGGAGGAGGAGGAGGACGCCTTCACCGACGACGAGAAATAGAAAACGTAGATGGATCCGGCGACGGCGTGGACGGCGACGACGACGACGACGACGGTGCCGAATGGTTGAACAATGGATCCGCGGGCGATTGTGTCGGAGACGGAGTTGGCATCGATCCTTTTCTGATGTTTAAAATAAGATTTAAATATAATAGCAGTTTTACGGAGACCGAATGGTACGTCATGCCATGGAATCATAAACGAATCGCCTTCGAAAGAGAAAGAGAGCGAGAAAAAAGATCGAGAATTTGATAGTTCAGATGGTGTATGGACGTATTTAGAACACATCGTACTTATGCAATTAATAGGAGCGTGGGCATACTACATCTATTACAAATATAAAATAAACTATGCGCGCATGAGCAACATCGTTTGAGCTCGAACGAAAACCTACGCATGCAAAATAATTTTCAGTTCTAACCGGGAGGTATCTTCGTTCAGGGTGTGTATGTGCGTGAAATTTTGCACTTAATTAAATAGCAATTATGGTGAAGTATATTCAAGACGAAAATAATCATACAAGTGGTGACGACAGTCAAGTATTTTTAAATAACGATGATGATGACGTAATTTCGTCATCATCATCATCTACGTGCAGTATCTGGATCGCCGCAAGTTTTGTCAGGTATTCATGTCTACGATAACGATCAGGCGATGGATCCCCTGATATGTAGCACCGAATACCGATTGAATTCCTCCAAGGAGAATGCGCAATGGTGCGCTCACGGTCATACGATCGAAGTGGGCTTAACCAAACAAAAGAGCAATATGGATTTTAGCCCTGTTATCAGACTTATATGCCCCAACAGATTTTGTAAAGAAGGCGAATTGCAAATGGACGAAAACGAGTGGAAAGATTTGTCGTCTATCAATATCGAACATAAATTTAGAAAATTTTTTTCCAACCGCTCGGATACTGCCACGGTTGTATCTGCAGGCGCTACCGCCGCCTCCGTAGTCGCAGACGTATGGCACTGGAGGCGTGAAATGCATCAGACGATCGACGGATACTTGGAAGTGGAATTTAAAGACGAATACGAGTCCATTCATAGAGTCGAGGTGCAAAAAACTGCTGCGGCTCTCGCCGCATTAGAATCAACAACAACAAGATCCGGATACAATGTTGCGCGAATTTCTCTCTCCCGCGAAGAATTTGCAAAAGTGTTTACTCTAGCGCCTCTTATAATGCTCAAATTAGAAATATTGAAAGGACAAGATTTTCAAGAGTTCTACGATAGAAATATAGAGTGCGTCGCCACTTGCCTTCCCGAAGAGTTCGGAGCTTACGCGTATAACAGGTGCAAGAGCAGTAGCGGCGACGGCGACGACGATGGAGGTGAAGGCGTCCCCCTCCTCGAGGATGCTGGACTTTATTCGAACGTGCAGGATCAAATCTTATGTCGAGTCGAGATGATAAGCGAATACGTATTTGGAAATCCATCCCTAAGTACCCTAAACGTTCTTTACGACATCAACAGACTCGGCTTATTAGAAATCACGCGCCATTTCCTCACGAAATTGTCGATGACGTATTATGTTTATATCAAAAGAATTTAAATGTCGAAATGAAACCTTTGTATTTTAAAGATAGTGTATGATCTTTTTGTAAATAAAATTTATTCTGTATGCAGTTATTTTATATATATATATATATATATATATATATATATATATTTAAATTGTTACGTTATTGCAGGAGAGATGTTAGTCAATGTTGGTACACGGGGTGAAGGGTTGTTCAACAACCTCTTAAATAAATTGCCCTTCGAACTGCACCTTCCTGGTCATAACTTCTGCGGTCCCGGAACCAGGCTACAAGAGCGTTTAAATCGCGGAGACAAAGGTATTAATCCTCTAGACCATAGGTTCCCAACCTTTTCTGAACCACCGCCCCCTCTACTGGAAAAAACTTCCAACGCCCCTCCTCATCATAGTGCATTATAACGAATATTAAAATATTGTTGCATAGTATCTATCTATATATATATATATATATATATATATATATATATATATATATATATATACATAGATACTCATATACGAACGTTGCACTTTTGACTGCTATTACAAGCGTTCACTTCAGAGTTGGACCAGGTATATATATTAAAAATCGCAAAAGTAAACCTTAATTAAAACGACTATCAAATGTAGTACAAACTTGTTTATTAAAACTTAAATATGAATACATAATGAACAGAAAAAGATTAAGAAGAAAAAATTAATGAGATAGTTGAGGCTGGTGAAGTTTTAACAATTTGCTAATGTCGGGTTCCAATTTCGTTAACATCAGCCGCAAATCGCCACGTTCAGTAATGTGCAGTCTGTTCCTTTTCTTAGACAATAAATTAGCTACTGCACTGAACCCACGCTCAGCCAAATAAGATGAAGGAAATGCAATTAAAAATATCTGTACTCTTGACCACAATCCAGGGTAAAGAACTGGTATTGGTTTTGAAGCCAGAACTCTTGATATCCATTTCTGAATTTTACTTTTAGTTCTTCGTTAGTTGTGAGTTCTACGAGTTCCTCTTCTAAATTTGATGATTCTGCTGTATCTGCATTTGCGAAAGGATCTAAAACCCAACCCGGTATATTCATGTTTAAAATATCCTGAATCGCTCCACACAATCAACATGAAGAACGTCCAAGTGTTGGCAGTAAGTAAGTAAATCTTCATGTTTTGCAGAGACTGCTGATAATGTGGGAAAGTGGCTGTATTCACCTCTCCCTAGATTTCGTTTGAATAGAAGAAGTTTCCCACAAAAGCAGCTATGACGTTTTTGTTTTAATTAAATTCAATTCGTCACCTTGCAATTGTAAATTGACTTCATTAAATATTTTAAACAAGTCTGTCAAATAAGCGATGTCATTTTATGTATAATCAGGTTTTCGCGCAATTTTTCGTTTCTGTTTTCAAGAAAGTCCAGTACTGAATCAAATAGTTGAAAAAACGGTTCAAACAAGTACCTTTTGAGAGCCAACGAACTTCTGTGTGCAGCAGCAAGCGATTGTAATCTTCATCATTTTCACTACAAAGTTGGCTAAATAATCTGTCATGCAATGAATTGCTTCTAATCGTATTTACTGCTCCAATAACGTAATGAAGCGACGAATGCAAACGTTCGTTCAGATTTTTTGCAACCAAGTGCTGACGATGAATAATACAATGTATAGCGAGTACATTTGGTACTGCTTGTTTCAAATGAGCTATGAAACCCTTATGACGTCCCGTCATTGCTGGAGCACCATCAGTAGCTGCCGACAAAATATTATGCATAGGTATTTCTTTCTCTTGAAAAACGTACTCATGGTATTAAATATCGTTTCTCCCTTTGTATCAGTTTCCAAATTTTTGCAAATAATAACTCTTGATAAATTTTTCGTCTTTTATGAACCGAACGTATGATAACAGCAGTACTTCGTTATTTGGTAGAGTGGATTCATCAAGTTGAATGAAAAAATTGCAAGTTTTTAAGTAATCGCATAATGATATTTCAACGTCTTGAGCCATTTCGTCTATTCTCCTTTGCACTGAGTTATTACTCAGAGGAATTTTTCTGATGACATCTGCCGATGTCTTATGATGAAGAACAGTTTTTATTACCTCTCTGACTGCCGGCAAGATAAGTTCCTCGCCAATTGTATGTGGTTTTCTTGTTTTTGCGATTAACAATGAAATGTTATATGATGCTCGTAGTCCATCATCTTCTTGTTTAGAAGACGACGCAAATAGGTTTGATATAGTTGGCTGTTTCAAATATTTCTTCTGCAGTTCTTGAAAATAGGACAAATCTTTGTCCTTTTATCGGTATGCATTTTATTTAAATGTTCTTGTAGCCTAGAAGGCTTCATGGCTTCATTTGAGAAAACTTTTTGGCACAGTAAACACATGGGTAATGATGGGTTTACAGGAGAGTGCGTAAATCCATATTTCAAATACAAAAGACTGTACTGCCGGCATTTCTTCTTAGATTCAGACATTTTGAAATCCAAAACTTGCCACGGTTTAAAATAAATTAACTTTTCAACGAATTTATAGATAATTATAAAATTAATGGTTATAATGACTTATATAACTTATCACTCACGAACATGGATTATTTGCGAAGCACACACAAATAATAACACATTCCTAGAGCTATCCCTGCCTTTTATACGTTTGATTTCATACAAGCATCAACTTGTATGTTTTATCTTGTTTGCGATGCCGGTGCACTTTGTAAGCAAGTCATATCGCGTCTTTGCTTATCAACTTGCAAAGACTTGTTGCGGACAATATTAAACGGAATTAGGTATTCATAGACCTAATGCTGAATTAAATGTTTTAAAGGAAAATTTCTCGATAACAATAACATAGACATTTTAGATAGCTAAATAAACTGTCTATTCATGTCAACTAGGTATTTTCAAAGTATTTTAATATATTTATTTTCTAAAAGGTAAGTACGTCACGAACGCCCCCCTTGATCCTCCTAACGCCACCCTTTTGCCCCTGTACTCGCTACCTCCCCCTTTGAAAGCTACAGCGCCCACTGGGGGGCGGTACCGCCCCCGTTGGAAACCTATGCTCTAGACGAAGCGTGCAAGCAGCACGACATCGCGTATTCGCATCACAAAGACGTGGAGCGCAGGCACGAGGCCGACAAGGTCTTGCAAGAAGCGGCTTGGCGGCGAGTCAAGGCCAAAGATTCTAAGTGGTCCGAGAAGCTCGCAGCGTTGGGCGTAACGGCTGCAATGAAAGCGAAACGCAAACTAGGAATGGGAATAGACAAGAAAATGGCCGTGAAACTGGATCGTCGACAGCGAGGAGGACAACGACGACGACAAAAACGACGACGTCGAGTACGTCGATGCTCGGGTAAATTCAAAGACAATAACGGTAACGTCGGCAGAAAATGCTCCTTCAGAGGCGGTCTTATAAGTAAAATATCTAAAGAAATCAGAAAACAAAGCATCAAGAGTAAAGGACACGGAGATGCTTCGCATAATCGTCTCATTTCGAGCGCGATGAATGCTGCAAAAATTATAGTCAACAGGATGGGAGGTCGTTCGAAAATTAAAGTACCGCGCATAATACCGGTGCCCAAGCGAGGAGGCTTATTGCCTTTGATTCCGATATTTGCGGGTCTTTCGGCGCTCGGAGCACTGGCCGGCGGAGCGTCGAGCGTCGCAAACGCCATCAATTCGGCCAAAATGCAAAGAGGTATTTCGACGAGAACGCGCGTCACAACAGAGCCATGGAAGAGAAAAAAGTCGGCAGCGGATTGTATTTAAAGCCTCACAAGAAAGGTAGCGCCTTGTACTTGAAACCTTATCCGGGGGATTCAAAAAACGGATGACTTCGATGGTGCCGAGGAATGCTAAGCTCGCCACCACCACCACCACCACCACCACCCTTACACCTCCCATGCGCGCATTGACCGATCTCGATCTGCACAAATATGCTAAAGGTGTTCCGTATTTTAGAGGCGTGTACATGCGAGACGAGTTGCCGCTAAAAGACGCGACGGAAGCTTAGCACCGCCGTGGCGAAACGAAAGTGGTATTATAAATTTAGACGATGGATCCGGTCCGGGCACGCATTGGGTCGGTTATAAAAAGGGCCAATACGGTGATATACTTCGATAGTTTCGGAGACCTGAGGCCTCCCGAGGAAGTCTTAAGATATTTTCACGGTAGCGATATATATTATAACGTGGAAAGGAGCAAGACTTTAACACGATCGTGTGTGGTCATTTAGTGTTGAAATTTTTACATAAAGAACCATAATGCCCTCGGAGCGCTACAGTCATGTCTAGGACATTCACGATATTCGGGTATGGAAATACCATCAGCAGCGGTACGCTATACCCACCTGTGAGACTGAACGATGGCGGTACGTACACCTGCGGCTTGGTGGGTCTTTACACGTGCAACACCGTTCGAAATATTTACGAGGGAAATAATAAGTTCTATTACGATAAATATAAAGAAATCACCATCGACGAGGGATGCTACGAAATAGACGAGCTAAACACGTTCCTGAGAAAAAATATTGAGTCGGCTAAAGCCAACAAAGAAATTAATTCGTCCGTAACTTTGGACGACGACGGATTGGTCGACGGCTTGTTTTCTTTAAGAGCTAATAATAATACCCTAAAGTGCGAAATAAAATCGAAATACTCCGTAGACTTCACGAAGCGCGGCAACATCGGTCGAATGCTGGGATTTTATGATCGAATTTTAGAGGAAGGTCGTTCGCATACGTCCGATCGCGATGTGGAAATAATTTCGGTATCTAATATTTTCGTAGATACTAACATTACGACGGGAGCGTACCGCAATAACCAACTTTGTCATAGCATTTACGAATTTGGACTAACCGTGCCCCCAGGCTACAGCATAGAACAACAACCCAGCAATATAATTCGTTTCCCTCTGTGCGTGGACGAATTCGATAACATTACGTTGAGACTGGTGGATCATACGGGTGAAGCGGTTAATTTTTCGAAGGATACGTACCTTTGCGTTCGCCTAGAGCTAAGACGCGAATAATAAAATTATTATTAAGTTAAAATGGGCGTCGTTTACGATGACGAGCGTCAGCATCAGCAGCAGCAGCAACAGACGTTAGCCGCAGTCGTCAATATACCTAAGAAAAATCCGCGCGTTGGGCATTGTTATCGTCGTTGCTGCCGAAGTCTTCTTCTTCTTCTTCTTCTTCCTCAAAAACAAACCTATATAAAACGCAAAAACGTTCTCGAAATCTGCAGTCGCACGCAAATCATCGTTAGGCCATAACGAAATAAAAAGCGGAAGAGGTGTGAAAAGCGACATCATATTAAAAGAAGAGGAAGAAGAACCTCGCTCTTAGTCGCGCAGACGCAAGTTTCTTAAAAGCGCTCGGCTACAAGCTTTTGAATACGAGATAGAAAAAAAGTACTAGAAATGGCTAATCGTGGCGGTAAAATACGTGGTGATTTTGGTAGTAGCACGAAAATGGTCGCAGATCATATCTCGTCGGTGATTAGTTCTCCTTTGAAGAAATTACGTTTCGACAAGGTGGCCAAATTAGACGTATTCAAAAGGCCTCGCTACAAAGAGACAATTTCGAAAGAAGATTATTATTCGTATTTACCCTTCACGCGAAACACAGACCACAGCGATAGAGTGATTATAGAAATCCAAAATTCCGATGCTATAACCGCAACCTACGACAGTTACATTAATATTAAGGGAACGTTTTCGGTGAAAACCGAAGGTAAACCGTATACGATAACGAACAACGCAATATTATTCTTGTTCGATGAAATACAGTACAAAATGGGGAGCACGCATGTGGTCGACGTTTGTAAGCAGCCTGGTATAACGTGCACGATGAAGGGTCTCGCTTCGTATCACAAAAAATTCAACGGTTTGAGCAATAGCACCTGGGACCCTCGAGGAGATACAAACGCCGAGATTTTTAAGAACGGACGCTTCTCGTGCAATGTGCCTCTAAAGCATATTTTTGGATTTTGCGAGGATTATAAACGAGCCGTCGTAAACATGCCGCAAGAGCTTGTTTTAATTAGATCCAAGAGCGACGTCAATTGTTACAAGAGCGACGAAAACGAGCTAACATTTAAAATTACTAAAATATCGTGGAGGTTCCGCATTTAAAGCTTAGCGATGAATCGAAATTAAATTTATTCCATCATTTGCATAAAAATCCCAGAATTGTGGTTTACTTTCGTCGCTGGGAGCTTCACGAGTTGCCGTCCTTTCCGTCTTCGAAAATTCACGTTTGGCGTATTAAGAATTCGAACGAATTAGAAAAACCTCGATGGATTCTATTTACTCTTCAGCATGGCAAGTATGATAATGCGAAGCAATCGGCAGCCCAGTTCGATCACTGCAATCTGACAAATTTAAAACTATACCTTAATTCCCAAGAATTTCCACTTCAAGATATGAATTCGGACTTTGCCAATAACGATTATTCGACCCCGTTCATGCACTATTCGAAATTTCCGGAAAACTATTATGCAGGCGCGAGCAATTTGAGCTACGCTCTGTGTTGTTTGAACGACTATCAGCAATTTGGCAATTGTCCCGTGTTCGTGATCGATTGCAGTCGTCAAGAAGAATCTATTAAAAATTCGGCCGTCGATATACGTCTCGAAATCGAATCCAGCAACATTTTCGATCAAACCACTAAAGCATACTGCTTAATTTTGCACGACTCTATATTCGAATACGATCCGTTTACGGAAATCGTTACGCGTCATATTAGCGAATAATAGACATGAAGGTTATTAAACAGAAACAATTTCTACCGGTTGCAAATATGGATCTAACGGTCGAGCAGGATGATCCTTATTCCTATTTTGGAACGCGCAAAAGCACGGAGATCTCTTACCGGCCAGCATAAGATGCATCGTATGCGGACCTTCTGCGTGCGGTAAAACAAACCTGATTTTGAGTTTGTTACTGGCACCCAACGGATTGGAATTTGAAAACGTTTACATTTACTCCAAGTCGCTATTTCAGCCCAAATACGATTTTTGAGTCGAGTTTTGAGACCGATCAAGGGACTAGGCTATTACGAATTTAGCGAAAATTCTGAAATAATTTCACCGCAAGATGCTAAGAGTAATTCGATTTTCATTTTCGACGACATTCAATGTCACGAACAAAACGCGATTCGTCAATATTTTTCAATGAGCCGTCATAAGAATATAGACGCGTTCTACCTCAGCCAATCGTATGCAAGAATACCGAAGCATCTTATTCGCGACAATACAAATTTAATTATAGTTTTTTGCAAGACGAAATGAACTTAAGACATATCTATTCGGAGCACATTAATACCGACATGAGCTTCGAAGATTTCAAAAGATGTGCCGTCTAGCGTGGGAAAAAAGACGGCGATGGCAATAAAGCCGGATACGGATTCTTAGTGGTAAACAAAGAAAAAGCCATAAACGAGGGCCGCTACCGTAAAGGATTCGATCATTACATATGTATTTAAAATCACGACGTTCGAGCGAACTTTCATCAACGCAATGTCTGCGGCTGCGATGAGACGAGGACGACGACGACGTCACTCTACGAATTTAAATCGAGCCGTAGTGCAGGCCACTAAAACGATAAGAAAAAGTTTTAGATTTTAAACGAGATCAAAATCGAGCTCAATTAAAATACGGAATGAAGCATGCTCAATTACTAGAACCGTTAAAATCGCTATCAAAATTCTCTGCAAGTAAAAATCCTAATTATATTCGACGTCAGAATGCGGAGCACGAATCTGATAATGTCGGCGACGGTTCAGATGCCTTACTTAAAAGTATGCCGACATCCTGTCCAAAAGCGAGAATCCCAATATAGACGATACCGGAATCGGCATTCAATACGACGATCTTTCGAATAAATGGTCTATGGGCAATTCAGAGTTAGCTATTGCAGACGACGGATCTACGATTAATATTAGAAATAAAAATATCCTATTACGGAGGGCTTACTTCGATTGTTAACTTATAAGAAAATCCTTCGAATAAGAAAACGCCTGCTGGCAATCCTTCCGAGCTAGATGTAAAAAATTACATCGATATTTTGAAGAAAACCAATGCATATAATAAACTGTTTCGCAAGGATCTGCCTAAAACGCCCAAATATAAAAATTATATCGTTCCGAATTTAACACCGTCGCCCGTGGCGACTACAATATCTACGCCTCCTCCTCGCCGCAGCATGCTTCGTCGCCGTCACCGTCGTCGTTGTCGTCAAGAGATGAATACAGCATCGGCGACTCCTACGATTCCCATGCAATTACGATCCAAAATAACGAAGAAAAGAAAGGTCTCGGTATGGATAATTTATCGAAAAAGACAGCCATCGAGTAATATAAGCAGAATTTGGCGATACAAAAAATTCGATAATTCTAATCATGAGATAGAATACGTTCATTGGGACTCGCCGGCCGAGCTGGTGAGCCGGCTTCGTTTGTTGATGGCCGAACGTTCGGCGGGCAACAATAGCTCTCAGAATCAAAACGAGTTTCTTTCTATTATATCCGAATTAAAGGAGGCGAAATTAATCGCCTAATAAAATATACACGTTCTATAGAATAGTCTCAGAAATAAAATGGTCGTCGATAAATTTGGAAGAGCGTATGTTGCCAGAGACTCTGGAGGCGGAGGGTTTGGTAATACCGCTGCGCGCGGGCCTCCTGGTGTAGGCTTTAAACTAAATCCGGAAGGCGATTTCAACATAGAAAATAGAAAACTTTGCAACGTAGGCAATCCCGTGACCGGAACGGATGCGGTAAATAAACGAAGCGCCTTGGTATTGGACGAGGACGAGAAAATAGTTAACTTGAAGGATTTTAGAATAGTGAATTTGGCCGATCCTAAAAAATCAAACGACGGCGTAAACTTAAAATTTTGCAGCGAATAACTCAATCTGCGTATAGGCAAAGCATTGGAAATATGTTTGACCGCTTCATCTTCGGGAAAAACGCATGCTAATAAGAAACTTAAATTTGACGCCAAATCGCGATCCATTGTAAATTTGCACGACCCGCAGAGCTCGGCGATGCCGTTAACAAGAGATACGTGGACTCGACGTTGTCAGAAAAAGCGCAAAATTTTATGAAACTAACCACGATCGACGACGGTAAGGCCAAGAACTTCGACTCTCGAGGCTTGAGAATTGTCAACATAGGCGAGGCCGAAGATGAGCACGATGCCGTTTCTAAGTTCTATGTGAACGCGAGAATACAAAATCTTATCGAAGGTGTCGCCATTCACCGCGATAACGTGATCATTCGAGATGTATTGCAATCGGTCGTTCAAGTGTTGAACAAAGTTGTTTTAAACACGAACTTCCTGATTTTCAACCACTTGAAATTAGACGGAGTCAAGACGTCTGCTGGAGACGATTTACAATTTCACAAAATTAATACCGACGTTATAAGACACCTGCACGTGTTATTGGAGCAAGATAAAGCCTCGTCGTCTAACTCTCATACTCGTGTCAAACCTTAAAAATGTCTAAGAAATATAACGATAAGGAAATACTAGTGGATGAACTGCACAGAGGGGTTAGAATAAATTTTCCACGTCGAAGAACGATCATCAAATCTTATCACGACTTATTCCAAGCCGATATTGCTGAATTTATTCCATATTCGAAATATAATAAAGGGCATAAGTATATTCTACTCGTGATCGATTGCTATTCGAAATATTTATGGACGAGACCGCTTAAATCCAAGAATGGTCATGAAGTCACATCTGCGATGCGCGAGATTCTAAATGAAATTAAAGATCGCGGCCGCCTTTACCGAAAAATCTGCAAACAGATAATGGTACAGAATTTTATAACGGCCAATTTGCACGGCTGATGAAGGAATATGGCGATATTTATCATTACTCCACATATAGCTCAATCAAAGCCGCCATCGTAGAACGTGCAATCAGAACGATAAAAAACAAACTGTATAAAGCTTTTAGTCTGAGAGGCAAATGGAAGTGGATTGATATAATCGATTCGATTGTATCGAAATACAACGATACGGTGCATTCGACCACTAAAAGAAAACCCAAAATGTGACCGCGAAAACGCGTCTGAAAGTTTACGATAAATTAAAACTGGCGACTAGAAAACCTCGTTATGCCGTGGACGACTTTGTACGCATTTCAAAATATAGAAGTATTTTTTCTAAGGGCTACAATGCAAACTGGAGCGAAGAGACGTTTAAAATATGTAAAGTGTTTCGAGCAAATCCGACTACTTATTTACTCGTCGACATGCATGGCGATCCAGTATTGGGACAGTTTTATGAAGCTTAGCTGCAGAAAACGAGAGTTCCAAATATTTACCTTATCGAGAAAATACTAAGGCGAAAAGGAACCAAAATTCTCGTCAAATGGTTGGGCTTCCAAGAGCCTTCCTGGATTCAAAAAGCTGATCTTATATAGATTGTTACATTTAAAAATAAAACATTTGTTTTTATATTTTTATTATATAAATATGTTACATTTCAAAAATAAAAATTTGTTTCTTTTTTGTTTGATTTTTATTATACATTTTTTGATCTTGTAAAAATAAGAAAGATAGAGACGCTACAACTGCGATACTTTGACATGCAGCAGCACTTAAAATGTATTATTTTAGTTTATTTTATACATAATATAAAAAATAAAAATACAATGCAGTTTTTTATCTTGGCTTGTTACAATATTTTAATTAATTTTATAATAAATATAAAAATAACAAAATACAATGCTTTTTCTTGATTACAATATAACAAAGAGAGCCTCTACAACAGCGCTTAAAATATATTTTTAAATTAATTTTATACATAATATAAAAATTAAAAAAATACAATGCGGTTTTTATAATATAAAAATACAAAAGACAATGCAATTTCTTTCTCGTTACAAGATTTTAATTATTTTTTATAATAAACATGCAATTCACAAAATAAAATATGGTTTTATTCAAAGGTCCTTTATTAGATAGTGCCCATGAGGCAAAGTATCTATTCCGTTAGATAAAATGTATCTTTTATCATCTTGATAACTTAAAGCAATTTTCGTCTGACGTATGGAATATACCTTATGCAAATATGATCGTATGCTATTTTGGTCTCGTTCTATGACTACTTTATTTCGTAACGTATCGAGATAGTGATCGAAACAGATTTGCCGATCGATAATAGTAGTGTATTTATGGTGTAATCACCGCCACATTTGCTCCAGCATCCACATTTGCTCCCACATCTGGACCAAAAAGTTTTCTTCGACTAACCATTTTTCATCTTTCAAGATAAATATATCTTAAATTTTCCTCCCACGAGATAAACCTATTTTAAGATTTTTACCGCTAACATTCTGGACCAAAAAGTTTTCTTCGACTAGCCATTTTTTTATCTTTCATCTGAACCAAATAGCTTTCTTCGTCTAGCCATTGCATCTTTCGAGATAAACCTATCTTGTTTGGTATCAATTAATATTAGATTTTTCTCAGCTACCCGAATTTCTAGGAATTTTTTAGATTGCATCACCCCTAAGGGAGCTACCCCAATTTTAAGATTTCTTACCTGTAGCGATTTCCGACCGTCCTTAAACATTTTTTTTATACATGCGATACATCTTCTTAGTCTAGAATTTTATGTAGAATCCGAATCTGCAAACAGATTTGAAATCGGACCACGCCCTGTAAAGTTATACCCCTTTAAAGTCCTGATCTTCTAATTTTGCTATTTGCTCTATAAGCAAACCTAACAAATAGTTTTCTTCGTCTAGCCATTGCATCTTTCGAGATAAACCTATCTTGTTTGGTATCAATTAATATTAGATATTTCTCAGCTACCCGAATTTCTAGGAATTTTTTAGATTGCATCACCCCTAAGGGAGCTACCCCAATTTTAAGATTTCTTACCTGTAGCGATTTCCGACCGTCCTTAAACATTTTTTTTATACATGCGATACATCTTCTTAGTCTAGAATTTTATGTAGAATCCGAATCTCTAAACAGATTTGAAATCGGACCACGCCCTGTAAAGTTATACCCCTTTAAAGTCCTGATCTTCTAATTTTGCTATTTGCTCTATAAGCAAACCTAACAAATAGTTTTCTTCGTCTAGCCATTGCATCTTTCGAGATAAACCTATCTTGTTTGGTATCAATTAATATTAGATATTTCTCAGCTACCCGAATTTCTAGGAATTTTTAGATTGCATCACCCTAAGAGCTACCCAATTTTAAGATTTCTTACCTGTAGCGATTTCCGACCGTCCTTAAACATTTTTTTATACATGCGATACATCTTCTTAGTCTAGAATTTATGTAGAATCCGAATCTCTAAACAGATTTGAAATCGGACCACGCCCTGTAAAGTTATACCCCTTTAAAGTCCTGATCTTCTAATTTTGCTATTTGCTCTATAAGCAAACCTAACAAATAGTTTTCTTCGTCTAGCCATTGCATCTTTCGAGATAAACCTATCTTGTTTGGTATCAATTAATATTAGATATTTCTCAGCTACCGAATTTCTAGGAATTTTAGATTGCATCACCCCTAAGGGCTACCCAATTTTAAGATTTCTTACCTGTAGCGATTTCCGACCGTCCTTAAACATTTTTTTTATACATGCGATACATCTTCTTAGTCTAGAATTTTATGTAGAATCCGAATCTCTAAACAGATTTGAAATCGGACCACGCCTGCAAAGTTACACATATACCCTCTGCGAGATAAATCTTTCTCCACATTTCCACCCACGAGATAAACCTACCTTGTTTGGTATCAATCAATATTAGAATTTTCTCAGCTACACGAATCTCTTTAAATTTTTAGATAGCGCCATCCCAAGGGAGCTACCCCAATTTTAAGATTTGTACCAAGATCAATTTCTAATCACCTCTCATTTTTAATATCTACAATCCTTTAACCAAACACGTAGCAGTATTAACATAAATTAAGCATGCGAAAATTTATTTTATTCGATTTACAGTTTAATAAACTAATTACAATTTTACAAAGTATAACATTATTTCCTGTGCGTAAGTTTAACCTGTAACAAAAAAGATTAATGTGTTGTTTAAATAGACCTGTAATAAAAGAGATTTTAATAAGACATATTATCGTTAATCTAACAATATGTTTTACCGTCCAGTATATCTTCTCCAAACAAATGCGGTTATTATAATAGGAAAGTACGCTAAATACAAGTCAATTAACAGCAATTAAATATTGCTTACTGACCTACCTTAATTAGGTTGCTGTGCTATTAGAATGATGTTTAAGACTTCGTACGTATTTTCCGGATTATATGTTGTATTCTTTTTTATTAAGTAATCGAATAAATCGTTCCTTCTGCTTCCAAAGAAACTCGGACACTCCATTGTCGACGCTGGCGTTATTTATGCGATAGCTAGCCATGCAGTTGTTAAACGCTGTGCTAATCATTTCTACGCCATCTTCGTTAGTAGCGGTAACTGATGCATTTTATGTTTGTTGCTCCTTAAGTGTGCGGCGTACGTAGTTTTTCCATTTCGAAATCGCATACTGTACACATAATTCGTGGTTGTTTCGTACAAGACCCTTTAACAGCTGGTGGCGTTGAACGTTTACTGTAATGACATACCGTGCTGTTTTCCTTGTGTCGCTGTGAGCTATTCTCGTAAAAGCGATACCGCAAGACCCAGAGTTTAAGTACTTTGCTGCGGACGGCAACCTGGGCGATGTTACACTACGACATTTGTTCTGGTGCCGTTTGAGAGCATTTTTCCAGGTATAGGAAGCACCGCAAGGTTGCACTTATAAACGTTTGCAGGTACCATTTTGGTACAAAACAAAACCCGCACTATAGCACTTTGGTTAAACTTGTAATCGAACTAACTAAAAAGCTTACTCGAGCGTACCTGATTTATGTTCCTTATAGAATGCATACCGAAGGTTTCCGAAGACGACCGAACGATGTTGAGGATTCGGCGGGAACTAAATGATGTCATATTCCTTGCTGCTCGTCCAATACATTTAGCGCTAATGCATGCACCTGGTTCGCTTCGTCGATGGTGCGAATGCCGTTAGTAGAAACACCGGAAAACGTCTTCCATGTTATACGGATCGCGTGCATATTAAAAATCCAAAGGGTGGCACACGCACACAAGTTGTGTGCAAGTCGTGCTGTAGAAGATGCAATGCTACTATAACCAAAAACACTTTAAACCATTACTAAGAAAATACCAACTTGTTGTCTACAGGATACTTACAACAATTTAATTTTAAATAACTTCTACGTCATATTTTAGGAAATGGGGGGCTTGAATATTTTCTAATTGAATCACCAAGCGAAAGTATATGCTTAACGGTATTAGAATTACCCATTAATTTCCTATTTTTACGACCGTGGTTAATTATAGATTGAAATTTAATTTGTGCACGTTCGAGCTTCTCGTAAACTAACATATTTTAGAGCAACAATGCGCTGTATAATACATGCATACCCCTTCGCCGCGCTACTGCTATTCTTGTAATTGCTAGAAAAAGTCACTCTCCTTTTTACTGTTAGGAGCGATGCAAAGCACCATTTTTTATACTTTCTATAGCACATCGCACACTTTTCGTCTGATAATTAAATTTTGCTTTTTGTAGGCTTTTACACTTTCGCATAGCGGTCGGCACGTATTGATTTCTAGAACCGGTAAGTACTCGATATCCTCCAAATAGAAATTAGATGCTCGATGTCTGTCAACTTCCAATTCCCTCGTAAAGGTAGAAAAACTCGGTCAATCATCCATTAAACTTCGACCCGCTACCGTTTTGATAATTTCCAAACATTTTCGAACGACAATGGGCTGAGAATTTTTAAACCTCCGAGGATCTTTAAGTCGTGATCAATTACACATCCGAGCTACGCGTAAACTAACATATTTTGCAGCAACTGTATAATACATGCATACCCCTTCTCTGCGCTACTGCTATTCTTGTAGTTGCTTGGAAAAGTCAGTCGCCCTTTTACTGCTAGGGTCGCTAAAGCACCATTCCATACTTTATTTATAAGTGTAGCACATCGCACACTTTTTTTTGTCGGTTAATTAAATTTTTGTTTATGTAGGCTTTTACACTTTTGCTTATTTAAACATCTAATACGATCAATTAACCACTTTCGCTTATTCTAACAGGAACCACCATACATTCCGCCACCGTTCTTTTTGATTCCTATGGGTTTCCGCACACTAACACCCGACGTATCTTTCTTACCATTTGTTTAACAAAACTACCGGCATCGCATTGTGGACGTAAACAGATGTTTGTGGATGTGCGAAATATGTAACCATATACATTAACCAGTCTAAGCTATTTTATTTAGTCCACGAAAACTACTATTATTTTTCTAAACCATAATTAATAATCGTCTTTATAGGTTCCACATTTTGACCATTTCCCAATAACTGGTGCTACGTACATGGAAACTTAAATTTCTTATTGGAGAGAATTCTTATTCTCCACGCACTGCTGCGTTGCATGCCCACCCCTTTTGAGGTATATGCTCGTTTTAGGTTGTAAGACCCTCGGTTTTATAACTACACTTCGTGAGACCCTTTAATCTTTTTAATCGAATCTTTCTCGCTACAATACAGTAGGACTTAGCCCTACCAACAAATTCTAATACTAGACCCCATTAAATTGGTCTTTAAATTTCCCTACAACTTTTTTTTGACAAGTGTTATATTGTATTTATTATACGCGGGTAGTCACTCTTTTAAGATAAATATATTTTGCTAGGTATCAACTAATATTAAATTTTCTAGGGACCCCAAATCTGTAAATAGATTTTAAATAGCTCCACCCATACAGTTATGTTTTAAAGACTAATTTTGCCCATCTTTATTTAACTCCATTTTAAAACCCTTTTTTTTGCTACCAAGAATAAAGATCTCCCTCGAACCGACACGTATATACTCTGTCAACCAGGACAGAAAGGAAAGATTTGGAAGGTGGGCGAAGAACTTAAAATTATGGATAAAACTAATATACAATATGATTTACAAAATCTATACAAATATAAACAACTATCTTATATCTTTATGCGTAGATTGTACTATTGGTACTATTAGCTTGTCATCTTCCTCGATAAACTAATTTTATTAATAAGCTGCGTATGCAAATCGTATTCTTTTACTCCGGATACATACGCAGACAAGTACTCGATACCATCCAAATAAGGTGGATGTGGTGACTGTTAACATAACACTTCTCCTCGCCTACCCAGCACGCCTGCATGCATTGCGCGCCCCTGCGCGCGCACCCTGCCCATGCGCGCTGCCCATGCGCTCTATGCGACTGCTATTTCGTGGTAACGTCACAGCCTTTTATAAATAAAGAACAATGTTATATACTATTATAAAATGTTTATTCTGACATTATACATAACAAATTTAAAAACAATTTAAACTTAATTTTAATACAAAGTTATACACAGACAGTCCTTTCTTTATGTTTGTTTGCGGTGGTTTTTAATTTTATCTAAAATTTAAATCGATTTAAATCTTCTATCTCCTTTCTAGCCAATAGTTTGATACATAAAGACCGTCTAGGTTTTCGAATGTAAAAAGCGAAGTTTGCCTCTATATTTAAATTGATTCCACCGACCAGATCCATTCCTTCGTGTAATTCTTGCAGCTTGTGACAATCTTTTAATCGCAGCTTTCCCACTATATCCTGCATACGTATCTTGTTAGCTTGATCGACTTCTTCTTGTCGGTATTGGAGAAATCCTTTTCTCCACACACTGTTGTTGCATGTCCACCACTTTTGGGAATATATGGTTGTTATAGGTTGTAAGACCCTCGGTTTTAAATGATCCGAGGCAAATGTACAATGTTTAGCGGAACCCTTTACGTGTGTGCCAAGTTACGAAACCCGCATTCCTTAGTTCTTATCTGCCATTTTGATAAATACGTTTTAGAATAACCTTTTAAAAAGTATACGATTTAGCACCATCCACCTACATAACCTAAAAGTCTTTCTTACTAACCTTGTAGCAAACCAGCCATATAAGTCACTCCTTTTAATTCTTCCTCATAAAATAAGATTCTTCCTCATTTTCTCTAATAAGATGTTCTTTGTATAACACATCAGTTCCAATTCAATTTTCGTCTTTTGCATCCATTTCCTCTAATTCCAGTTGTCTTTTCCTTCCACTTACAGCGTATGGTATGCATAATGGCAATTTCCTTAGCGTACAAACTACCAATATTTAGTCGTACAATATTAGGACGTTGTGATATCAATCTATTGAAATGATTATTTCTTTTGTAGAAATAATTGCAGATTGTGTAAAATATGCCTGCTTTAATAGCACTTGTGTAAGACTTGTATTTTATCTGAGCTGTCTTCCTCCTCTATCTCCAAATAATTTACAGGTAAATAGTTAAAACTAAAATAAAAGCCGAAAGCACATACTTTATCAATTTTCTTTCTTTTGGTTTTCGGACAACAATCTGCAAGCCCGTCAATTTCTTTGTATTACCATTCCCCAATACACGTACTGTAGCAGGTTATTAAACACTAAACAGCAGCTATTTTGTAGCTTGTCCGATAGCTTACTCCACATTTTGGCAAGTGGTACCGAGTACATTGGCGCCTTTATAACTTACTATCTTAACAGTCTTTTAAGGTATAAACAGTCTTCCAATTGAAGTTAAACAGTCTTTGCTTCCAATTGTACTTACGCAAATGCTTACCATCTTGTATAATGTTTGACACACATCTATTAGATGATTAATCTGTCATTTGACAATAAATTCTTGCATTTGCATGTTAAACAATCAATTCCTACAGTTTTATCGTTGTCAACTATTACACTTTTCTTCGTATTCGCCCTTATAGCAAAAGTTATGGTTTGTAGTTAAATAATTACACATCTCCATCTTGCTAAATATACCCGCAAAATCTTGGGTTACATCCATGTCAAAAGATAGAAATAATCTTTTCGAGTTCGTCTAATATATCTGTCAATAAAGTTTCACTGCCAGTTCCACTATTTGGAATATTAATGCATTCGATTTTTATAAATGGTTTTTCCAGAAAACGGAAGCTTAGCTTTAACACCATGGAAACAAATCGGTCAAACTTTCTTTGTAGATAGCTGTTAAATACCACAAATTTCTTTTTAGGATAAACATCCTTTTGCTTGCAGGTTTGTTCGGCGTCAGAAAAGTCGCAAATTTTAACCAACATTATTGTCACAAAATGGTTCTGTGTTTCTGTAGCATCTGTTCGCCTTCGACATAACAACCAATATCTGTTACCAGATTATTGTTGTTGCACATATTCCAAAGTCAATCCAAATTTTGTCGGTTCACTTTATTCCCAAGTGGAGAAACGTTAATCACCTTTACCGTTTACCGTTCCATCTACTAAATTCGAAAATGTTCTAAATATTTTATTCTTTATGTCGAACACAATAGCCGACAGGATGTAATATTAGTGAAACCCAAAAGATATATTGTCACAAAGAAATTGCCCGCATGATGCATGACCATATACATGACCACATGAAATATGACCATGACCATATACCCATAATGTACATTCATGAATTGTTTTAATGAGTACCAATGACGCATGACCACAAGCCATAAACCGCTGACCATGACCTATTATTTTTTCCTTTTTCAACCTAACGTACTAACGTTTAATAAACTCATGTACCGTCAGGAATAAAACTCACAAAAAATTGTCATATGGTCATGTGGTGGCAGCGGTCGTGTGGTCGTGGTCAGGCGGTTGTGGTCATATGTCATGTGGTCATGGTGGCTAAATCATATCTGTCACCCCATGGGGTTATTCATTCTCGTACAATCCACGGATCGCCATTCATCCGGCAATGTCGATGCGCATGTGTTTTTGTGGTCGGATAACAACATATGACGTTATTCGGCAAGAAGATTAGAAACATGGCAATGTTTTTCGTATTTAATGTGGACTGCTGAATAATCGAAAATGGTTGTCGCAGTGATTAACGTTTTCAACTTCTTGGGAATAAAGTGAAACCGGACATGAGCGCGATTTATGCGGCAAAAAGTGCGCGATGTGCAATATCTGGTTGTTTGGTATGTGTTTGATGGCGGCGAAAGATGCCGACTGGTGGACTCAGAAATGTGCTACAGAATATTGTAGTGCGCAATGGGTTGAATGATTATGATGACGTGAATCGGCAGCTCGAAAACGGATGTTTATCGGCTAGAAATTTGGTGTATTTGAGCTGTGACGAAGAAATGTTTACGTGTTTCGAACGGGCGGTGGTGTTTAAGGTGATGATTGACGGTTTTTCTGCGAAAGCAATCTACAAGATGGGCCAGAGATCGTCAACATTATCGCGATATCAACTCGAATGTTAATAAACAATTCCAAAGATATGTGTTCCGCTAAAGTGCGCTAGATGTTGTTGGAAACTTCTGGAGGAAAAAACAGATTATTGGACGAAGGTGCGAAAAGAT
Organism: Platerodrilus igneus; assembly: GCA_036346225.1. NCBI lineage: Eukaryota > Metazoa > Arthropoda > Insecta > Coleoptera > Lycidae > Platerodrilus > Platerodrilus igneus. The sequence continues at coordinate 935,220 of JARFIW010001168.1, forward strand.
TATTTCTATCTTTTGGATGATAAGTGCTTTTGCGGGTATATTCAGCAGATGGAAAATGTAATATTTAATTGCAACGCAACTTTTATATTGAATCGAAGAAAAAGTGTTGTATAGTTGACAACGATAAACCTGTTGATCTAACATATGTGAACCAAATGCAAGAACGTAAGATATAAACAATGTGTCAGATAACTCCTGGTGTTAAAATAAACAACTTGGAATCATATACCAGATTTACGTTGTCCGATGCGTTTGGGACTTGTCGGTCACTGGCCAAAGAACTGGTATATGATTGAACGAAATATCTTGTCAGTAAATTGCTGTAGACAAGTGAACTGGTATCTTGAAAGACTGTTAAGTGTTTTGAAGATAGTGTTATACTTCTAAAGGACTGCCAATGTATGTCTGGTGTGCTACCAACAAATAATGTGGAGAATGTTATCGACAGCTACAAACAGCTGTTTGGTGTTAACCTGCCACAGATCGCGATGGGGGAATGGTGCAAAGTGGCGGGCTAAATGTGCGTCCGAAAACCGGGGAAAATTGATAATATGCTGGCTTTGAATTTTAACATACCTGTAAATTATTGGGAGAATGAGGAGGATAGCGCCTGTAAAGATCTTAAATGCGATGTTGCAGGCAGTATTGTTTACAAGAATCTGCACAGTGCGGATATTTAAATTTAAAAGATAATCATTTCGGAATTTTAATGCGATGTCACAACACTGGCAGAGGGTGCTTTACGGAACGCAAATCGTGGTGTAACATCGTTTAGATGAAATACGCATTATGCTACCATCGCTGGTGTATGGAAGGAAAAGACAACTGAATTGAGGAAAACAGATGGTAAAGCTGCGTTGGAGCATGAAAACTGCGACAATGCGAACAATACAAAGATGTGTATGGATGAAAGAAAGTCAATGGAAATGGAAGACATAAAATGCATTATTTTACTGTGCCGATGGATGGTTGATAATCCGGGCTGGATAAGTTGTTTCAAACCGTTGCGTTGTAATCGAAAGACTCTTTAGTTATGTGAGTGTTCTTGCGGGATGGAAAGAAATGGTTATTCGTTAAAAGGTATTCAAAAACGTATCAAATGGCGACAACAGTCTGTTGAACTAAGGAATGCGGGTTTCGACCAAATGGGCGACCACACGAAAGGTTCCGCTAAACATAGTATTTGATAAAAGAACCTTTCGGATCATTGAAAATATGACCGAGGTCTTAACAGATAACCATATATTTCAAAGTGGTGAATGCAACTACGCAACAGTGTGGAGAAAAGGACTCATTGAAAAGAAGTCGACGTTACAAGATACGCAGAATAGTAAGCTGCGATGAGGTACAAGCTGCAAGTACACGGGTTTAATATGATCTGGTTGTGGAAAATCGGACTTTAAATAGAGGCAAACTCGCTGTAATATTTTACAGAATGGTCTAGATGCGTTATGTATCAAATTGAGAAGATGAAAAGAGTGTAAGACGGTGTGGTCGATTTTAAATTTTTAAGTTGCGAAGCATAAAATTTAGACAAAATTGCCACCGAAAACAAACATAAAGAAAGGACTGTCTTCGTGTATAACTAAAATTAAGTTTAAATGGGATCCATGCGGATGTTGTTTTTTAAATTTGTTGTATAATGTGAATAAATCTTTATAATGTATATCAAATAACGACATTTATCTCGAAAAATGACGTTATCGATGGGCATATGTCGGAACTGAGGCGGGCTCGCGCATGGGCTGCACGCGCATCGATTCTGCAATGCACGCGAGGGCGCGATGGCTCAGGCTGCGTTGGCGCACGACGGGAGGCAAGTTAACTACCGGTATCAATTTTTATTTGAGGTATCAGTACTGTTGCGTATGTATCCATAAAAGATCTAGATTTGCTACGCAGGCTATTAATCAGTTTATCGAGGAAGATGCTCGTGGGTCATCAATTAGACATGGGGACGTAAAATATAAGATGTGTTATTTCGATTTTTAAATCTATTGTATATATTGATTTTAAATTCTACTTCCCCTTATGAGATTCCTAAAAATCCTGATATGTGGAGTATACGTGTTACCTCACGGTGGTCGAGGTGAGGTTTAGATTTTAAGATGGCAGGCTGTAAAACATATGTCTTATAACAAAAAGGGTTTTATCAGATGGAGAATAAAGATGGGCAAAATTGTCTTTGATGAACTTGTGGTGGGTGGTTAAAATCTATTTGCAGATTTTAGAAAAAATATGTAGTTGATCCTGCAAAATATATTTATCTGAAATTATAAGTTTGCCGATAAAACTTGTAGGGAAATTTAAAGACCAATTTAATGGTGTCTGTAATTAACTTGCGGTAGGGCCAAAATCGTTGCAGTATGTAAGCGTTTAAAGATTAAAGATTAAAGATTAAAGGGTCTCACGAAGTGTGTTATAAATGACACAATATAATATAAATTTTATTGAAATGGTCGTCTTTATACACTCTTCATAGAAATCATTGTACGTCACACTATACAAAAGGCTGTCGGTGTCCATGTAGCATAATTCGCAATTATTTGCAAATTTTGCCTTCATGAAATCGTAGTGAAAATTATATAATTCAATTTTGATAATTCTAAGATGGCCATACCTATGTAGATAGGTTTGTTGAACTCTATCTCTGTTTTGCTCAATTCGATCGCGACCAGATTTTGTCAAAAATCGTTGCCGAATGGAAATTTGGTTTGGAAATTAAAGATGAGCACCATACCGACCGCTCCAATGAGTCACTAATTTTATGACGCATCTTTTCCTAACATTCTCCATTGTTTTACCAAAAATGGAATTGTTTGCAAATTTATATAGATTTTGTGCAAATTCCGTTTTAGCTTCCGTGCGCATTCTTGTATTTAATTCGACAAACGGTCTCAACCAAGGAGACTGACCGAATTCTAAAACCTTATGAACGCGCGTCATAACTACGCCCGCAGATAAATAAACCTGGAGATTTCTGTAATGCACAACGTAGTTGAACTTTTTCGTGAGAGTGCACATTAATTTTGAAAATTTCGAGCGGAGGCGTGTCCTGTTCTGGGCACATCGGCAACTCTTTCTGAGCGTCGTGAATGTCCGTAGGAAATTCCAAGTCGCATTCGATAATATAACCTTTATCGCTCGTAATGCTCACCGTTGTAACATTAAATTTTAATATTTCTTCAGGCGTTAGCCATTTGAAATCCCCGTAAGGCAAATAGCAAGATTCGGCATGACCATAGAGATTATTAATATCTCCGTAAAATAAAAATTTATTCGGCTTGGATGGATCATACGTTTGGGGATAATATTTATTATTGGATTCTACATATCGTTTTACGACTTGAGTAAGGCCCCCCGAATGCCTCTTTCGATCATTAAAAACATGTCGACGTCACAAATTAGTTCTAGCCTGATTTTAGTATATAATAACATGCTAGACCACGAGTAGCTCATAAAGTCACAAAATTTAAGGGATCCAATTTGTATGTTTCAAGACAATTTTTCTAAAGTCTTGGAATATATCGCAAAGTAAAGAATGTCGCATTTTAAATATAGGTCCGCGTAGTCGCCTAAATTTTGCATTTAAAAGTGCTCCATACGGTTTGCGCATGAATATATTCCGATTCTTCAATATGTGATTCATTAAGATTGCTATAAAACATTCTATAGGAGGAAGATTTTCTTCGCTTAATTTCAAAATGTCATCCAAATACTCGTAGGGAAAAATACCCTTGCGCATTAGCAATTTAATGCGATCCGGGTTTAGCGAGCTAAATTCCTTTTTTAAAACTTTAAAGTCATCGAAAGACAACTCGCATGCTAATTTTTCCAATGACATTGCCATAAAGCGAAAGGAATCTATGAATCTGAACGTCACATTTGCGTCGTTGTATTTTTAGAAAATGTTATGTATTTTCATTATTCAAGGGTATTATATTCATGGGGCCTTCGAAAGCGTTAGCAAGCTCTTTAATAATAAAATGAGCATCATAATTGCTCAAATTATGATAGACTACGGGAATAATTGGAAATAACCTAAAATTTAAATTACAGCTGCTATGCGCAACACCTCTTACAGAACCATTCATGTGATCGTGATCGATAACCTTTTCGTCGTCCGGCGAAATCGACTTCGCAAATAAAGCACGTTTTTGCCGTCGAGGCATCTATAGAGGACGTAGCAGGCTCGTTTTTAAAAATGCGCTCCCATAACATATGGCAATATGTTTTAATTGTCGCACAAACCAAGAAATGCAGTCTGTGCCCGTGTATGAACTGTAATATGCAAGAGATTCGTCATATCCACAATAAAATAATATCCTATTGAAAACGGAATATGTTCCTGGTATTTGAAAGTGCGTTCTGATTCGGAAGCTCTTTCGGTTTTTAATAAGGCATTCTATGTCAGAATAAACCACCATCGGCACAGGTATTTTATACTTAAAATCTTTAAATTGTAAATATTTGTTTTTTCGGAGGGTAAAATAACACGACACTCGTTAAGTTTTCGCATACTTGCTCGTGGGCATCGAGACGTTTGCGATCGTAAAAATAGGAGAGACATCTATCGCATACGTAAAAGTGACCCGTATGTTTAGTTAATTGACCTCTCACAAGTGAGGCTAAATTTTTATAAGACAATAATGATATCTAACGCCGTTTATAATCTTTAATATTTTTTTAATTCTTCCAAACTTTTTCCAACTTTATCGGCCTCGTCGCCGTCGTCGTCGTCCTCGTCGCCGTTGATGTCTTCGCCGTCGTCAGAATTAAATTTTGACGACTCGTCGACATACGCATCTTCAACAATTAACAGATTAACGTGTTTATCTCGTTTTGGCTAGTTAATTGTACCGGTGTTACGATGTATCGAGCGCGTTTTAAAATAAGAGCAAAAACATTTACAGAAATATCATTCTGCTTTTCGAATTTCGATATATCCGATATAGGCATGGGGCTGACGAAATTTTCATATTAAAATTTCTGCAAAATGCGGATACGAAGTTGTGCGATTAGCATGCTTACCTGCTGTAGGCTTAATTATTCCGGCTAAAACGCTCCAATAAAAGCATGAAAAATCATTGTTTCTAATGTTTAAACAGGCCTTTTGTTTTGAATTGCGATAGGAAGAGGCATGAAACAACTCGCGTGAAACATATCATAGCCTTTATTAATATTAACATTTAAAATAATATTTCGGATAGCGTGAATCCTGACCCGTGCATTGCGTCGTTCTCTATTTTATCCAACAAGCGTGTTGCGATATTGCACGCAAACCACTCGTTAAACTTCTCTAAATTGCCGAAACAAATTAAAAGTTGGGCGTCGAAAAATACCTAGTTTGAAACTCATTTTCGTTGAGCGCGACGGAAAATTTGAAAAAATCGCACGCTAACACGACATTAATTTTAAGGTTTACCGAGTGATTTTTAAAATCGTATACAATTTGGATAAAATTAGTTTTTACAATCTTCGATAAATAAATTAAGATCTTTATGTGCAACATTAATAATTTGAGCTGTTTGAATTCTCGATTTAAACGCAGACACGATCGGCTTCAAACCAATTCAGAATGTCGAGGCGTGCTCGAGAATACATCCATTGTTTAGGAACATTCTGCCGCAGTAGTTTTTTAATAGATTTTTAATTAGCATTTTATATCTTTTCATATGGCATAGAAGATTTTCGAATAGATTCAGATAACTAGCCGAGAGCGAAGAAGAAGTTTGTTTCACCGTTCTTAAAATCGATTCGGTGTTGTGAATGTGTGATTTTAATATTCGAACCCAATTGCGAAATACTTTGGTTTTACGACATTTCGTTAAAATTGCGTGCACTTTTCGATACAACTGTAGCATCTGATCACAACACATCGAAACGCCCGCGTCCGCTTCGATTTTTCTGTTAGTTAACATTTTTTTCGTATTTCAATGCCAACTTTCTGTATTTTGAACCGTGCAATTTTACTAATACGTTCGGCGTATCGTCTTTGGGCGATAAATCGCAGGACCATAAAATGGCTTCTAATTCGGCATGCAGTTCCGTTTTATTCTAACAATTTGTACGAGTTTAAAATCTTATACACAAAGGATAAGTCTATAGCATATTTTTCTGAATCTGTAATTTTAGTTGATTTTATAGAAAATACATCTGTCGTTCTAACACATTTACTATAGACAAATAAATCGCCGATTTCATGCAAGCGCATGCGGAGGGTTTTCTGCAAATCAACAAAGAATTAATAAATTGAGTTGAAAACACGAATTCTCTATTTTTAAGTCCACGTATAGGCAATCGGTTCTTAGAATTGCATAAAAGAAAATGTCACTTTCACATTTATACTGAAAATTAAACACTGTTTTAATGGCGATACGGCAGATTGATCTACAAATCTAAACAACCTAATACCGGCCGAGATGCTTTCGCTAATATTATAAAATGCCCTTCGGTCGTAATTACATAAATTAAAAGCTTTTCTTTCATACGAGACACGTCGGTGAAGCAAAACGCTATTGTGTTAGAATACGAATCTTCTAAGCACGTTAAATTGTCGAACAAATTAAATTGCATGCAAAATAGAAAAAGGGCTCGAGACCCAATCAAAAACCGTCCCGATATTTAAAGTCTTTTAAATAAGCAGGCAATTCCTTGCATGCGATTCTATAAAAAATTATGTGGATAATCCGCAATTAGCATATCACGATTGTAATGGGTTGCTGATCTAATTCTATATTCAATACTCATAACTTTAAAAATCAAGATGTAAAAATACTAAAATTATACAAATTAATTACCATGTATAGGTAGGTATTCTAGTGTGATGACGATACGGATGGCTTTTTTGCTCTTGCCGTTCTTGATTTTCCTTGGGAGGATCCGTGAGGGCTGATGATGATGGATCCTTTTGTTTTCGCCCATGCAGCAGAAGGAAATACTCGCTGCAGGATTAGGTTTACCTTTAAAATAAACGAATTTCGTATTAGTTTTTTAAATAAAAAATTAAAATATTAAATACTAACCAACTTCGAACGATCCTAGGTAGTGCAAACAAAGGCATTCCTGTTTATTCAGCTCTTCGATATCTTTGTCGCTAATTACGTCCGCGATTCTCTGCGGAAGGAACACAACGCATTCTTCTAATTCGACGAGAATGAGCCGAGAATTCTTCTTTGACTGAAGAGATTTGATGCTTAAAACCGGATAAGGGCGCTGTAGCTCGAGATCTTTGACTTTTACGGTCTTCTTCCTATCGATGCGGCTTACTGAATTGATTTTTTTAATTAACTCCATATTTTAATTCTAATTACGAATATAATTACATAAAGTTAAAAAATATATTTACAATTATTACCTGTTTTTTAATGCAAGCTGCACGATGACAAAACACGTTGCACGACTCTCAAACTTATATTTTACAAGATAAAAAAGCCTTACAAGGATCTTCTATTTATATCATGATTTTTATTATACATTTTTTTGATCTTGTAAAAATAAGAAAGATAGAGACGCTACAACTGCGATACTTTGACATGCAGCAGCACTTAAAATGTATTATTTTAGTTTATTTTATATAATATAATATAAAAATAAAAATACAATGCAGTTTTTTTATCTTGGCTTGTTACAATATTTTAATTAATTTTATAATAAATATAAAAATAACAAAATACAATGCTTTTTCTTGATTACAATATAACAAAGAGAGCCTCTACAACAGCGCTTAAAATATATTTTTAAATTAATTTTATACATAATATAAAAATTAAAAAAATACAATGCGGTTTTTATAATATAAAAATACAAAAGACAATGCAATTTCTTTCTCGTTACAAGATTTTAATTATTTTTTATAATAAACATGCAATTCACAAAATAAAATATGGTTTTATTCAAAGGTCCTTTATTAGATAGTGCCCATGAGGCAAAGTATCTATTCCGTTAGATAAAATGTATCTTTTATCATCTTGATAACTTAAAGCAATTTTCGTCTGACGTATGGAATATACCTTATGCAAATATGATCGTATGCTATTTTGGTCTCGTTCTATGACTACTTTATTTCGTAACGTATCGAGATAGTGATCGAAACAGATTTGCCGATCGATAATAGTAGTGTATTTATGGTGTAATCACCGCCACATTTGCTCCAGCATCCACATTTGCTCCCACATCTGGACCAAAAAGTTTTCTTCGACTAACCATTTTTCATCTTTCAAGATAAATATATCTTAAATTTTCCTCCCACGAGATAAACCTATTTTTAAGATTTTTTACCGCTAACATTCTGGACCAAAAAGTTTTCTTCGACTAGCCATTTTTTTATCTTTCATCTGAACCAAATAGCTTTCTTCGTCTAGCCATTGCATCTTTCGAGATAAACCTATCTTGTTTGGTATCAATTAATATTAGATTTTTCTCAGCTACCCGAATTTCTAGGAATTTTTTAGATTGCATCACCCCTAAGGGAGCTACCCCAATTTTAAGATTTCTTACCTGTAGCGATTTCCGACCGTCCTTAAACATTTTTTTTATACATGCGATACATCTTCTTAGTCTAGAATTTTATGTAGAATCCGAATCTGCAAACAGATTTGAAATCGGACCACGCCCTGTAAAGTTATACCCCTTTAAAGTCCTGATCTTCTAATTTTGCTATTTGCTCTATAAGCAAACCTAACAAATAGTTTTCTTCGTCTAGCCATTGCATCTTTCGAGATAAACCTATCTTGTTTGGTATCAATTAATATTAGATATTTCTCAGCTACCCGAATTTCTAGGAATTTTTTAGATTGCATCACCCCTAAGGGAGCTACCCCAATTTTAAGATTTCTTACCTGTAGCGATTTCCGACCGTCCTTAAACATTTTTTTTATACATGCGATACATCTTCTTAGTCTAGAATTTTATGTAGAATCCGAATCTCTAAACAGATTTGAAATCGGACCACGCCCTGTAAAGTTATACCCCTTTAAAGTCCTGATCTTCTAATTTTGCTATTTGCTCTATAAGCAAACCTAACAAATAGTTTTCTTCGTCTAGCCATTGCATCTTTCGAGATAAACCTATCTTGTTTGGTATCAATTAATATTAGATATTTCTCAGCTACCCGAATTTCTAGGAATTTTTAGATTGCATCACCCTAAGAGCTACCCAATTTTAAGATTTCTTACCTGTAGCGATTTCCGACCGTCCTTAAACATTTTTTTATACATGCGATACATCTTCTTAGTCTAGAATTTATGTAGAATCCGAATCTCTAAACAGATTTGAAATCGGACCACGCCCTGTAAAGTTATACCCCTTTAAAGTCCTGATCTTCTAATTTTGCTATTTGCTCTATAAGCAAACCTAACAAATAGTTTTCTTCGTCTAGCCATTGCATCTTTCGAGATAAACCTATCTTGTTTGGTATCAATTAATATTAGATATTTCTCAGCTACCGAATTTCTAGGAATTTTAGATTGCATCACCCCTAAGGGCTACCCAATTTTAAGATTTCTTACCTGTAGCGATTTCCGACCGTCCTTAAACATTTTTTTTATACATGCGATACATCTTCTTAGTCTAGAATTTTATGTAGAATCCGAATCTCTAAACAGATTTGAAATCGGACCACGCCCTGCAAAGTTACACATATACCCTCTGCGAGATAAATCTTTCTCCACATTTCCACCCACGAGATAAACCTACCTTGTTTGGTATCAATCAATATTAGAATTTTCTCAGCTACACGAATCTCTTTAAATTTTTAGATAGCGCCATCCCAAGGGAGCTACCCCAATTTTAAGATTTTGTACCAAGATCAATTTCTAATCACCTCTCATTTTTAATATCTACAATCCTTTAACCAAACACGTAGCAGTATTAACATAAATTAAGCATGCGAAAATTTATTTTATTCGATTTACAGTTTAATAAACTAATTACAATTTTACAAAGTATAACATTATTTCCTGTGCGTAAGTTTAACCTGTAACAAAAAAGATTAATGTGTTGTTTAAATAGACCTGTAATAAAAGAGATTTTAATAAGACATATTATCGTTAATCTAACAATATGTTTTACCGTCCAGTATATCTTCTCCAAACAAATGCGGTTATTATAATAGGAAAGTACGCTAAATACAAGTCAATTAACAGCAATTAAATATTGCTTACTGACCTACCTTAATTAGGTTGCTGTGCTATTAGAATGATGTTTAAGACTTCGTACGTATTTTCCGGATTATATGTTGTATTCTTTTTTATTAAGTAATCGAATAAATCGTTCCTTCTGCTTCCAAAGAAACTCGGACACTCCATTGTCGACGCTGGCGTTATTTATGCGATAGCTAGCCATGCAGTTGTTAAACGCTGTGCTAATCATTTCTACGCCATCTTCGTTAGTAGCGGTAACTGATGCATTTTATGTTTGTTGCTCCTTAAGTGTGCGGCGTACGTAGTTTTTCCATTTCGAAATCGCATACTGTACACATAATTCGTGGTTGTTTCGTACAAGACCCTTTAACAGCTGGTGGCGTTGAACGTTTACTGTAATGACATACCGTGCTGTTTTCCTTGTGTCGCTGTGAGCTATTCTCGTAAAAGCGATACCGCAAGACCCAGAGTTTAAGTACTTTGCTGCGGACGGCAACCTGGGCGATGTTACACTACGACATTTGTTCTGGTGCCGTTTGAGAGCATTTTTCCAGGTATAGGAAGCACCGCAAGGTTGCACTTATAAACGTTTGCAGGTACCATTTTGGTACAAAACAAAACCCGCACTATAGCACTTTGGTTAAACTTGTAATCGAACTAACTAAAAAGCTTACTCGAGCGTACCTGATTTATGTTCCTTATAGAATGCATACCGAAGGTTTCCGAAGACGACCGAACGATGTTGAGGATTCGGCGGGAACTAAATGATGTCATATTCCTTGCTGCTCGTCCAATACATTTAGCGCTAATGCATGCACCTGGTTCGCTTCGTCGATGGTGCGAATGCCGTTAGTAGAAACACCGGAAAACGTCTTCCATGTTATACGGATCGCGTGCATATTAAAAATCCAAAGGGTGGCACACGCACACAAGTTGTGTGCAAGTCGTGCTGTAGAAGATGCAATGCTACTATAACCAAAAACACTTTAAACCATTACTAAGAAAATACCAACTTGTTGTCTACAGGATACTTACAACAATTTAATTTTAAATAACTTCTACGTCATATTTTAGGAAATGGGGGGCTTGAATATTTTCTAATTGAATCACCAAGCGAAAGTATATGCTTAACGGTATTAGAATTACCCATTAATTTCCTATTTTTACGACCGTGGTTAATTATAGATTGAAATTTAATTTGTGCACGTTCGAGCTTCTCGTAAACTAACATATTTTAGAGCAACAATGCGCTGTATAATACATGCATACCCCTTCGCCGCGCTACTGCTATTCTTGTAATTGCTAGAAAAAGTCACTCTCCTTTTTACTGTTAGGAGCGATGCAAAGCACCATTTTTTATACTTTCTATAGCACATCGCACACTTTTCGTCTGATAATTAAATTTTGCTTTTTGTAGGCTTTTACACTTTCGCATAGCGGTCGGCACGTATTGATTTCTAGAACCGGTAAGTACTCGATATCCTCCAAATAGAAATTAGATGCTCGATGTCTGTCAACTTCCAATTCCCTCGTAAAGGTAGAAAAACTCGGTCAATCATCCATTAAACTTCGACCCGCTACCGTTTTGATAATTTCCAAACATTTTCGAACGACAATGGGCTGAGAATTTTTAAACCTCCGAGGATCTTTAAGTCGTGATCAATTACACATCCGAGCTACGCGTAAACTAACATATTTTGCAGCAACTGTATAATACATGCATACCCCTTCTCTGCGCTACTGCTATTCTTGTAGTTGCTTGGAAAAGTCAGTCGCCCTTTTACTGCTAGGGTCGCTAAAGCACCATTCCATACTTTATTTATAAGTGTAGCACATCGCACACTTTTTTTTGTCGGTTAATTAAATTTTTGTTTATGTAGGCTTTTACACTTTTGCTTATTTAAACATCTAATACGATCAATTAACCACTTTCGCTTATTCTAACAGGAACCACCATACATTCCGCCACCGTTCTTTTTGATTCCTATGGGTTTCCGCACACTAACACCCGACGTATCTTTCTTACCATTTGTTTAACAAAACTACCGGCATCGCATTGTGGACGTAAACAGATGTTTGTGGATGTGCGAAATATGTAACCATATACATTAACCAGTCTAAGCTATTTTATTTAGTCCACGAAAACTACTATTATTTTTCTAAACCATAATTAATAATCGTCTTTATAGGTTCCACATTTTGACCATTTCCCAATAACTGGTGCTACGTACATGGAAACTTAAATTTCTTATTGGAGAGAATTCTTATTCTCCACGCACTGCTGCGTTGCATGCCCACCCCTTTTGAGGTATATGCTCGTTTTAGGTTGTAAGACCCTCGGTTTTATAACTACACTTCGTGAGACCCTTTAATCTTTTTAATCGAATCTTTCTCGCTACAATACAGTAGGACTTAGCCCTACCAACAAATTCTAATACTAGACCCCATTAAATTGGTCTTTAAATTTCCCTACAACTTTTTTTTGACAAGTGTTATATTGTATTTATTATACGCGGGTAGTCACTCTTTTAAGATAAATATATTTTGCTAGGTATCAACTAATATTAAATTTTCTAGGGACCCCAAATCTGTAAATAGATTTTAAATAGCTCCACCCATACAGTTATGTTTTAAAGACTAATTTTGCCCATCTTTATTTAACTCCATTTTAAAACCCTTTTTTTTGCTACCAAGAATAAAGATCTCCCTCGAACCGACACGTATATACTCTGTCAACCAGGACAGAAAGGAAAGATTTGGAAGGTGGGCGAAGAACTTAAAATTATGGATAAAACTAATATACAATATGATTTACAAAATCTATACAAATATAAACAACTATCTTATATCTTTATGCGTAGATTGTACTATTGGTACTATTAGCTTGTCATCTTCCTCGATAAACTAATTTTATTAATAAGCTGCGTATGCAAATCGTATTCTTTTACTCCGGATACATACGCAGACAAGTACTCGATACCATCCAAATAAGGTGGATGTGGTGACTGTTAACATAACACTTCTCCTCGCCTACCCAGCACGCCTGCATGCATTGCGCGCCCCTGCGCGCGCACCCTGCCCATGCGCGCTGCCCATGCGCTCTATGCGACTGCTATTTCGTGGTAACGTCACAGCCTTTTATAAATAAAGAACAATGTTATATACTATTATAAAATGTTTATTCTGACATTATACATAACAAATTTAAAAACAATTTAAACTTAATTTTAATACAAAGTTATACACAGACAGTCCTTTCTTTATGTTTGTTTGCGGTGGTTTTTAATTTTATCTAAAATTTAAATCGATTTAAATCTTCTATCTCCTTTCTAGCCAATAGTTTGATACATAAAGACCGTCTAGGTTTTCGAATGTAAAAAGCGAAGTTTGCCTCTATATTTAAATTGATTCCACCGACCAGATCCATTCCTTCGTGTAATTCTTGCAGCTTGTGACAATCTTTTAATCGCAGCTTTCCCACTATATCCTGCATACGTATCTTGTTAGCTTGATCGACTTCTTCTTGTCGGTATTGGAGAAATCCTTTTCTCCACACACTGTTGTTGCATGTCCACCACTTTTGGGAATATATGGTTGTTATAGGTTGTAAGACCCTCGGTTTTAAATGATCCGAGGCAAATGTACAATGTTTAGCGGAACCCTTTACGTGTGTGCCAAGTTACGAAACCCGCATTCCTTAGTTCTTATCTGCCATTTTGATAAATACGTTTTAGAATAACCTTTTAAAAAGTATACGATTTAGCACCATCCACCTACATAACCTAAAAGTCTTTCTTACTAACCTTGTAGCAAACCAGCCATATAAGTCACTCCTTTTAATTCTTCCTCATAAAATAAGATTCTTCCTCATTTTCTCTAATAAGATGTTCTTTGTATAACACATCAGTTCCAATTCAATTTTCGTCTTTTGCATCCATTTCCTCTAATTCCAGTTGTCTTTTCCTTCCACTTACAGCGTATGGTATGCATAATGGCAATTTCCTTAGCGTACAAACTACCAATATTTAGTCGTACAATATTAGGACGTTGTGATATCAATCTATTGAAATGATTATTTCTTTTGTAGAAATAATTGCAGATTGTGTAAAATATGCCTGCTTTAATAGCACTTGTGTAAGACTTGTATTTTATCTGAGCTGTCTTCCTCCTCTATCTCCAAATAATTTACAGGTAAATAGTTAAAACTAAAATAAAAGCCGAAAGCACATACTTTATCAATTTTCTTTCTTTTGGTTTTCGGACAACAATCTGCAAGCCCGTCAATTTCTTTGTATTACCATTCCCCAATACACGTACTGTAGCAGGTTATTAAACACTAAACAGCAGCTATTTTGTAGCTTGTCCGATAGCTTACTCCACATTTTGGCAAGTGGTACCGAGTACATTGGCGCCTTTATAACTTACTATCTTAACAGTCTTTTAAGGTATAAACAGTCTTCCAATTGAAGTTAAACAGTCTTTGCTTCCAATTGTACTTACGCAAATGCTTACCATCTTGTATAATGTTTGACACACATCTATTAGATGATTAATCTGTCATTTGACAATAAATTCTTGCATTTGCATGTTAAACAATCAATTCCTACAGTTTTATCGTTGTCAACTATTACACTTTTCTTCGTATTCGCCCTTATAGCAAAAGTTATGGTTTGTAGTTAAATAATTACACATCTCCATCTTGCTAAATATACCCGCAAAATCTTGGGTTACATCCATGTCAAAAGATAGAAATAATCTTTTCGAGTTCGTCTAATATATCTGTCAATAAAGTTTCACTGCCAGTTCCACTATTTGGAATATTAATGCATTCGATTTTTATAAATGGTTTTTCCAGAAAACGGAAGCTTAGCTTTAACACCATGGAAACAAATCGGTCAAACTTTCTTTGTAGATAGCTGTTAAATACCACAAATTTCTTTTTAGGATAAACATCCTTTTGCTTGCAGGTTTGTTCGGCGTCAGAAAAGTCGCAAATTTTAACCAACATTATTGTCACAAAATGGTTCTGTGTTTCTGTAGCATCTGTTCGCCTTCGACATAACAACCAATATCTGTTACCAGATTATTGTTGTTGCACATATTCCAAAGTCAATCCAAATTTTGTCGGTTCACTTTATTCCCAAGTGGAGAAACGTTAATCACCTTTACCGTTTACCGTTCCATCTACTAAATTCGAAAATGTTCTAAATATTTTATTCTTTATGTCGAACACAATAGCCGACAGGATGTAATATTAGTGAAACCCAAAAGATATATTGTCACAAAGAAATTGCCCGCATGATGCATGACCATATACATGACCACATGAAATATGACCATGACCATATACCCATAATGTACATTCATGAATTGTTTTAATGAGTACCAATGACGCATGACCACAAGCCATAAACCGCTGACCATGACCTATTATTTTTTCCTTTTTCAACCTAACGTACTAACGTTTAATAAACTCATGTACCGTCAGGAATAAAACTCACAAAAAATTGTCATATGGTCATGTGGTGGCAGCGGTCGTGTGGTCGTGGTCAGGCGGTTGTGGTCATATGTCATGTGGTCATGGTGGCTAAATCATATCTGTCACCCCATGGGGTTATTCATTCTCGTACAATCCACGGATCGCCATTCATCCGGCAATGTCGATGCGCATGTGTTTTTGTGGTCGGATAACAACATATGACGTTATTCGGCAAGAAGATTAGAAACATGGCAATGTTTTTCGTATTTAATGTGGACTGCTGAATAATCGAAAATGGTTGTCGCAGTGATTAACGTTTTCAACTTCTTGGGAATAAAGTGAAACCGGACATGAGCGCGATTTATGCGGCAAAAAGTGCGCGATGTGCAATATCTGGTTGTTTGGTATGTGTTTGATGGCGGCGAAAGATGCCGACTGGTGGACTCAGAAATGTGCTACAGAATATTGTAGTGCGCAATGGGTTGAATGATTATGATGACGTGAATCGGCAGCTCGAAAACGGATGTTTATCGGCTAGAAATTTGGTGTATTTGAGCTGTGACGAAGAAATGTTTACGTGTTTCGAACGGGCGGTGGTGTTTAAGGTGATGATTGACGGTTTTTCTGCGAAAGCAATCTACAAGATGGGCCAGAGATCGTCAACATTATCGCGATATCAACTCGAATGTTAATAAACAATTCCAAAGATATGTGTTCCGCTAAAGTGCGCTAGATGTTGTTGGAAACTTCTGGAGGAAAAAACAGATTATTGGACGAAGGTGCGAAAAGATTATTTCTATCTTTTGGATGATAAGTGCTTTTGCGGGTATATTCAGCAGATGGAAAATGTAATATTTAATTGCAACGCAACTTTTATATTGAATCGAAGAAAAAGTGTTGTATAGTTGACAACGATAAACCTGTTGATCTAACATATGTGAACCAAATGCAAGAACGTAAGATATAAACAATGTGTCAGATAACTCCTGGTGTTAAAATAAACAACTTGGAATCATATACCAGATTTACGTTGTCCGATGCGTTTGGGACTTGTCGGTCACTGGCCAAAGAACTGGTATATGATTGAACGAAATATCTTGTCAGTAAATTGCTGTAGACAAGTGAACTGGTATCTTGAAAGACTGTTAAGTGTTTTGAAGATAGTGTTATACTTCTAAAGGACTGCCAATGTATGTCTGGTGTGCTACCAACAAATAATGTGGAGAATGTTATCGACAGCTACAAACAGCTGTTTGGTGTTAACCTGCCACAGATCGCGATGGGGGAATGGTGCAAAGTGGCGGGCTAAATGTGCGTCCGAAAACCGGGGAAAATTGATAATATGCTGGCTTTGAATTTTAACATACCTGTAAATTATTGGGAGAATGAGGAGGATAGCGCCTGTAAAGATCTTAAATGCGATGTTGCAGGCAGTATTGTTTACAAGAATCTGCACAGTGCGGATATTTAAATTTAAAAGATAATCATTTCGGAATTTTAATGCGATGTCACAACACTGGCAGAGGGTGCTTTACGGAACGCAAATCGTGGTGTAACATCGTTTAGATGAAATACGCATTATGCTACCATCGCTGGTGTATGGAAGGAAAAGACAACTGAATTGAGGAAAACAGATGGTAAAGCTGCGTTGGAGCATGAAAACTGCGACAATGCGAACAATACAAAGATGTGTATGGATGAAAGAAAGTCAATGGAAATGGAAGACATAAAATGCATTATTTTACTGTGCCGATGGATGGTTGATAATCCGGGCTGGATAAGTTGTTTCAAACCGTTGCGTTGTAATCGAAAGACTCTTTAGTTATGTGAGTGTTCTTGCGGGATGGAAAGAAATGGTTATTCGTTAAAAGGTATTCAAAAACGTATCAAATGGCGACAACAGTCTGTTGAACTAAGGAATGCGGGTTTCGACCAAATGGGCGACCACACGAAAGGTTCCGCTAAACATAGTATTTGATAAAAGAACCTTTCGGATCATTGAAAATATGACCGAGGTCTTAACAGATAACCATATATTTCAAAGTGGTGAATGCAACTACGCAACAGTGTGGAGAAAAGGACTCATTGAAAAGAAGTCGACGTTACAAGATACGCAGAATAGTAAGCTGCGATGAGGTACAAGCTGCAAGTACACGGGTTTAATATGATCTGGTTGTGGAAAATCGGACTTTAAATAGAGGCAAACTCGCTGTAATATTTTACAGAATGGTCTAGATGCGTTATGTATCAAATTGAGAAGATGAAAAGAGTGTAAGACGGTGTGGTCGATTTTAAATTTTTAAGTTGCGAAGCATAAAATTTAGACAAAATTGCCACCGAAAACAAACATAAAGAAAGGACTGTCTTCGTGTATAACTAAAATTAAGTTTAAATGGGATCCATGCGGATGTTGTTTTTTAAATTTGTTGTATAATGTGAATAAATCTTTATAATGTATATCAAATAACGACATTTATCTCGAAAAATGACGTTATCGATGGGCATATGTCGGAACTGAGGCGGGCTCGCGCATGGGCTGCACGCGCATCGATTCTGCAATGCACGCGAGGGCGCGATGGCTCAGGCTGCGTTGGCGCACGACGGGAGGCAAGTTCGCATCTGAAAACCGCTCCCCACATACACGATTCAGACATTAACGATAGCAATTCATTAGAATTAAATAGCATTGCCCTTGTTTTGGACAAAAAAAGCTCATTCAAATTAAAACGCCATCTTTTATTATGCGGATATTGAAGTCGCATAAAAATTAATGAGGCATGTTTTTTATTCAAAGATGTAAGTAACTAAAACATTTTCCCCGACTCGGCATCGATAAAGAATATAAAAATCCCAAACGTCTATATTTCGAGGATTTATGAGCCCATATTTGTTAAAAATAATGGGTTCCTATATAATTAATGATGCAAAACGATGTGTACTGAAATTAAAACTTACTCACGAATGATGTAATCATGAAACTACAGTATTTTCTTTACGCGTTCCAAGAAGCTATCTTTTATACATACAATGTTTTAACAAAAGCGATTCCCGACTTCGATAATAAAAAATAATTATACAAACATACTCGATTATTTATATTTTAACTTCCGCTTTATATAATGAATGTATACTATACAAAATTTACGACCACTTTTTATTTCTCGGCAAAATACGATTTCGTCATCGTATATGCTTTGGGTTCATATAATGCACACAAAATTAAGGTAGAACTTTTTTACCATTTATACCGAAACAATTACATTTAAAACGTCTTGCACGTGTCCGATGAGATAATCGCGACCCCGTTTTTTTCTCTTGCCCACGATCTGAAATCTCTGCGTTATTTTAAATACTTCATCATAATTGCCTACGAAAACATCGAGCGTAACATTTCCAAATTATTAAAAGTTTACTTGAAACGTCTTGCACGTGTGTCCGATGAGATAATCATGACCCTGTATTTGTATACGAATTAAATAGCGCACTTTCATCATCTTCTCTCGGAGGGCAAAAATACACGCACACGTCATCGATCGAACCATCTTGAGCAAAAATACGATTACGTCAGTAGTATAGCTATGGAGAAGCTGAGACAGCCCTTTTAAAAGGGCCATCGCAATTTTTTCTTATCGACACCTGTAATAAAAAACCCTTGCGGTTATTTACCCAGACTTATTCTCGATCGCGACCACCCCCGAAAACACGCTCTTAAAACAAAAACACGTTCGCACCACTTGCGCGCCCTTACGATATTTCGTCTTAGACTAAAACACGCACGCCCCCTACACACCTATACACATAACGATACATACCTTTCTTTTCGAAAATAAAACAACAACAACACCGCCCCCGATCGATATCTACACACACTTTTATCACGAGGGCGGCACGACTTCCACGTTAACTTCACCGACAAACCATACATACCCTACACCCTACACGCACACACCTGCACATACATACCTCTCTTTTATATAATACGCACACCCTTTACAAGATATTTATGATCCTTTTAAAAAGGGCCGGCCAGCTTCTCCATAGCCATACTATCGTTATCCTCAAACCTAACTAATACTAACACGCACACACACCTACACATACATGACCTTCACACATACATACTTCTCTTTTCCATAATACACACACCCTTTACAAGATATTTATGACCCTTTAAAAAGGGCTGTCCCAGCTTCTCCATAGTTATACTACTCTTGGACTATTATTATTTTATTTGTTAACGTAATTACTTTAAAATCCATATTATAGCTGAAGTGTCATTTAGAGCCATAGATGATATCTATAGGAAGCAAAAATAAACCTGTGAAATTATAATACTTTTACTTGACTTATATTTCAGGAGGTGCCGCTTTTCAATTAAAATAAGACTTTTTCTTTATGAATAATACGCAATGTGAAAAAACTTAATTGTACGGCATAACATGATTTACATTTGTTAATATAAAATATGCGTTTTCATTTCGACAATTGTCATTCTAACATGTTGAACCTGCGTATTTACCATGTTAAATTTAACAATCATTGTGTAATAGGGATTTACAATTTCCTAGCAAATATTGATTGATATACGTATTATATACTTTTTTTACAACAAAACTTTAGTTATAGGTATGTTAAATAATAGGATATTGAGATTTTATGACTGTCTAATTAAATAACAGCTTTTTAGTCATTAGTACTAAATTCTACAATAATCTAAATGTTTGGAAATAAAATAGAATTAGCATTGTTGCTTTTCCCTCTTAAGTTTCTCATTAAATGTAAGTGGATGGTTATTTGACTTCAGAAATTCAAATAATTTCAGACGACTGCAAATGATCACGTTGCACTCTTAATAATAAATTGACTAAACTCAAAAAACTGGAGGTTCGGGCCTTTGGGGAATGTCAAAGAACTGATTTTAAAATACAAGAAGCGATTTCTTTTGCACCACGTTTTGCATCAGTTTCGTTCTAATTAAAAAGCTGAACTTTGTCATACCCCTGCTACTTTTGTTTTCATCTACTTCTATTTTTCTTAATTCAGCCGATGTAAAATTGTAGCTGTTTAATTTAGATATATAATATAACGGAAACATCTTCTTTTCTACACTGAATCACCGGTTGTGGATTATAAACAACAAATATTGTATTGTCTGGATATTTGTGCAATCGACACTGCAAAATGGGTGTTGTACATCCCCTGATTTCTGAGTTGACTTCGTTATTATCAGCAGACACAGCTCATATTGATCTTTCTTCGGTTCAAAGAATACCAAAATAAAATCTGTTGTAACGACATTGTAGTAAGTAATAAATTGTCCTACATTTTTACTTACATAATGATATTCAATTCTAGGAATAGATTTTAATGAAATTGATCGCATCTTTATTGATATGATTATGGTTATTATGCTGACATTGCGAATCGTCTTGCACAAATCCCATTTCATCAATTTTAGACGTTGTAGTTCAGATCATGCGCTCACTTATATCTAACGTATTGCTAAAAGATGCTTTGCAGACTCGTACTTTTACTAATTAAAAAAATAGAAGGCTTGATTAGAGTTTTGTGGTTTACGGACATTAGAATAATTATATTGTGGTTGAACATTTTTAATGCAAGAATATACAATTGAAAGATGTTTGTTGATATCACCTAAAGCACAGAATTTTTAATAAGAAAAACCTTTGTTCATGGTTAATTCTTTCTCTACGCTCAGTTTACATGTTTTTATGTAAGTTGCCTTAATTTCACGATCTGGGATATTTCTCCTTGTTTTGGACGTAAATTCTAAACATTATCCAAAATTTTTCATGGCTTTAATTCGTTTCCACTTAATTATATCTTTCCGACATTGTTGACCTTTATTGTTTTCCTCTGCATCTTCATCTGAACTAGTGCTTGGACATGATATAGAATGTTTTGTATCGACTTGCACATGTTAAAGTAGAATTAGTCGATCAAAAATTGCAAGATGCTATGCTCGAGAGAAAATTCTTATAACGTTTTTCAAACAGTTTTTCTATACGTGGTTAATTATATGCCTCATCGATTGTATCTGCATCACTTTCATTTGAATTTATGAGGGCAATTTGACAGCCATATATATTTTTTTCACATTATACAATTTTTTGCTGAATTCTCTTTGTTTATCCATACCACTAGTCCACCAGTTTGAGATAACACCTAGAGAAAATTATTTAAGTAAAAGAAAATAATTTGATATTGGATTATCCCCATTACTAGCTCCCTGTCTAATCTTGGAGCTCTGGCTTACTGGCATTCTATTATCATTACTTCTGTTTGACTCGGTTTCATAAGGTTGTTCATTGACAAAAATATTAAAAGAATGCATAGTGTTTGCCAATCCTTGTAAGTAGCTTTAGCTGCTATCATTAATGTAATAATATTGCAACAACCACCTTACCCTTTTGCGTATAATTAAAATTATCTTGTTCTTTAGATCTAATATTAAAACGACTTGTGGTAATATACACGTTTCCACACCCTTGACAAAAAATTACTAGCAATGGAGTTTTTTCCTAAAATATAACTGTAAGAACTCATTACGTTCTTAGTTAAAATGGTGGTTTTACCTTGTCACTTAACTCGATTGGATCTTCCAATGCATTAAGATGAATCATACTTAAAATTTTTTCTAGTTGGTTCAGTCATTTTTATCACTAAAACCAAAACTGTTGTTATAAGAATGAAATACTAGCCTTACTTAAAACGATTTTCATTAATTATTAAATGATTATAGTGCTAAAGAGCATAAAATTAGTTAAAATAGAACTTATGTTCTTTTATAATAAATTTTCTGAAATACTCACTCTTTCAAAGTTGATATGAGTGTGCAATAAGAATTATTACTAACCTGCCCTCACTTGAAACACTACACCTAAAACTGATTAATTTATAATAGAAAAACGACTTAAGACTGGGGAATATCATTGTGTAGACAAACATTTTACGATAGATGGCAGCTCTTCCATAAAAACTATTAAACACGAATTTACAGTCAGTCAGTGGAGTTTAGTTGCACTATTATAAACCAGTATTTAATTACCTTGTCATCAACGAGTTTACGTTATCTTTTGAGACATGATAGAATTCGCAGATACACCCACTTAGAACTCCCTTCGAGAGGTCTGCGTTTATCTACATAAAACAGCGTCACTAGCATTCCGCTTTATTATTTGGTTTGACTGTACATTTTATTTACAAGAAGATGCTCTTTTATTTTAGTGATTGTTGTTTCATTATAAATTGCTATCTATATTATTTTAAAATTCACTGAGTGTCAATTGAAATACCAATCGTTTGGAATTACTCCATTATGAAAAAGTAAAAAGTAGGTTTAGTTTTTATTACTACTAATTGAACAAAGATTTATATTGTCGCTAAAACAGTCGTTTCTCTGATTAATAAAAATTAGGATCAACCAAATTGCATGAAATATCACTAACTGCATATTTAAGCCTAAACTAAATCGGCGTGACTCAGTTTTTCTTGACAAAAAATTGATTCTGTTAACATAACAGTTGTGTGGATGTAAATGCAACATATTTCTTGTTGAAGGAACAAGGAGAATTTATTGTTTTGCTGCTTGATGACTAATTCACTCATTTCAATGCAATAAACATTGAACATACTTTGTTTACGTGTTTGGTGTGTAACTTTAGCAAGGCAAGCAAAAAGACCTTACAGTATTGACTAATTTTTCCAAACAAATTTGATTTTTACTTGAACGAAATAGAAAATTAACTGCTGCAATAAAACTACAGATTTACGCTATTTGTAGATAGTATCAATTTATTTTTAAGAGTAGTAATACAATCAAACGTAAATTCTAAGTATTTCAATTGATACGCTCTGTAAGTATTGATGTTAAATAATTGAAAATCGAAATAAAACCCATACCGGTCCTATAGTTCAAATCTTACAGACAATTTAAATAGTGGAAATAGTGAGTATTATTGTTTTCGAAATGGGTAAAGGCAATTATAAACCAAGAACGCGTGCAACTAATAGAAGTAGAACCAAGCGAACCAAAAATATTCAAGTAACAAAAGCAATAAAATCTGAAGTAAAAACTATCGAATTGCATATAAGTAGGGAAGTATGCTAAAATAATGAAATATTCAGTGTCTCGATTTGATGCGTCAATAATCCAGAGAGCGGTACTGCATGTGTGTAAAGTCAGCACCCCTTTTTAAAAATTATGTTTTTGAAAATTCTTCCAGGTTGTTCTACCCTTGTACCACATTGTTCCACTTCGACTTACAAAAAGTTAGCCAATAGAATAAAAGAGGAAGATGAAGGGTATGTTTTACTCTTTTCGATATAGTCCAAAAATCGATTTTGTGATATCCGGTGGTGATGCGAAGTTCGTACTTTATAATTTATATAGGGCCGCTAGGCGGCCGTGTCCCCAATTCTCTACCCGAAAGTACTACATTCGGTTTGTTGGCGAAAAAGGGGTTTCAACAAACAAGTGTTTTTTCGTTTTTTCAAGAATCGTTTTTTAGTCGGAGTTGTCGTTTTGGAGCAATGTTTGGAACAAGTAGAACACTGTTCAACGGGTATCAAATCTTTGATTAGTGAAAAAAAGGGTGCTAGTATTAAAATGGGGTTTTTGGCTTATTCGAGAAATCGTTTGGAATAAAATAATATTGATTAGGAACAAAGTAGCACAACGTTAGAACAATCTGGAACAACTTACAAAATCATAATTTTTAACAGGGTGCTATGTTCACACACATCGATTCTACGCTACACATATAACATGGGGGGGGGAGATATTTTTGAACACTTTTGGATGCTCTTTCTATCCTAATGTATAAAAATGTTAAAAAAAGTTTTTAATCATGTTTAGAAGGCAAGGTTAGTTTTCGCTTTTTGCATTGGAGGTATGCGCAAA
Organism: Platerodrilus igneus; assembly: GCA_036346225.1. NCBI lineage: Eukaryota > Metazoa > Arthropoda > Insecta > Coleoptera > Lycidae > Platerodrilus > Platerodrilus igneus. The sequence continues at coordinate 959,764 of JARFIW010001168.1, forward strand.
ATTTAGAACGCGAAGACAAAAGAACACGAATAAGTATGCAAAAATTTGAAAGTGTAAAGGACTTTATGGTATTAATTTTCTTTGTGTAGAATCGCTCTTCCAAATATCGAAGCTTTATTTCCGGACACCCTGTTAGGTTAGTCATGCAATGTATTTTAAGAAAGTTGTAGGACTAACGATACGTTAGCTTCCTGTCAGTTACCGGCTGGTGTTGATTTGATTAACTTGGAATCGGTTTGGAATGAGAGCAACATAAGTATTCCAAATAGCTCTTATGATCCTTCAAACCCACGAGGAACAGACGCCGAACTTAATGAGTATGTGAAAATCCCTAGTATTAATTCCATTTCATAATATTCTATATACAATTACGGTGGAGGAACTTACAATTGAAAAGGAGCCTCTACAGTATAAAGTTGAAGACAACAGGATTGTGGGCATCACTTATCTCTTGTAGAGGACACTGTTTTTTGCAGAGACTCATGCGCGTGTATGCTCTGCAAGTAACTTGTTTCTTGAGAAAGAAAACAGAAATGGCTGTAATTAATTAACTGTGAATAAATGAGCTGGCGCGTCATATCATTTGAGTGGACTGTATTACGAAAGATAACAAAACGCGAGCTTTAGATACGAGAATTTGTATGCATGTAAAATACAAACAATAGTGTTACATAAAGTAACTTACCAATATAGTTTATAGTGTGTTGTTCTCTTCATTGTTGCAATGACCCCGGGGGAGTCGGTGTAACACACTGGTAACAAGGCACTATTGTTCATTGTCTGTATAGGTTGTCAGGTAACTCGACACAACCGTTCCGGTGCTAGGTCGTTACACTATAAAAGGCGCAAGCGCACTGCACAGTTTTGTTCCACAATATAATTTCGAAGTTTAATTATTACGAAACAATGGGCTTAGTAGTATTCTGTTTTTAAAATGCAATACGTGCGACAAAACATATTCATGTTCCACGTAAACTGTAAAAAATGCACATTTAAATCATGCAGCAGTATGGGGAACTTTGTGAACTGGAAGTACTTTTACCCACGTGGAAGAATTTTTGTCAATTTTGGATATACCCTGTATGAGTAACAATCATTTTTATTCAATTCAAGAAACTTTGCGCCTGGCCTAATATACATTCATAATGTACAAAGCAAAACTATTACAAATATCTTCAATATTTGCAGCGATAGTAGTATACTTTCAATGGAACGAGCTGGTGAGGAAGAAAAACACATTGCATTGGAAAATGGTGACATAGATGACGACGGAATTCCTTGGATAACTGTTTATCTAGATGCCGGATGGACCAAAAGAAGCTATGGCCACAATTATGATCCTGTTTCTGGATTGGTATTCACTATGATAGTTAGTGGCATTAGTATATAATGTAATTTTTATCTAAATTTTAGGCAGTTATTGTCGGGCAGAAAACAAAACAAGTTTTGAATGTTTGTGTTCGGAATAAATTTTGTATAATTTGTAAAAAAAATACGAATGAACATCAACATGTCTGTTTTAAAAATTGGGAAGGAAGTTAGACACCAATGCAAGCATATGTTATTTTGCCGTGTTAATTAGAAATGAATCGCCATTGTACATCGAGAAAATAACACTCGATGACGATTTGTGGGCAAAAAACAATGACTTCCAAAATTAGAGTCTTTTTATATAAACTGTATTTATCCGGAAATCGTATGCGGGAATTTAAAAAAAGGACTAAGATGTGTTGATCCTGATTATATAAGGAATGCTCAAAAACTGAAACAGTTAGCAAAGAGTAGGGAAAATTGGCCGGTTCTGGCACCTCCTCCGCCACCTCGCACCCTCCTCCACCACCCTCCACATCCTTCCACATCCCACCACATTCCTCCACATGTCTCCACATTCCTCCACATACCTCCACATCCCTCCATCTCCACATTCCTCCACTCCACATTTCTCCACACACCTCCACATTCATCCACCTCCACAATCCTTCCACCACCACATTCCTCCATCTCAACATCCCTCCACACACTACCACATTCCTCCACATGCCTCCACACACCTCCACATCCCTCCACCCACCACCACACCCCTCCACAACCATCCACATTGGCTTAGGTTAGATAGCAGAAAACATTGATGGGGTAGGTTAGCGCCGATGATGCAACGTAATTTACATACAACTTTATTAAAGCAATACATATATTTTAATACAGACATTTAATCTAACAATAAAATTCATTTCGAATAAAAAACAACATTGTGTCGAGCGCATGTTAAATTGTCATCTTCGTGTAGTAGACAATGACTTAAACCATTATTCTGAATTTCCCTACAACTTTTTTGCTGACAAGCGGTATATTGTATTTATTATCCGCGGGATAGTCACTCTTTTAAGATAAATATATCTTGTTTGGTATCAACTAATATTAGATTTTCTAGGGAGCCCAAATCTGTAAATAGATTTTAAATAGAACAACCCCTTACAAAGTTACACCTTTTAAAGATCCAAACCCCTAATTTTTGCCCATTTATATTTTCTTCAAAACCTTTTTTTTTCAATACCCGACACATATATTTTAACCAACCATTTCCTGAGATATCTAAAACCGCTGTGTCTAGCGAACACCACGTGGAGATAACACGTATACTCTGTCCACCAGGATAGAAGCGGGAAGGATTGGGAAGAAGGGAAGATGGGAAAAGAACTTAAAAATTATAGAATCTTAAAACTAATATATACAATAGATTTATAAAATCTATACTACTATAAACAACCATCTTAGACCTATATATTTATGCCTCCATGCATAGGTTAATACAAATCCAGGGATGACGTAACGCTTGTCATCTTTGCTCGATAAACTAATTTTGTTAATAAGCTACGTGTACAAATCCTGTTTTTTTTACTCCGGATACATACACCGGCAAATACTCAGTACCACCCAAATAAAGAATTAGATGCTTGGTGATCCGATGCAGTGCCTCACACATCCCGATGTACGCCCAGACACACTCCTGCCCATGCGCACCCTAAGCATGCCGACCCCTGCCCATGCGCGCCCCTGCCCATGCGCACTCCTGCCCATACGCACCCCTCTCTGTGTGACTGCCATTTTGTGGTAACGTTATAGCCCTTTTTAAATAAAGAGCAATTCTAAAATTTTTTATTCTGACATTATACATAACAAAATTTATAAATATTTAATCCAAGCATGGAACCCATTTAAACTTAATTTATAATACAAAGTTATACACAAAAGACAGTCCTTTCTTTATGTTTGTTTGGAGTGGTTTTAATTTTATCTGAGTTTATTCGCAGCTTGAAATTTATATCGACACCCAAGCCCTCTATCTCTTTTTTATTTGCAAGCCAGTCAATTTCCTAGTATTGCTATTCCACCCAATACACGTACTGCAGTAGGTTATTATACACTAAACAGAAATAATGAAATTTATTAATAAAATATATCTATATTATATAAGCGCTGGTGCTAATGTTACAAGTGATGTGTGAGTACCTATAATGAAATAGTAAAAGCTAGTTAACAGTTAAAAAAATTTATGAAATATATACATGGTTTGAATGTGTTTATACTAACATCCACTATGATAGCCTGAATCAATTGAATCGGCGATCACCAATCTTATAAATAATTGCGTGAATGATCGTCTCACACCCACATCTTCTAGATACCGTGTTTGGTGACAAATAAGTGTTTCCAACAATGTCAAATAATTTGTGTTAGTGATATCATTAAATAAATAACTATTAACGCGGTCCTCGCTCTCCAATACGATGTTAACCCGCTCTTCTTCTGTACTATTTCCAAATACATGTGATATATCTTCTAAAAAAGTGTCATAAAATTTTTGAAAACCCCTACAATTCAATTTTTCCATTCTATAACAGAGAAATTCGCGTAAATTCAATAGTTTAAAGCACTCGTACTCAGGTAGCACAATAACATTTCGGTTTTTCTCAATTTGTAAATTGAACGCATTCTCTTCTTCAAAATTGTTCAACAACCTTATACTTCTATTAAATGCTGTGGTCAGCTGCAATTTGAAATCTTGATCCACTTGTATGTCGACAACGTCGTCTCCAGTAGTCAAACCATTTAATCTGACTTGTTTTGAGTCTTGAGCAAATTGGTGAATTTGAAATTCTACTTGAAGAGTACACAATTTCTTCCAATCTAAGTATGAGAGTGTTATCGTAGAATTTGCACACATACCACCCCATTACAGCAAATAACTTGGATGACAGGTTTAAGACCATCATATAAAGCATACCCAACTTCTATTATATGGTGGTGAGAATTTGGGTGAAATTCGCCCAACCTATAGATTGTCCTACCAACTAGTTGGTTGATGTTTAATTGTGGTACTCGCACATCACTTATAACATTAACACTAGCAAAATCCATTTTAGCGTATAATTTGAATCGACTCGATTATTTGTAATATACTAAGGTTCTATAGTTTCTTCTATATCTTTTATACTAGCAAGTGAGTGTATATTCCAACTTTCAAACTAGTTTGAACGATAGTTTTGAAAGTAAGTGAATAGTTTAACCTCGTCTTACGATAAAGCAATTAAAATCATATGCAGGATTCGATAGGAAAAAACAACTCCATGGTTTAAGTGTGTATTTATGTAATTGCAGGCTTTCACTAATATAGTTTAATTTTCAAATATGTAATTTCGAAAGGAAATCACCAATGAAGCAATTAAAATCACAGACAAGAATCAACAGGAAAAATAAGTGTTTGGTCTACGTTTATAATTATGCGATCGGGATTTTATTCATAATTTTTATGAACTTGTTACATTAAAAAAATACGAAATTTTTTTAAATAGCTGGAGGTTACTTAGAGTAACATAATTTAATAGTCTCATAACAGCCTCATAACATTTTGGTAAAAGCAGATCCCCATTAGAGCGAGTGATGTATACTGTTTTGTTTTTAATTAGGTGAACAATGAGATCCTTCAATATATAAACCTTTGCTACCACCTAAAAAATCCTTTGACTGATATAGTTTTGTCTGGGTCTTCCTACTCTATTTTTATTTGGTAGTCTATAATTTAAGACCATAGTCCCTCGTGTCTTAATTGGTGCCCTATCATTCTATCTTTCCTGACCTTTAATCGTTTCCACATAAAGGGTTCCTCACCTATCCTTCTATAAATTTCCTGATTCGTTACTCTATCTGTCCAACTAATCTTTAACATTCTTTTATAACACCAAGTTTCAAAAGCTTCTATCTTTTTCTTATCTACCTCTTTAATTGTCCAAGTCTCACTACCGTATAATAGAACGCTCCATACGTACGACTTTAAGAAACTTTTTCTATTATCTAAACTAATACTATTATCTATTAATAAGTCTTTCTTTTTAAAAACATTTTTTTAGCTTGAACTATTCTGGCTACTATATCCCTTCTGCTACGTCCGTCCTTTGTAATTATACTACCTAAATAGCAAAATTCGTCTACCTCTTCTAACTCGGTATTATCTATTTTTAATTTTGGTTTGGAACTAGGCTGTAACTCACTTATCATTATCTTTGTCTTTCCTGAGTTAATACTCATACTATAGTTACTCTGTACTATCTCGTCTAAAATAAAAAAAAAAAACTCTCCTACCTTTTTTCTAGACTCTGCTATAATGGCTATATCATCTGCAAAACGAAACATGTCTATTTTCTGTTCCGGTGCACTAATATCTATCTTTTTTCTCTCTCTAACTTAGTTTAAAGCTTCCTCAAAATAAACATTAAAAATCAAGGGAGATAGTTTACAGCTCTGTCTAACACCATTTCTAATCTTAGCTTCCTTTTCTATTTCATCAAACCTAAATACTACACTTTGATTTTTATATATACTGTAAATAATATTTATGTCCCTATGAGAGATTGTTATTTTTCGCAAAACCCTCAACATAACAATCCAATTAACCCTATCAAATGCTTTTTCTAAATCTACAAATGAGTCTTTTTGTTTCTTTGTAACCTTTTTTCGATAATTACCCTAATCATTAGTATCGGTTCTCTAGTGCCTCTGTCTTTACGAAAACCATATTGGTCTTCGTCTAAATAATTGTCAGTCAAAGCTTCTACTCTATTATTAATTATTATTGTTAATATTTTGGAAGCGTGGGAAGTTAAACTAACCGTCCTAAAATTCTCACACCTATCAACTCCTGACTTTTTTGGGATTAGGATAATAATATTTTTTTCAAAATCTATTGGGAGCTCACCTGTGTCATATATTACTTTTACCAGTTCATATAATCTGTCTAAAGTTTTCTGACTTGCATATTTTATTAATTCTGCGGGTATATCATCTATCCCTGGAACTTTATTTAGTTACTAAGTGTGATAACAATTTAGTTGTCACTATCACTAATAGCGGCCTATTAGATAAATTAGTTTCGCATTTTGGTCTTATGACGATGTATCTCTGTAATTGTTTGTAAAATAATTTTCTCCTGCGAACTGGTTAATTTTGGGCAAAAAATTCAAGAGACATTTTTTGTTTAGAATGAAATAAGCTACTGGAAAAATTTTTTTAAATGGCAAACAAATAATAAGGCAAAAAGTTACATTGGAAATAAACTTCCTCGTATATCTTTCTCAATTAACAAGAGTTGATCAAAATCAGTTAATAACTCTAGTTGCTGCCGTGTATGCTTCAACGATCCGTCCCAAGTGTATCCTGGAAGGATATAATAGTGGGCAGGGTCTATTCCCTAAGTTAAATAACAACTTGCACGAAACTGTTTAAATACTTCAGCCAATAGCATCGAATCAGTCTTGAGATATAAGTCAGAGTACTGTTCCAGGTTTTGAATATTAATTGCTTCACACGCTTTTTGTGCATGCGCATACTGCTTCTTAGTAATTCTACCTTCCAGCATGTTGTAAAGCTATTGTTGACTAGGTACTGAAGTGTAACCCAGCTTTTCAAACGAATCGATAAAATAATATGGGTATACACCTTTTTTAGTTAGTAATTCAAACTTCTCATTTGTCTATCCCGAAAATTCATATTTTAATAACGGGTATTCGACTAGATATGAAGCCAATGTTTCTAAGGATGAGTTCATAAAGCGGAAGTTATTGATGAATCTATAGTTGACCAAGTTTTCAGGAATATATTTTGTGAAGAAGATATATTTTTTCTTTGTTACTGGTAACACTTTCACACGGCCATCCAAATCTACAACAATACTTTTAATTATGAAATGGCTATTATAACTACTCAAGTTGTGAAAAACTATAGGAATGATATGAGAATCTTGATATTTGATATTACAGCTCTCATGCGACGGTCCTCTATAATTATTAGTCGGCACTAATGATCATGGTGCCAAAGTTTGTTATCCTCCAAACTGTAGAACTCCTCACAAATATAACGATGTGTTGCGGTCATAAGTACAGCATCTTGTTCTCGTGTCAATGGAGACATATCACAGGGACATAAAAATACCGTCTCAACGTCTTCTGCTAACTGTCGTAGTTCCATAGTATACCACTTCACACAATATTCACCACGATACGATCGATAAAACGATAAAGTGTCATCATAGTCACAGTTCACATAATATGCAATACTATATGGTACATTGGTACTTCTTTTCCTTTCCAGTAGACTTTGGTATACATTCCAGATCTGCATATATCACGAACGGAATTTTAACTTTGTTTTTGAAATTCTTGAAGCGAAGGATCTTGTCTTCTTCTGTAGGCAGTCGAGGTATACATAAGTATTTCATTTGACAATGGTTTGTATGATTTATCAATTTTTCCTCGGTACTAAAGTAGTGTAGACTGCGATCACAGAAATATTTTTTTTGCATGCATAGAATTAATTTGAGAAGACACTAAACGACTTAAATCCTTGATCCATACATAATGTGAGTTGAATGTTTCATTTCCATGTTCCCAATGTATACGTTTATATGCAGTTTCCTTTCTAGTTTTAAGCCCCGCTCTTTTCTTCTGGGCTACTTTGAATTGTGAACACATAGTTTTTATGTTTGGTAACGAAGCTAATAAATTTTGCATCTCATTAACGGATTTTGCATTTCCAGTCGCGGTGTTTATACGACGAATTCCCATTTGACATACACGAAGACCAATCATAATTATAACATCATCATGTGATGTCTGCACTAATCCAAGTAGAGCAGCTATGTACTGCACCAAATCATTGCAGTGAGACATGTTACTCGTTTAACGTTCTAAAACAGAATGACTGATACCAGTACAAGCTTCCGTAATTATATTGTTTTCCCCACTCTAAATTAAAAATTCAAGGTAATCCACTTTAACTGTTAATTGAATAGCAGAATTGTGATTGGTTGAAATTTTTTTGTTTTTTAAATTTAGGAAAACAGATTATTAAAAACGGTGTACCTTTAACAAAAAAAACTGCAACTATTCTGCTCTAAAGGTCGACTTGCTTGTCACAAAACTGAATTAGAACTGACACTCCGCTCGATAGCCGCGGTCTGTATACCCGCGGGCGAATCCATTTGGTGGGGGTGGAGAAAATCCAGAATAATTATAAACTTAAATTTTAGGCCTGTGTTGGTATCGGTTCATGCATGGAAACTTCTAGAATATTTACATCAAATTTATACGATGACGACACACTCTCACATTGTATTGCACGTCAAATTAGCCATGACACACAGAGCTTAAATTAAACTAACAGCGCAACTCATCTACAGACTACCTTCATCTACCGGCCTGCATATAAACCAAACAATCTATTTAAAATGCTTATATATAATTTTATTAAAACAATATATACAATTCTCTACACCACTACCACCAGCACATTACCTTCTCGAGCAATGAAAGAGTGCGTATAGTACATATGCCAATTTGACCATCGTGACGACTAACGGTCAATTACAACCATTCGCTACCAATAACAGTCAATTACAAACCTGCTCACATGATCATACTACCACACAACCACCTGACTGCATGGTCACTGGGTCATAACGTAATCAACTAATTGTATACCATGCCACTTGTCGTATTAACCAAATGTTTAAATACGGAACAAACATCGCTATTGCCCTTATACTGGAAACAAAGATCCATGTTTACCAACTTCCTTTGCAGTAGAAGTGGCATATGCATCAAAGTTTTGTTTAGGTATTTTAACTTCTTGTCTTGAAACTTCCATTTCCGGGATATTTGATTCTCTACTTTTATTTCGAGCACTAAGTTTATTGAGGTTATCGCGTAGCGTTGTTCTAGGTACATTGTAGAACCTGCTAGCTATACGTGTATTTAACACACGTTTTGTGTTTCACTAATTGTTTTCTCTAAAGATTACAAGGTGTAGATCTTTCAAATATAATTTTGAACTGATTCAAATTAAAAATAATACCCCTCATATACCAGAATTACAGGAATGCGCATGCGCAGGGATGCACATGGGCAAGGGTGCGCATGCTCAGAGGTGCGCATGGGCAGGGGTGTGCCTGGGGGTACACCTGGATGCGTCAGCAACTGCGTTGCATCACCAAAAATCTTATTAATATTAAAACAACATGGATTGTATATAATTTTAATAAAAGCAATACACATACAATATTTAATTGTGAATAAATCTATTAACAGTTTCCGTAAACGGATTATATCCAAACATTGACGGTTCAAAATTTTTTGATAGGAATGATGTTTTGCAGAATCTCGCATCAGAATAGGGTAAAAGTGTTTTATATAGTGAATGTGCCTTATAGGGTGAAATTGCCTTATAGAGTGAAATTGCCGCATAGCGTGAAAGTGCCTTATAGGGCGAAATTGCCTTATAGAGTGAAATTGCCTCATAGGGTGAAATTGCCCCATAGGGGGATAGTGCCATATAAAGTGAAATTGCCTCATAAGGTGAAAGTGTCTCCGACATAAGATCTTTGATTCCTTTTACTTATGTCAAACGTATGCCAGTGCTATTGTTTAAAATTTAAACATCGCTCGTAAATTCGTGGAATGGAAACCTGTTGTACTCTTCCATATACTCAACTTGTCTACAAATACTGCTTTCAAACAATCTTGGATAGGTTCTTATAAATTCGTACAACATGACCCCAATATTGCCATTACTGTATTTGCTTTTAATTATATCATGTAAGAATCTAACTGGTAATGTTGTCAACTCTGTACTTTTGCATAATCCACTCCACCAACTAGTTGGTGAAACTTCACAAGCTGACAACCATAAGAATGGTTTACTAAAGAATCCATTTTTTGCTTGAAAATTGACAAGTTTGGAAAAAACTGTTTTTTCACTTACTTCTGGAATCTTTTTAGCAGCTTCATAAATTTGCTCAGTGGTATTAGTCTGCAAAATAGTGATCATTACCTTATTATTAAGTGTGCCGATGAGTGGCAAAACGTTTATAACTTACCTGCTCCAAAAGATTGAGATCAGCACCTCGAATTGATGGATCCAATAAATTATAAATTTTATGAACATCGCACACTGCAAACTCTTTTCTGTCTACAATAATTTGCCGCCGCTTTTGCTTTCTCTTGTTTAAGAAAGGGACAGATGGGTAAAACTTTAATAAAATATTCTTCGAGCTCTTTAAAGATTCGTTTTCTATAAATGTAATTGCTGTTGCGACAGGCTGTAGCTGTATAAAACCTTGAACTTTGTCCCAAAGAATCATCCAATCAATTTTTTTATGGCTGGGTGCTTTTTAATTAATGACTGCAAGGCTTCATCAATTGCAAGAGACATTATGGCTTGTTTATTTGTTTGTAAACTTTGAAGACAAAAAATAACAGATTCACATCTTGTCACTACAGGTATCGTTAGTAAGAGTGAACTGACTTTACTTAGTCTTTCCTAAAATGCCGTTAGCAGAAGATGTGATTGCTTGATTGCTTTTATTAAAAGTACACTTTGACTCAAAAAATATTGTAAACTTTCTAGCTTCCTTAAGTCATTGAATATCAAATTTAGTGAATGTGCAAAACACCCATATGTAAACAGATTTGTATTCACTTTTTGAGTCTCCAAAATAGACCAAGCAGTCTTCATACGTTGTGCATTATCAGTCACTATTTCAAACACTTTTCGTCGATCACTGAAGTAATTTGTTTGGCAATATACTCGGCTGTATGGGATTCGTTTTTAGTTGCCAAACTTTTATAAAGTAATGGCTATGGTGTTGTTATTACAAAGTTAATGATCGACTCATTGCGTACATTGCTCCAACCATGACATACTATTGCAACCGATTCAGAAACAGCAATTTGTTCATCTACAGAAGCACGTACTTTATCATATTCCCGCTGAAGTAAAGGACCCGGTATCTCCTAACGAGAAGGAATTTTTAATGAAGGCCGAATGAAATTAAAACATTGGTGCCAATATGTATTTTCCAAAATAGCTAGAGGTACACCACTTGTTCATGATAAAGGTTCATTGGCTTTTAATTGATATTCTGTACTTACTTTATCAACAAACGATACCAACACCAAGTGCAAAACCCAAAAAAAAGTCGTTCCAAAGAAAATAAAACAGAATTCCAGTGTAGTTAGGTATGAGTAGGTGTGTGCGTGTAGGTGTATTGTGTGTGTGTGTGTCTGTGGGTGCGTAAGAAGTGTGTAGGTAGGTGTTGTGCGTGTATAAAGTGTGCGTGAGTGTATGTGTTGGCCGCTGTAGTCGCCTCTTACGACAGGCAGATCGTACCGCGGGACTATTCTATTCCCGTACCCACACGGGTGAAGGAAGAACAAGAAGACGAAAGAAAACCCCGCAAAAGTAAACAAAAAAGAAAGAAAGAAAAAAAGAAAGAAAAAAGAAGTAAACAAAATCGTAATGTCCAAAAATCAAATCCGAGAAAGAGCAAAGTCGGCATCAGAATCGAAGGCACGAGGACTAGGTATTGGGTTTACGGCGTTTACGTCGCCAAAAGGAAAACAGAGCGAGATCAGGGGCATTAGGATTGTCCGGATGGGCAGGTTTCAGATCTTTGAGATGCCAAATGGATCTTTGACCGAAAGGATCAGTAAGTTCATAGGTCCAGGGAGAAACGACTTTAGAAATGGGAAAAGGACCATTAAATCTAGGAGCAAGTTTGGCGTTAATATGACGTTAAGCAGCGGATAGAGCCAAATTACGGCGCCAAACGGAATCGCCTGGTTGATAAGAGATAGTACAGCGGCGGAAAATATAGCGACTGTGAATTTTTCGATACCCGGCAGACAGTTTTTTGAGAATGTGGGAACGAATATTTTTAAAGTGGTCGGAGTATGGTAAAGGATGTTCGGGATCAAAAATGTACATGTCGTTTATTTTGGACAACTGTCCAAAATAATCGCCGGAAAGGATATGCTCACGACCAAATAGAGCAAAGAACGGAGTTCAGGAGCTATACAAATCGAGCTAATAGTTGTATAAACATTAACAAAACAGTAACTTTATTATTTCACAAGGGGGGAAGCATCCACTGACCGGTTTCGGCTATCTTAAGCCTCGTCAGAGCGTATAAGTTTCCAACAACCCTATGAAGTAACCAAAGCTATTATACTGACATAAGTTCCACGGAACCTCTGTACTATGGCAAAAGTAAGTAATATCGCCATCAGGTTGAAAAACACCAACACTACTTAGCGTGGAAGTACAAAAATTGATTCGAAACTACATCGTAGTTTTATAGATGGCTATACCTTAAGATTTGCGGAATGTTATAACAAAATTTCTTTACAAAAATAGCAAACCTTCTCGTGACGTCGCCCGTTTCTTGTCCCAAATGCAATTCATAATAATAAGAGAAAAGTTATTTGCTGTCGGCAATAAGAAATTTGTGTACAACATAAATCAGTCCAAAGCTGAGAAAAGTAAAATTTTTAATACTTCATTTTTACCCTGTATAATATTTCTAGTAAGATAAGTTTATTATAGTACATAAGTCAAATCCATGTTATAATTAATGTGTAAATATTTTCTTTAAAAATATCGTTTACAACGAATTCTACCCGGAGAAAATATAAACGCATTCATTGATTTAAAAACTCGTGTGCAAATATTTATCCTCTTGAAAAATATCAGTAAAAAACAAGTTTCCAATGTATGCTGAAAATTCTAAAATGTAGATGCTAGTTCAATAATGCCCTTTTAAAGAATACTATTCAATATACGTTATTTTATCCAAAGCGAAAAATACTGTATTCTTTTAAACAAAGTACTTTTTCAGATCGTTCTAAATTCCATTATCTTTACGTAAACAACCAATTTGAGTGGACCGCTCAATTATATTATAACACGATTTTAATGGCTATAAATTATAACAGACGCTCAAAGTTAGAGCGATGACCAGTTTTTAGATCCAAGCAAAAGTAAGAGATAGTGAGACGTTTATGATTGCATTAAGTTTTAAACTAACAGGTTGTTAACAGTAAAAACACACTAAATTACAGTTAATTATTACATCATGGGATTAGTCACACATTCTAATATGTAACCTGAACGTTTGAGATCAATAACGTGTCTAGAACTTTATTATATAGAGGCCAGAATTTAATGATAAGCGGTCATTAATTCAACTTAAGTCCTTCAACATTTGGTCCTTCATACATAGTTACTGAATAGATTTTCACGGAGCGCAACGACGACATAATTATTGCTTCAATGTGAACGGTAATTGAACTTAGTGCAAGGTCCCCTGCTATTTTAATCTATTGAAATAAAAGTACTTTTGAAAATTGGTGAAGTAGACGACTTCAACATATGAAGGTTAATTTATTTATTTATTTATTTATTTATTAAAAAACTATGAGATACAAACAGGACAAGTCCCAGTAAAGTATCCACTAATATCTATAAACATAAGTTTAATAACTCACTTGACTGAAGTATAGTGAAGTTAAAGTTTACAAGTTGACAAAAATAAAAAATAATATAATAATAAAAGTGCATTTAACAAAAAGAAAACAAAAAATTTTTTTTGGTAGAGACTTAAACTAGAGTTTTTGTATAAATATGATTATATAAATAAATAGACAACACAACTAACATAAGAATATGTGTGATAGCAATTTAGCTTGGTACTATATTAGATAAAAAATTATTCTATACAGGGTGCCCACAATCTATCTCCGTATATGGGTAACTTTTTTATTATAGAAGATACAATGTTGGTTAAATTAGCAAAGTTAAAGAGAAATTTACGAGTAGTATGATGCTTTTTTGAAAACTCACCTAGATGCTCAACTTTTTTAGATATTTAAAAAAAAACTGAAATTTGCCATTTTCTTCAAACGCTAATAACTTTTTAACGGTTTAACGTATAGAGAAAATAAAAACTGCTTGTAAGGTAACTTTTTACGTAGAATTCAATAACGTATATGACAATTTTAATTGGAAATGGGTTTTCAAGCTACAAACATAACCTCACTTTTTTTTAAATGGAAACCATAGTTCAATATAACCCAAATGGAAAGGTTTTTCTTTTCTGATTACCCTGATGTAAGGGTTGATATACTTATTTTCAGTAGTTTCTCCATAATAAAGAAAAAACGATTTATTTATTTGCGGGCATCAAGGAGTCCATATATACATATTTTAAATAAACAAAAAACAACTGGCATTTGTCAGATATTATTAGTTAAAGTGTTTATTTGCTCTGGGTTGCAAATTTTGTGTAGAAGACTTTTAAATTTATTTGATTATAATAGAGAATGTATACAAACGACGAAAAAAATGACATGCTCTTTTATTACTATGCCTGTAACAGAAATTGTGATGCTGCTGGTGATATGTATTATGAAAGATATTTGGAAAGAAGGCAGCCAGATAAACGATTGTTTTCTAAATTAGAAAACAATTTAAAAAGGTTTGGTGCTTTTACAAAACCCAGTACTGATAAAAGAAAATTCAAAACTGATGATGAAGAACGTGTGTTAGTCTACATAAATTTTAAGCCAACAGCGTCCACCCGAGAAACTGCAATTGAGTGCGCTACTTCTACAGAAAAAGCTCGCCTAATTTTAAAACAAAACCGCTACAAACCATACAAAACCCATGTTAGCAATACATTGTATCATGGGGATTGTGAGAGAAGACAACAGTTTTGTAGGTGGTTTCTTAATGAAACAAATAATAATCCTGGTTTTAGTCACACTATTATATTTACCGACGAAGCAAAATTTACTAACAAAGGCATGTTTAACAGAAAAAATACAGTCTACTAGAGTCAGGAAAATCCCCATTTAACAGAAGAAAGGCGAGACCAACATCAATTTTCGATAAATGTGTGGTGTGCCATTTTTGGTAATAAAATACTTGGGCCTTTCTTCTATAATTATAATTTAAATGGTGTACACTATTTGAATTTTCTACAAAACGAATTGCAAGAAATGCTAGATAATTTGCCACTTCATTTACTGCAAAACTTAAAATATTTTCAGCATGACGGTGCACCTGCTCACAATGCTCAAGCCGTTTCTGAATATCTTGATAATAGTTTTCCAAATTGGATTGGCAATGTAGGTCCTGTTCCATGGCCGGCAAGATCGCCAGAACTATCGCCACTGGATTTTTTTCTTTGGGGTACTGTAAAGGATGTAGTGTATGCTAAAAAATCCAATAACATTGAGCAACTCAAAGATAGTATTACAGCAGCTATTACAAGTATAAAACCACAAACGTTAAATAAGGTGCACCAAAACCTAATTAAAAGGTGCGAAATGTGTTTGCTAGCTAATGGAGGTCATTTTGAGCATATGTTAATGTAGGAGTGGGCATATTCGCATTAATAGATTTTTGTTTCCTTTGATTAAGTTATTTGTATTGTATGGATAGTTTATTTTTTAAGTATTTTATTTTTCTTAGTTTATAATAAATTTAGTTACAATAAACTTGTGTTTCCATTATTGATTTTTACACATTTTGTTTGTTTGTAATATGTATCCATGGACTCCTTGATGTCCGCAAATAAATAAATCGTTTTTTCTTTATTATGAAGAAACTACTGAAAATAAGTACATCAACCCTTACATCAAGGTAATCAGAAAAGAAAAACCTTTCCATTTGGGTTATATTGAACTATGGTTTCCATTTAAAAAAAGTGAGGTTATGCTTGTAGCTTGAAAACACATTTCCAATTAAAATTGTCATATACGCTATTGAATTCTACGTAAAAAGTTACCTTACAAGCAGTTTTTATTTTCTCTATAGGTTAAACCGTTAAAAAGTTATTAGCGTTTGAAGAAAATGGCAAATTTCAGTTTTTTTCAAATATCTAAAAAAGTTGAGCATCTAGGTGAGTTTTCAAAAAAGCATCATACTACTCGTAAATTTCTCTTCAACTTTGCTAATCTTCTATAATAAAAAAGTTACCCATATACGGAGATAGATTGTGGGCACCCTGTATAGGTTTCGATTAATTTTATAGAGCTTCGAAACGCTAACAAAGAGATGTGAAAAATGTCTAAATTATTTTAACGTGTGTTATAAGTGCAAATCATACGGGCTTCCGGCGAATTTTGCATAGTGCTAGTGTTATATTTTAACTTACAAAAGGTTGGTGTGACTCTAGTAGGGTACCTGGGCACATTGAAATTTATTAATTGTAGAGCACTAGGGCAGTCAATATAATTATTTATTAACTTATAGAGGAAGCACGCATCGGCCATAAAACGACGATTTTCTAATTGTAATAGTGGCAAAATTGAGAATAACTCTCCAGAAATGTCCGATGATATTTAAACTTTATATGTCTGAAAAACTTTTTTTGAATGGACTCAATTCTATCACAATAATAAGCATATTGCGGATGCCACACAATTGAAGCGTAATTAAGGAGACTATGAACATATGAGTAATAAAGAAGCTTTACTTCTTCAAAAATGTGAAAGGCACGTGTGGTTCTTACAATGAATCCTAACATTCTAAAAGCTTTGATACAAATAGCATTTACATGTTCATTAAATATTAATTTGCAATCAAACAATACACCCAAATCCTTAATAGTGGAGACAGTTTTTATTGGATAATTATTCAATGTATACACGTGGTGTATATTATACTGGTTCCTAGTGAATTGAGTGTGATAACACTTATTATAATTCAATTGCAATTTATTGGTTACACAATACGCGTTAAGGCGATTAAGATCATCCTGTAGAATTAAACAATCCGATAGCGATTCTATTTCACATTAAAGTTTTAGGTCATCCGCGTACATTAAGAACTTACTATAACGAAAACATTCTTTTATATCGTTAATGTAGATAATAAAGAAGAGAGGTCCAAGATGACTACCCTGCGGAACGCCAGAAGTCAACAGAACTTCTTTAGATTGGTATGCACTAATTTTCACTATCTGCGATCTGTTTGAAATATAGGAAATAATCCACCTTAATAAGTCTCCGATTATACCTAACCTCAACAACTTTTCAAAACAATATTTTATGTATAACTTTGTCAAAGGCTTTGCTAAAGTCAGCATATATTACATCCATTTGTACTCTGCCATCCATAGCTCGAGCAATATCATGCGTATAAAGAAGTGAGTTCGATTCCACTGAACGTGTTTTGACAAATCCGTGCTGCTCAGCTATTATTTGAGAGCTCACCATGTTATATATTATTTTAAAAACCAGCGACTCAAATAGTTTGGCCATAGATGACAAGATCGAAATAGGCCTGTAGTTACTAACTTCGCTTTTGTCACCAGATTTGTATATGGGTATGATATGTGCTTTTTTCCAAAGGTCAGGAAAAATTCCAGATTTAAGTGATTTATTATAAAGGAGGCAAATCGGACGGGCTAAAGTGAAAGAGCATTTCTGAAGAAAAATGGCCGGTATGCCATCTGGACCAGCGCCTTTTCGCGTATCTAGACTACCTAGCGCTCTGCAAATGTCTAATTCAGAAAATAACGGACAAATTGAACACATATTGGACAATAAGGGGTCAATTGCTGAAGCTTTAACACTGCTAACATACACGGAACCAAAATAGTGCGAGAATAGTTCACACACTGCTTGATCATCAGAAGCTGTTTCATTTCCAAATTTCATAATCCTTGGCAGACCAGAATTACAACGTTTGTTACGAACGAACGTCCAGAACTTTTTAGGATTATCACATAGATTGCGCTCTAAGTCAGCAACATAAATGTTTTAATCTTTCTCTATTAGAAGTTTCACTTTTTTTCTAAGTACGCTAAAAGTAATATAGTCTAACCTACTACTAAATTTTTTCCATAACTTATGATATTTTTTCTTTTCAATTATTGCCTTAATTGTGGGTTTGGAATACCATAGAGGGTACTTATTGTTAAGATGCTTACGAGGGACATGCTGAGTGATAACTTTAAATATGGCCGAGTAAAAGTGATTAAGGGCTTTATCCACGTCAAGCTCCTCTAGATATGACCAATTTATGTTATTTAATGTAATATTGAGATCGTTATAGTTAGCTTTTTTAAATAGATATATTTCATTAATGTTTAGTTTTAAATAAGAAATGTTGCTGAAGTTAATTAAGAATTCTATTGGAGGATGATATTTATCTAAACTCAGAAGTGGTGTTTGGCATTCATTAATGTCCATAGCTACTTCTTTGTTGCTAAATATCAAATCAAGAATATGATTTTTGCAATTTAGAATATTATTAAATTGTATTAAACCACAATATGCTATATTATCGAAGAATATGGCAGATTTATTAGACATATTGTATGGAGAAAAAACGTTATTAGTAGTTCTAGCCCATTGCACCTCTGAAAGATTAAAATCACCTACAATTAAAAATGTGTCATCAGTAGTGGTAGTAATAATAGTGCATAACTTGGAAATAAAGTACATAATAGCTTCGTCGTCACCTGGCGGCAGATATACACAGCATATGTGTAGCTTTTGATTATTGTTTCCAATGATAGTGATTCAGAGATCCTCCGCATCACTGCTCCAATTATATTGATGAACAGTTGTGAATTTATTGTTAACGGCAATGAGCACCCCGCCACCATCTTTTTTAGATGATGCACTAGTGTCGCGATCGCGACGAAAGATCACAAAATTTTTGCCAAGAAGTTCACTACTCTCGACGCTAGAATTTAGCCAAGTTTCACTAAAACAAAGAATATCGAAATCAATAGCAAACGAGCAACTATATAAGGTATTGATTTTGGTGCGTAATCCACGAACATTCTGGTAATATACAGAAACACTCATTATTCTATAATGCAGATAATCAATATTTGTACAATAATAATGGAAAGGATGAAGTTAAACAAGGCGATCCTTATTTAACGTCTGAATGTCCGTATCAGAATTCACAATAGCGATTTTTGATGACTCAGATTTCCTTGTGTATATAAGCCCATTTTTAATCCACACATATTTAATATTATTCTGTCTAGCAGCTTCCCTTACAGCTTTAAATAAAATTTTCCGTTTTAGAGTAAGATGCTCATTAATATATATGCTGGAACCAACATTGTCTACATGTAATCCTCGACGCTCTTTATTATCGCGTTTCGCCTGTATTGCAGCAGCAAGTAAATCATCTCTTTTCTTGCGATACCAAAACCTTATTATTATAGGTTTATGCTGATTATTATTAGAGTTATTATGCGCAACCCTGTGGGCAGATTCAATATCAGATGGAACAACGGGGCAGTTTACGGCGGTTGCAATCGACTCAACTACTTTATAAATATTTTCGTTATCTTTAACGGGAACGCCTTGAATTTCCAGATTGTTAGCACGACTATACTGTTCGAAATTGTCTAATCTTGTATTTAATGTAAATAATTCTTTTTTTAGAGAAACGTTTTCAGTTTCTAATGTATCAATCCTTTTGAATTTACTCTTAATATCAGCCAGCGATTTTTCAAATTCGGATACTTTATCGGAGCAAAACTCCACAGACTCAAGCAAAGAATCATGTTTCTTGTTCATTTCTGAAAGTTGATGCTGAATAGATCTTAAAATGTACGTCACAGAGCTAGAATCTTCTTTTTCAGCAGATTCAAATTTATCGTCATCACTATTAGAAACACCTGTATCTGCAATGATTACTGATACATCGTGTGATTGACGACACTCCTTGCATTTCCTAGACGAGCTCGCTTCGCTAGCAGTATTTAATGTTTTTAGTACAGCATTTGATATATTTAAACATTTGGCATGATAAAAACCGCGACAACGGCCTGCACATGATATGCCGGGCGACCTTGTTGTAATAGCAATACTACAAATGAAACAAGTATTTGGCATTATGATTACGATATATGGGATTTAAATCAATTGTACCGATTATAAACGATTTCCATGCAGCTGCTGAATAAGGTATATGAGACTTACCAAAATAAGCCTTTTACGCACAGACACACAAGTATGCTAATTTTCAAAAATGTTCAACTAAAAACAACCAATAAAACACCATGTAACATAGAGTGATATCAAACACAACCTTCTCGTCACGTGTGTTTAACGTGAGTTTAACGTTATCTTGGTTATCTAAAGAATGTAACCAGGAATTTTTCGATGCAGTTAATTAAAAATGGAAAAGATCTTTAGATAACAATTATAGTCAAAGGCACGTGGTAATGGAGATATGAATACAGGCAGAATTTTGACGACCTAAATTGCAAGTATAGCTTTTTTAAACCCTTAAAGACACAATTTGTGTATCACTAAGTAGATTAAGCTAAGATAAGATTTTTGCGTTACTGGTTTATTGATAATTTTTGTAATTTTAAGATCAATACTCGATGTAGTTTGTCCCTTACACAAAAGTCTGCTTTACGTTGCTGATCAGCCACGCTGAGGCGGGACAACACAAGAACACTTATGCTATCTACCTTTATTTTCAAGAGAATTGTGTGACTTACATGAAATGCTTTGGGGTTTTCTAATTATTGAAAAGGATTAGGTGAAGTTTTAATAATGTTGCTAAAGTTTAGTTGTAAACTGCATTTAAAAGCTTTTTTTATACCCGTGTGTGTAAATAAATTTCCTAGATAATGTGTGTGGAAAAAAGATGTTTTGTATCGAGGATTGTTCATGCAAAAAATTTCTTTCCTGTAATTATAACTATAATGTTGAAATTTCTTTGTTTCATTTCATTTTCGTAAGGTCCACAGCATATTTATCGCTGAGTTGACAAGCGAAAACGGCTACATCCAGGTAAGAATTCACATCAGTAGAAGTAAGCAACCATAGTATATTTTCTTAACTCCCAACGTAAGGGCTCACATTTTCTATTACCTATCCAACATACCACAGAAGCACATTTTCTATAGCTACACATTCACAGCAATATATATTAGGTAGTTATTACACAAGGTAAGTTAATAAATACTAACGTATAATAGTTGATAAGTCTTTCTAGGACCATGCGTTTTCCTATATATATATATATATATATATATATATATATATATACCTATATATATACATATATATTGCTGTGATAAGGGGTTGTTTAAGGGTGTACTTTATAGTAAAGTTCGCTTAGAAATGAGAAATTACCATAGGCAGCAGAAAACTGCATTTATTTAGTATAGAATTGAGAAATGGAGATAGTTTGTAAATAGTAAGCAGTCAACACCCTGTATATAAAGTATAAGTAGTTTTAAGCGACGCAAATACACATAGGAAGACGCATAGTTAGCGTAGAAACCAGGAACACATGCATTAGGTAAATAGTAAATATTTAATACCCTGTAGATAGAGTTTTAGTTAATTTAGGCAATGCAAATAATGATATTTTTCAGTGGAAGCACGCGTATTTATAAGTAAACATAATAACGTGTAATTAGATACGCATTCAAAAGAGTTCCAAACAATTAGATTAATACGGAGATAGAAATAGAGCTTCAAAAAGCATAGTATAAATGCGTACAAAATAGTTACCCATTTTTAATAAGAAGGGAGATTAAAAATTGCGTAAATAACATGCAATTATGAAAATTAAAAGTAGAATTGCATCAGTTGTTTATGGAAAAGCAATTAGATTCATTAAAACACCGCATGTTTGATAACGAAAACAGCTGCGAGCAGGCCACAATTATTGGAAAGCATAGAAAATTACATCAGTAACTATTTTAAATGCAAAGATTTGATTCGTTAAAATGAGCGACGAGTTTGTAGACTATACCCACTGACGGAGTAGGAGAGCAATGATATATTAACAGGTACAGTGATAACGAAGTCAGTTTTCAACTCAACAAAGGCCGAAGTGCGCCACTCTGAGACAAAATGAGATACGTAATAATTTAAAGTGAAAAGTTGTATAAGTGCTAAAATGAAAATTACGATTGCCGATTAAACGGCTTCCTAGACCTGGGGGAGAATTATACAATTTTTAAGTCAAGGGAAAATAAATGATGATAATCCAATTCTAAGTTTGGGGAAATTGATATGAAGTAATAAGTCTGAATGAGATGACAATAAACTGGGGTGCATAAGTATAAGTTAATAATGGTAGTTTAGAGGGTGATGGCAATAATTTAAATGCAATGGTTTAAGCGTGTGGATAGACAATATTTCGAATGGGCATGTAATAATCCTAAATTGGGGGAAAATAAATTTTATTCAAATGGATGGCTTAATGCATGGGAAATATTAGCTGATTATGTATGCGTCAATGCGAAGAAAATAGACCAGGTTAGATTTTCAGTTATAAGACATTATTTTTCTAATTTTTTTTATTTGAATATTGAATTTGCTTAATATAAAATGAATATGAAAAAGTCAACAAAAGAAGGACTTGAATACGTATAAAGTGCGTAATATGATAAGAGGTTACGAATGTTCCACACTTCTTCTGTTATAAAAATAATAGGTCTTTTTGGGGACTTTGGGTTTTGAGTAAAAAGTATATGATTTTTAACAAATGAGATTTACAACATTAATTAATTGAAAAGTGTATTTCAAATAATTTACAAAAACTGTATATAATATTTGTTTCATTATATAGAATCGAATTAACTGAATTTTATAATTTCAAATAAATGCTAGTCGAGGTCATAAGATAAAGTTAATGGGAGTGATTTGATAATTTAAACAGTTCAAGGAGGAGCTATAAGTTGAATACGAAATTGAAAACGAATAAGGCGGTAACGTATCAAATTTTGTTATTGGTCGACAAGGTAGGTTCAAGATAAAATTCAGTTAAGTTCCTGGAGGGAGATTTATAGCAATATTAATAAGACAGCCCAACGTCGTAGAACGATAATTACAATTCTTGTTTATACAAAGCAATATATGTATATATATATATATATATATATTCTTATGCTCCACCCCCCCCCCCTTTTTTTTTATTTTATTAATTTTAATTTTATATATGATATGAAAATATTTACTTTTTATTTCGTGCTTTATCTACGTTTGGTCGGTTTAGAAAACAAAACTGTATTAATATGCCTCGACTATTTGAAACTCGCCTTCCCAGGGTATCCATCTACTTACCGTGGGTTCAGTGATAAGTAGATGTGCAATGCACCAACCAAACTGCACTACCTTTATTTTTGTACCCGTAATCTTTTACTTGTATATGCCAAAATTTTAATAACAGATCCACGTAGCCTTGTGCCAAATCAATTAATATTACCAATTTTGACTTTGACGTTCAAAACACACAGTACTCACCTGTTCTACACGTCGCTGTCGGTCTATATGAAAACTGGCTCAAAAATCTCACTCGCCGTATGCGTCTTTACAATGCGTGGCACTATCACTACGAATATTATGCTGTCCAGACTCCAGGTTTTTTTTATATTAATTTTGATATCCCCCAAATCTAAAATAAATATGACCAAATTTAGAATTTTGACTAATTTCAATTTTACTTCCCCTGCGCTAATTTTCCTGATGTTATATCTTCTTTACTCGTATTGCTCCTGCTACTCCAATGCTTTCCTTTTCTTTAATCTGCTCTTTCCAAATCAATGCTTTCTTTTTCCTTTATCTGCTCTTTCCAAATCACTGCTGTCTTCTAATTTCCATTCAATACCATTCTATCCATAATACAATCCAAATCCATTCCAATAATATCTCCGTCAGTCTCATAAATCCTATCCAATACCTTTCTGCCTTTATTCAATTCGTTCCAATATCCAACTATCTATTCCGCCGGTTTCAATCTCGCTCTATTCCACTCTTATCACTTTCTATTCGTTCTTACTATTATTTATTTTTATTACTCTCGCTTGTCCGTACTCTTCTTTATATAAATTAAACTCTTAAACTTTTCAAAATCATTTATTAATACTTTATAATATTCAAAATTTAGCGCAGTTTACAAAAACACGTCTTACTACCAAAATTATTTATAAATCGACTCTTATTTATCTTTTCCTAGGTGATTATAATAATTAAAATATGCCTACTCTTTTATACATTTTATACATTTTCCATCCAATAAAATCGTCCCAACAAGTTCGTGTCACTAATACCTTATAATCTATCTTTCACACTTACCTATTTTACATCTAAATGTTCAATCATTGGTTCCTAATACTGCATCACCCTTCAATCATATTTGACAATGTTTTTACTTATAATTTTGATATTACAGGTTTGTCCAAAGGTTGATTTTACTAAAATAAGTGCCGAAATGTTTCACATATAAACCTGGATCTGTGTGGTGAATTGTGAAATTTCTACAGACGCATCCGGTTTTTCGATTAGCAAATGTACATTCTATGGCTCATTAACATACAACTCAGTGTAAATCCTTGAATACTGTGCTTTTTCACGTCATCAAGTCATTGTTTAACGTCTTGGCACTTATACTTTGACTAATATATTTCAAATACTTTAACATTTGTAAAGTACGGCAAACATAAATTTTTCAGTTACGGGATCTGATATTTGGCTTTCTTTGGCATACACTACCTTCATACAAATAACCTTTATACCCTTTTTCTTACTGACACTTTAATAATATATATATATATATATATATATTGTAATATGTCATTTTAGCTATGGTAAATGCCACGTTTCAGCTTGATTTATCTTTCCCTTTAAACCTCAGATTTTACTTTAAAAAGTCCATTGAACGTTGATATACACTTCTACTTTTAATAGATTTATTATAATCTCAGAATATATAAGGTTATAGTACTTCATAAAGTACCGTGTTTGTTTTCTAATATTCATACTTGTTTGTAAAGTTGCCTACAATCCAGTATTCTTAGTATTTATTTTCACACTTCTACTTTGCAAAAGAGCTCTGTAGTTTTCTTTCCTTACAATTTCAAATATACCGCTCTGATATTTGAGACAGCTGGTTGCCTGTCAAAACTTTCTGATAAAGGATCATTTCTTGTCTTGATTTTGTGCACAACAGGTCATTTTGAATTCGTGTTGATAAGAATTGACCATGAGGTCGTATCAAGTATGTATTCTTTTGTTAAATAATAAATGTGTAATCATTTAAATATTATTACAGTTATCTTGCCTAGCGTTTCCTTTCCTTCATAAATTACAAATCCCACCGGATTACTTTTCCGATGGTAAGAATTTAATAGATGTATTTTAAATTCTTTTTCACTTGTTTTTGCGTGTTAACTAATTCACGTATTATATTTTAGGGCCGTTCTCTTCTCCCATGTCTTCCTACTATTTATCTTACGTTCCGTAATGATGCAGATTTGTTTTGCCGTCGCTTTACAATAAGATGACAATGCCGTTGTATTTTAAATTACGTTACCTTAACATACAATTTTAGTTTTGTTTATTATTCTCTTAAAATTTGGTTTAATATGGATCTATGAAGTTAAACACGGAATGTTTTTCAACTTGTTTGAAGGCTAGCGAATTCTACCTCATCACTTGTTTTTGATGTTACCTGGGACTCCTGCAGTTTCTACACATTTGATTTGGATTTCTACAGATGTTCCGTTCAAAGAATTTCAGGGTAACAAAATATGTTATTCAATGCACATGTCAGGTATGACAAATTAAAATATTATTTATCTACTCAAAATTAAATGAACTGATTTATGCAATATTAAATTTTCTCTTTATTTTACACTTGTAAAACATATTAATCTTACTGATAATTTATCTAGTATTTATAAATATTAATTCTTATTATACATAGTCTTACTGGACGCATACTGTCCAAATGTAAGCCACATGTTTCATGAAACTTATGGTAGTCGAGTACATTTATTAATTTTGTTACGCATTTAAAAGCACAAGATACTTTTCTTAGTATATTTGAACGTTTAGTTCACGTTAAATATTTTATCGACTTTTTATATGTTACGTTCACATATTTAAAAACTCTCTTAAACTTATATAGCTACATTTGCTAGTTGCCTAAAAACGAGTATCATAATCTTTACTGATCTATTTATTTTATAAGACTTCATAGAACATTTATGATGTTGTTGTTCAAAACTTTATTTCTATTAAATTTAATAAATACACTATATAACTTGTCATAGTTTCTCACAGTTGTTTATTTTACAGTCATTAATTCACAAATTTTCTCCCCTTTGAGATTTTAAGTCTGTTGCAGCCTCCGCAACCTCAACGGTCGATGTTAGCTGCGCCAGAGTGTAATTTTTTTATGCTCTGTCGTGCGCCTATCCTTTTTATAACACCTGAAAAGGGTAGGTGCAATAAATATATATATATATATATATATATATATATATATATATATAAGGCTAGAATATCGCGGCCCGCCAGATGTATGTAACGCTTAGTTGCCTGCTGCTCGCTACCTCTCCGTGCCTCTAAAATAATTTTAAATTAATACAGTTAAATTTTTTGCTTTGACTAGCTCAGTGATACCCCGCACAGGGTGAACTACGATATGATAGCAAAGAATACTTACCCAACTCTTCTTCAACATCTCATATACCTAGATAAGATAATCGAAATTCACCAAATTTTGTATAATAAGCTAAGAAAATGTACAATTTACAACTCTATGTCCTTAGTAATGTCATTTGCTATTTAGAAAACCGTTGAATCAAATTTAAAAAAAAATACTTTTGTTAAATGTGCTCACTACTCAAAATTAGAACTGTTTTTAAGCAATTAAAGCCAGCAAAAATAACTTTGATATTGATTGCTTTGTGAACGTACAATGGACTATTCTCCTTTTAACGTATTTTTACGTATTAACCAAATTTCTTGATGTCCTTATACACTAAATTACCTATATTACATGAAAGTTTCACTCTCATTAAATATTTGAAATAAGAACTGGAATATATTATAAATTCTAAAATTAAATTCTTACCTTCTTATCCTTCTGTTGATTCCTACGGGAGTTGCTTGACCTAGATCGGTTGCTGGTTCTAGTCGTTGACCCTTAGCTTGGCGTGTAACCCAGTGCTTCGGACAGTTTTCCAAGTGGTCCAATGCTCCCAGGCACTAAGCTGTTCCTCTAGGATTATACTATTTATTTGGAGTTCTTTAATTCTCTGCTTAGTGAGATATTTAGTGGATTATTTTTATAGTGAGCTTATTAGTTGATTACATAATCCTTAGTTACTTCCTTAATTCATTATATCGTTTCTTAGTTACTTACTTAGTTCCTTAATTAATTCCTTAGTTGGTTTATTAGTTGCCCTACATCAATAAATTGTAAAGATTTACTTATTAATTAAATTTCGACTTTCGTTTTTATATTAACGTATTAGAGTATTTCAACGCGCAGTTTCACCGTAGTTCACTTGAATTTTTTAATTAGCTATATTACTTTATGTCACTTTCGACTTCACTCACTTTTAATTTCACGTAGTAAACTTGTCTAGACTGCTACAGCCGCGCGCCGTTTTATAGAATGAATGCATCTTATCAGTTTCGGTTCAATATATGGACCAAGTCGTTCTATGTGCTGTTATTGATCGACCGCTTGCTATCTTGTTGTTCGACCATGGCGGAGGCGTTGCCATTACGTGATATCTTTAACCTGTTAGATTTTATTAAAAGTTGCTTACGCTATACATTTAAATTTGCACTTATTTCTAGCTTTTGTATTGGAATTTCTTAAACATTACATTTTATTCTGTACGTCCGCCAAAATTATAATTCCATATTTTGTTTATCTATGCTGAGTTTTAAAAATCTGTCGATTTCTACATTTTTAATGTCCGTACGCCTTTTACACTAATATCTATGTCTTATTGCGTTATAAAATATGCTTGTTTTTCAAAAGTTTGATTATTGCAAACCGATACAAATTATATGTGTTCCATTGTTTTTTATTCTTCACGCAAATGCGTCGAGTTTGAAAGAGATTTGTTTCACTTTTAAATATACCTAATTTGTATTTATTTGGACTTTATGAATGTTTTACATGTTTTTTAAAATGAATTGGGTTGCGCCCAGAATTATTTATTTTGCTAAATATGTTTAAGATATTACAGAATGAGCTTCCTTTTATCTACTGTAGTTTGTTATTGATTTCATACAAGGTGATTTCAATTTGCTTTGGCGCTTAAGAATGTTGTAAATGGTTAGAAACGGATTGAACGGCTTCCAAAATCACTTATTTTGATGAATATATTTTAAGTTATTACAAAGTGAGCTTTCTTTTATTAACAGTGGCCAGTTATTCATCTCATATAAGGTGCTTTCTATTTGCTTTTTGCGTAATTAACGAATTATGTACTTTTTATGACTTAAATGTTTGGTTTTCTTGACTTTTATACTATTTACATGAAGTAAACCTCTCATGTGACTCTATATATCCTTAAATAACCCTACTATCATAGCAATATTCATAGCTTGTTCATTTCAGCAGAGTAATTATGATTAAGTTGGAAAACCCAACAAAAAAAAATGCCATTCATAAAACTTCTCAGATTCATATATATCATCATCATTAGGTCTTCAGTCCTAGAACTGGTTAGAAGCGTACCATCATTGTTTCCTATTCTGAACTAACCCACACATTTCCCTGAAATATACACAGTTTGCATCTATAACTGTCTGATCTAGGTCTACATCTACCTCTTTTTTCCTATCTCTGCTTGTAATATATCACATACTATTTTCCAAAAATGCCTTAGAACGTATTCCGCTCTACTATTTCTCTTTTTCCCCAGATATCCTTGTTCCCCTACTATTTCTGTAACTAATTTGTTATTATCTTTGTCTGTCCATGCTATCGTCCTCATACTTCTGAAGCACAGCATTTCAAAAGGCAGCTAGCGTTTTTCTGTCTGCGTTTCAGACTGCCCGTATTACATAGGCATACAGTGCTGTGCTCCACACATATGCTTTCAACAATTTTCTTCATATTCTATGTTTGTTGTCTTTCCTCATAGGCGCTGTTCTTTCTTGTTAGATGCAGTTCAATCACTTTCTATTGTTTTACAGTTATATGCCCTATTTCTCCGACCTTCAATGGCTGTGAAGGGAGGTACGCAGCCTGTGGCTGCCAAATTCCCCCAACACTTAACCATTTGGCGATTTAATATATTTTCCAATTTATCTTTTCGCACAGTCAACATTAGCTGCAGGTATTTCGCAACCAACAACTAGTTGTTTATACTAATCATCAGATTTATTTGCACTTATTTTTTCGTCATTAGGTTTTCCGTCTCAAAACTGGTTGGACACGTACCTGCACTTATTTATATTCTGAGCTAGCCTGCATAGTTCCCTGAAATTCTCACACAGCATGTGTATTCAGCTCGTTCCCTTTCTATTGTTTTCTAATTTTATACCCTATTTTACCGAGATTCAGTGAAGGAGGTTAAGCAACCTGTGGCTACCAAGATCCCCCAACACTTAGACATTTGCCGAAATAATGGTTTTCCAGTAAGTCCTTTCACACACTTAACATTATTCGAGAATATTGCCCAACCAATTCTTGTAGTTACTTATAACAATCATCATGTTTAAGCACAGTTATCTTTTCGTCATTAGTTTATCCATCTTGGGATTGGTTGGATGCGTACCTCCATTGATTTCTATTCTGAGCTAGCCTACACATCTCCCTGAAACCTCTACAGCCTACATCTTTTATTATCTGTGTGCAGTAGTCTAATCTAGGTCTGCCTCTTCTTCTCTTTTTTCCTATCTCTGCTTCTAATATATTCCGCACTATTTCCTCATGTCGTAGTATGTGACCTATCATCCTATCTCTCCTATTTTTTATCGTTTTCCACATATTTCTTTCTTTGCCTACCACTTCTTCGTTCTTAACTTTGTCTGTCCATGATATCTTCATCATACGCCTGTAGCACCACATTTCAAAAGCTTCTACCTTTTTTTTTGTCCGCTTCTCCTACTGTCCAGGCTTCACAGCCGTACAGTGCTGTGCTCCACACATATGTTTTAAGCAATCTTTTCCTTGTTTCTATGTTTGTGGTCTTTGAGCACAGTAGTTGCTCTTTCTTGCTAAATGTGGCACGACCTTGTGCTAATCTTTGTTTTATATCTTTTGTGCTTTTCCCATCTTGCGTTATTTGGCTTCCTAGGTAGCAGAAATCCTTAACCTCTTGTAAGTTCGTGTTAAATACTTGTATTCTTGTTTTTGATTTATTTTCCCCACCTTTGCAAACTAGAACTTTAGTTTTAGTTTTGTTAATTTTCATACCGTATCTCTCTGTTAGAACCGTTTCCATTTCATTAAGAGCAGCTTCTAACTCTTCCTTACTAGCCGCTAATACCGCTATATCATCTGCAAATCTAAGCATATCAATTTTTTGTCCCTGCATAGTAATTCCAAATGTCTTCATGCATTTGACAGTATTCATTGCCTCTTCTATGTACAAGTTAAAAATCAATGGGGATAGGACACATCCCTGTCTCACCCCTTTCCTAATGTTTACTTCTCTACGTTCCTGCTCTAATTCTATTACTGCTGTTTGCTCTTTGTATAAGCTATGTACTATTCGTCTATCCCTATAACTCATTCCAATCTTTTTGAGTATTTCAAACATTTTTTTCTAATTTACATTGTCGAATGCTTTTTCCAGATCTACAAACCCTATATACATGCTTTCCGCCTTTTCTATTGTTTTCTCCATTATCACTCTCAGAGCTAAAATTGCCTTCCGTGTTCCACTGTTTCGCCTAAACCCAAATTGGTCTTCTCCTAGTATTTCTTCAGCTCGTTTTTCCATTCGTCTTTGCACAATTTTAGTTAATATTTTTGACACGTGTGCTGTCAAACTTATTGTTCGAAAATGTTCACATCTATCCGCGCCTTTCTTTTTTGGTATAGTTACTATGATGCTACGTTTGAAATCTTTAGGTATCTCGCCTGTCTCATACATATACCTTACAAGTTGGAAGAGACGTTCTGTTACTGCTTGTCCAGCGGCCTTTAGAGTTTCTGCTTGAACCTTATCTGTACCCGGCGCCTTACCATTTTTCAGAATCTTTAATGCTAATTCAAACTCGTCTCGAACTATAGGATATCCCAAGTCATCATTTTCAATGTCTGATTCCTGTTCTAATGCAGTTAGTTCCTCTCCTTGCATATAAATTCCCTATATATTCTTGCCATCTACTCACTTTCTCTACGTTTTCTATAATGATGTTTCCTTGTGCGTCCCTTATATTTTTGCTATACGGTTTTATATCCCTAAAATTCATTCTAATTAATTTGTATGCTTCGTCGGTCTTTCCTATTTCCATCTTAGTTTGTACCTCTTTGCACTTTTCATCAATCCATTGTTCTTTAGCTTTCCTGCATTTTCGAATAATTTCCCATTTTATGGCTTTGTATCTCTGTTTTCCTGTTTCGTCTGATTTATTTTTGTATTTTCGTCTTTCTTCTATTAAATTCACGATATCCTTTGTTATCCATGGTTTCTTATTTTCTTTTTGTGTATACCCCAGAATATCACTGACCGCCATGTCTAGGCTGGATTTAATGTTATTCCATTCTGTTTCTACTTCCTTAGTTTCAGATATTTTCCCGATATCATTCAGCAATTCATTTGACTTTTTTTCGAATCTTACTTGAATATCTTTATCTTTTAGTTTCTCTAAGTCCAAGTGCCTTTTTCCGTTCCTTTTTATTCAGATTTTTAAATTTAGGTGCGGCCTTCATAATTACGATGTTGTGGTCAGTATCTATATCTGCTTCTGGGTAGCTTCTACAGTCTTTTACTTGATTCCTAAACCGTTGTCTAACAAGAATGTAATCTATTTGATATCTTCCTATATCTCCTGGCATCTTCCATGTATATCGTCTTCTAGCATGATGTTGAAATAATGTGTTTGTGATGATTAAATTCTTGTTGTCGCAACAATCTACCAGCCTATTTCCCCTGTCGTTTCTCGTGCCTAAACCAAATAAACCTACTACCGCTCCTTCCCTTCCCTCCCCTCACCTACCCCGGCATTAAAATCCCCCGTAATTATTAAATTTTCATGTCCTTTTACGTATCTTAAAATGTCTTCGATATCTTTGTAGATGGCTTCTACCTCTTCGTCACTGTAGCTAGAGGTGGGCATGTATACTTGTATTGTTACTGTGTATACCGGTTTAGATTCTAATCTAACCATGAGCACTCTTTCATGCTTTTGTAAGTAATTTTCTACACAGTATCCTATCTTTTTCCGCATAACTATCCCTACACCCAAATTTCCTTCCTCTGCTCCTGTATGAATTACCCTGAAGTCTCCACTCCAAAAATCCCCCGCCTCTGGCCACCGAACTTCGCTGATCCTTACTATGTCTAGTGATAACCTATTCATTTCGATTTTTAGTTTCTCTAGCTTACCTACTTGCTTCATACTTCTAACATTCCACGCTCCGACTCGCAGAATGTTCCCGACTCTTATTTTTAACTTTCCGATCGCATCCTCCGAAGTAGTCCCCTCCCGGAGATCCGAATGGGGGACTATTTTAACTCCGGAATCTTTTACCCCAGAGAATGCCATCATGTTTGTAACAATTTAAGTACGCTGTGTACTTGGGAGGTAATGTGGTGGTTTCCCGTTGCCTTCCACATCGCGGTAGTGTGTCTTAGACTGCCATACCGACACCTATGGTCTCTGCCAATCTAAGTACCGAAAGAGCAGCTGCCCTCTTTCGGGGACCTGTCTTAGTCTGGTTCCTCACTAACGACCCTACTACTTTGGTTGGACCTGTAGTTTGGCTCTTTAGCTCATTAGAACACGCAAGCCATTTCACCTGCTCTTGTAATTTAGACCTTCGGCAAGATGCAGGTCCATTCGAAATGGTTCCATATTCATATATATATATATATATATATATATATATATATATATATTACTCATATTTAGACCAGGGTAGAGAATTAATAAATTACATCAAATAATTTTAATCACCGTGTATAAGGAATTTTATTAGATAATACGCTTTATTAAAAAACCGTGAAGAATTAAAATTCATTCGTTTCATTAAAAATAAGAGATTTAAATTATTTACAAGACGCTTTATATAAAAAGAAGCAGTATTAAAATGCTCAACGTGTAATTTAATTATTCCGAGTAAAGAAACAAATGGAAATTACGTGCAAAATTTATATTAATTAATTCAAGTTTAAGTAACGAGTATTAAACGAAATGTACAAATAATAATTGAATATTTAATTAGGATTCACTAAAAATTAAAGGGTATTATTTTAATTGGAGTTAATTGAACCGTTAGGAACATATAATACGCATAAAAGCTTGTAAAAACCCAATAATATTCAAATCGTAAAAGTGTTAGTTAGAAGTAGGACGATTGAACACCTGCGTATTTTTAAAAGGCTCGTTCTGCGTAAATTTTGCAGATAACAAATGGTTACAGAGAATCTTGGAGAAACCATCGCTTAATATTCACGGGAAGGCTAGATACGGGGTTATTTAACCCAGATAAGAATACACGTGGACTGAAATAATCGATAGTAAAGAATATCAATTTGCACCACTTAGAACAGGGTAGATAGAGACGGATAATATGCACAAGACAGAGATACATATAGTAGAACGCGGGATTTGAGCAACGTCACGAGGGTCACGATTGGTTGAAAATAAGATGCAAATATGAGAGGTAGAAACAACGATTTCTGTATAAAATTTAATTAGGTGTTCTCAGAGGCTGCGAGCCGTGTGGAAACTTCTGAGATTTAACTGGTGCAAGTGCAAATTTAATAAGAACCGACGCACGGGCGGTCGAGATGGGAACATAGTATGCGAAATTCTAGAAACTGTCCGTTTTGGGGACAAAAGCGACGTATAGGCTAGCGATTATATATACCCGTGTTAATATGAGTTTGGCTCTCTTAATTTTTCGATTTTGATGCAATAATTTAAACAGTTTGCTCGTATATTTTGGTGATTATTTAATACTTTAAAACAGTTTGGTCTTTACGTGCTACAATGAAAGTAATTTAGTGCACTTAGAAAAGAAGATGCAAGGTAATAAAGTCTAGTTATAATCGCGAGTACTGTACCAATTATTCAAATTTGCAACGACAAATGAATAAACAAAAGTAGGCGGTTTTGGCGTATAGCGTAAAAAAAGTATGAATTTCTTTGCTATTTTTCGGGGGTGTTAATAATTAAATGATTCGTAAACGTGACTAGATCCACAAAACAATATACAGATATACACAGATGAGTTCCGGAAAAGCACTGAAACACCTTTAGATGAATGGTGGTGTAGAAAATTTTAAAGACGACCAGTAATCCGAGGACCTAAACATAACCCAGATGGAATGGTGTGATTAACAGAGGACGATGTACATTGGAGCCACGAGTGCATTAACCTTCAGGTAACTTATGCTTTGTTGTTCGATTTTTGATGTTTTGGTGTGTGTTGAATAACTTTATAATTTGTTTACTTAAAATGGACAGTAGTGAATTTGTACTACCAAATTTTTAATTTTAAGGTGAAATTTTCTTGTTTAAGTAGAAAGGGGTATTTAGTATTTATGTTCTTGATTATGATGAAAATTTGGGTATGTCTTTGAGCTCAATTAGACGAACCTGGTTAATTAATGTAAAGGGGTGGGAGATGCTCCCTTTGTACTCAGACTCAGGTCTGCATATATTGTTATATTAATTAGTAGGCATCCTACAAAGACTTTAATTCTGGATGCACATTAAAATGATAACAAATTTAATCTTGAAATTTTCTGATACTGAAATTTATGCTGAATTTTAATTTTGAAATTTTAATGTATTATGAATATTGATGTAAATAGAGTTAACGTTGATGTTTGTGGTAGGAATGTATTTTTTTTTTATGAATGAGGATGAAAGTTATAACTAGGTGAGCAGCCGAGGCGAAACAGAGTAAAGAGGCGATTAACAGAAGAAAGTCAACGGACCAGTTAATT
Organism: Platerodrilus igneus; assembly: GCA_036346225.1. NCBI lineage: Eukaryota > Metazoa > Arthropoda > Insecta > Coleoptera > Lycidae > Platerodrilus > Platerodrilus igneus. Next base: position 995,042 of record JARFIW010001168.1, read on the forward strand.
TAGAAGGTTTCACAGCATTCTTGACGCCCAATCTGTGGGGCTCGATTTGAAAACCTTAGTTTAAGATTAATGGAGAGGCTTTTTGTAGGTTTCACAGCAATATATATACATATATATATATAATGCTGTGACAAGGGGTTGTTTAGGGGTGTATTGTGTAGCAACGTTCGTGTAGTAACCATAAATTGCAATAGGAGTCAGAAAGCTGCATTTATTTAGCAGAAAAATAGGTAATTCATACATTATGTAAATAGCAAGCATTCAACACTCGGTATAAAGACCGTTATTAATTTTAAGTAATGCCAGTAAGAATATCTTTCGACAATAAAATGCGTATTCAGAAGCAATGATAGTACATGTAATTAAACACGCGTTGAGAAGTGTCTAATTAGTTATAAAACAAATACGAAGATAGGAAATAAAACCTAACAAAGCTTTATGCAATTACGCTGAAACAATAAACATTTTTGATAAGAAAACGCAGTTTCAAACACGCATAAAAATACATAAACGAAAACAGAATTAAAGTTACACCATTTATTTTGTTCGATTATCCAAAAGGTGATATCTATACAAAACAACAGACTTAAAGTCTGGCAAAGATAACAATGTATCAATAGCAAATAAACCTTACACGGAAAACCAAAGAAATTACATCAGAAACAACTTTGAAATGCAGGCAATGTTAAAGACAAGACCTGGTTGTTTGGGATATCGGCAAAACTCCTTGAGAACCCAGCTCACATGTAAGTGGGAAGAGCCTATATAACACAGAGCAATGATAAGACGGGTCAGTTTACAACTCAGGCACGCCGAAACTGCGTCACTGTTCACCAGAAAGTCACGCGTAATTTAAATATAATAGAATATCAAGTGTGTGTTACAGTGATGATAGTGCAACGATTACGAAGTGTTTTTCTTTGCCGTTTAACGTGAGTAGAATTTGAAGTAATTTATTTAAACTAAATAATTATAATAATAGGGCTTTAAATTTGGATCGATATAACATTTCAAATGTATTGATGTTAATAATTTAAATTTGGGTCGATATAACATTTCGAATGTGTGGTGTATTTCTGAATACTTTAAGTCTGGATATTTCAAGTATGATGATGATAATAATTCAAATCTGGGCCAAGAGAACAATTCAAATTAGCGTCGACAATTATATTTTTGGTACAATTCTGGTAGAATTTTGAGTTGCGAGATTCAAGGCATATAAAATAAAGAAGCACGAAGTAATTTATGGAAAACGAGGGGTAACTGTACTTAAATATTGGTTCAACCAAGCAGAACAGTGATAGACGAATGAGGACAACGAAAGAGTGTTAATCCACAACCCGAACAACATATCGCAGGTCAGATCTATTCAATTTTAAGATATTTTTCTATTTAAATTTCAATACTGAATTTATTCAATTTATATAAAACCTGTAATGAAGTCAACAACAAACATTGCATACGTTAAACTTACGTAATATATAATAGACAGGTCTAGAACGTTCCAGGTTTCTTTGGTAAAAAGTTAGTTTTTGGTGACTTTAGATTGAATTCAAAACATATAAATTTTGGGATAAATAATACATATGATATTGACTGATTGAAGGGTGTATTTAAATATTTTTCAAAAATTATAAATAATATTTCTTTTCAATATATCAAACTAATTGAGTTCGTTTTATAAATTCAAACAAATAGGTAATCATAAAGGGGTGGAGAAGTGAAAAATTGATCATTGTAACGTTGTGCACTCTGTGTAGATTAAAAAAGGCTAGCAGTGGCATAATAACAATAATAATAATAATAATAAAATTAGTAAGATTAAATTTGAAGAGAGAACACAGAGCGGTGGCGTTAAGTAAAAACGTCATAACACTGAGTACGGCGTTATCATATTAATTTTATATAGCTGCCGGTGCCTGGGGCCCGAATTAAATCAAAATAAATTTGAAAATAAGATCGTGGGATTTAAAATAAAGCTATTAAATTAAACCGGGGCTTTAAAGAGCTTTAATTTGCTAAAAATTACGAATTAAGAGAAATTTGTACAGATTTATTTAGTATTTAAAAAGGTTAGCGTAAATATAATAATTTCAAAAATGGACAAAAGAATACGGGAAGCAAGGGAAGCACTAAGGTATCAAGGAGTGGTAATAGGATCCCAAGAGAGTGTAATAATCTAGGAAAGCAGTTCTAGCAAAGAACGACGAACTTCACAAGAAACGAAAATGATAGAAATTTTAATAGCACTGAATAGTAAAATGGACAAAAAATGAGGAGAGCATAAAAACCATTACTACAAAAATGGACGAGAACAGCGAAAAATTGTGTAAAGAAATTAAAATTCTGAGTGATGGATTAATGAAAACCAACCAGACAATTGCTGAAATGAGGGCGCAAATGCAAGAGAAAATCGTGGGGGTTACGGATGAAATCGACTGTGTACGGGATCATATTGGAATGGTGAAATCAAAACAGGAGAACTATGAAAGCGAGTCAAACGATAAAATCACAAATTTAGATATCAAATTACGGAACGTTGAAGAAAATTGTCAAACGGAATTCAGGACAATAATTCGGGAAATAAGTAATTTAAAAACTAAATCAGCAAATTTCAATAGTAGGGAACCAATTAGGCCAATTCAATTAAATTTTTTTAATTGATCAATATACTAAATTTTACGGGGACGGAATATTAAATCCGAAAATATTTTAGAAAAATGTTAAAATATTAGTACAGGGCTCAACAGACGAGCTATATAAATTAAACTTAGTCAAATAAATGCTGAAAGGAGAAGCGGAAATGTGGTACAACTTAGTTGAAAGCGAAATAGAAACATTTCAGCAGTTTGAACACTTTTGGGAGGATAATCAACAGGATAAAGTTAGAAATGACCTAAGCATGGGAAAGTACAATTCAGATAGAGGAATGACGCGGGAATTATATGCTATTAAAAAGTTTACCGTAACGAAACAATTAGATCCTCCCGTACACAATAAACAAATTATAAAATATTTGGCAGGGCATGTTAACGCAGAAGTAAAAAGATACATTACAACACAGAATATAGCGGACCGAGACATAAGGCGTCTCCGTGGCGTAGTGGTATGTGTGTGACTACTATGCCCAAGGTCCCGGGTTCGAATCCCGACACGGTCCGCTTGAAAAATGATAGGCGAGCATTTTTCACAAAAATACACCCTCGTTCGGATGAGAGGTAAAATGGAGGTCCCGTGTGTGAGTGTTGTCACGCACGTTAAAGATCCCTACCTTGCTTGGAACAGCAAGGGTTCGGCAAAATTCTAAAAAAATTTTCCAGGTAAAAAAAAACTCGCTTCCTGGCCAATGTAGTACCTTAGGGTGGAGCATTGGAAAATCAAATGTAAGGACCGAGACATATTTATAGAATATTTGCAAAGGTATGATGAGTTAGAAATAATAAAACGGAAAATAATGCTACGGATCGACACACAGATTTTAGAAGGACGCAAAAAAAATAATGAGACTCGAAGTAATTATCAACGGAACAGTTATGATCGTGGGAGAAATTTTAATAAGGGGAACTATAACAATTTTAATAATGATTTTAGAAGTAGAAGTAGAAGTAGAAATACGGGTCAGATACCAAGGCAACAAACAGAGCGGACTAATCATGATGGAAATAATAATAGAGAAATAAATAGGCAAGAACATGATGATCGACGGACGCAAGCGAGGAATATTGATCGCACGCCAACAAGGCATAATAATAATCGCACATACGCAGAAATAACGAATCAGGCAGGACCTTCCACGCGAAACCAAAATGTTTAGGTACGGACGAATCAAGCAAAATTCTACAGATAAACGGATACGGAAATTAGGGAAAATTAATTAAACATGAAACGGAAAATGAATTAGGAAGATTTGAAAGGAGCTTATTACCAATAGTTAATTTAAAGGTGAAAAATAGAATTGTTAGAGTATTGATTGATACTGAGGCAGAAGCATCACTTGTTGCGGAAGAATTTGTTAAACGAGGGAAATTTAGGGATAAAGCGATACCTATAACGAGGTGTAGTTTGGTGGCACCGAATAATAAGAAATTTTGCATAATAAATGAAATGGTAATTCTGAGATGTTAAATGGGAGATGTGAAATGGGAAAATGATTTTATGGTTGTACCTGGACTAAAGATAGATATTATATTTGGGATGGATATTATAGATAAGTTGGGTTTGAAGATAAATGTAGAATGCAGAGAGTGTAATGGGAAATATATTAAATGGTATAAAGAGAGTAATATTGAAATAGAGGATGACTGCGTGAATATTAATCAGTTTAATGATGAAATAGATAATGAGGGCAATATAAATAAAGAAATTAAATGTCCAGAGATTTAAGAAATAGGGTGAAGATATTATTAAGAAAGCATTCAGAATCAATAGGGTCGAAATCAAGAATTGCCACGGGTTATGTGCACAAGTTGGAAGTAGTAAACACTGAACCGTTTAACACTAAATTATATCCTATTTCAGTAGCATACAGGGATAGAGTAAAGGAAAAATAGAAAAATGTTACGTGAAGGTATCATAGAAAGCTCCAGTACACATTTTGTGAATCCATTAGTCGTCGTGAAGAAAAGTGATGATAGCATCAGGTTATGTTTAGATGCAAGAAAGATTAATAAGCGAACGAAACTGCAATACAATTGTCCACCAACAATGGATAGCATATTAGCGAGAATAGGTAATAAAAAAATCTATAGTAAATTAGACTTAAAGAATTCATTTTGGGTTGATTCCATTAGCGCGAGAATTAAGGAAATATACGGGTTTTTCTGCAGAAAGAAGAATATACCAATTTAAAGTGGTCCCGTTTGGTTTGTCCTCGAGTACAACTGCATTAGTGAAGGCTATGCAGAATATTTTGGGACCATATGAGGAATTTTGTATCCACTATGTGAATGATGTGTAGATATTTAGCGATAGTGTAGAGCAACACTTGTACATTTCGAAAGAGTTTTATTAGAGTTAAATATAGCAGTGATAAACACGAATTCTTATAACTCAATTTAGCGACTCCATAGGCTCGTATTCACCATATTTGACTTGTGCTTAATTAAATAAAAAAGCTTGAAAAAATAAATCGATAATTGTGGACTGTATGTTTATTAAAAAGATTGAATAAATTGAATTTAACATTACCGTGCAACACAACACATGTGCATCGATAAATAAAATTATAATACAAATTTTAATGCGAGAGCAATATAACTACGACCCGCTGTTATAACGAACGTGCTAATCCGAGCATGGTCAAACCGCAACTCCTTGTTCTTCGCGCAAGCAACCTCTTCTTCTTTCAACAATGTAAGGATGGTTGCTCGTCGCTACCATAAACTGCCCGCGAGCACCAAATCACTCACTTCACAATAACTCAATTAATAAAGTCAAAGATGCAAGCAAAAGCGTATGCAACATTATCTTAAAAATAAAACTAAAGATAATAATCCTCGTAATAACCCTTAAAAAATTATTAACATAAAAAATATCTACTCAGACCAAACTAATTACTAAGTATCCGATTCAATAGGAAGAATCGCAATTTTAGACACTGAAGTGACAAAAGTGCCATTTTTAGTTTTTAAGTGAACAACTCTAACCTTATTGTTTTTACCTGGTATAACCTTAATTATACGTGCTATCGCCCACTCTAATGGCGGTAACTTATCATTTTTAATAAGAACTAACATACCTTCTTTTACATTAGGCATAACCTTTTTCCATTTTGGTCTGTTTTGCAACTGGCCTAAATAGTCCCTAGACCAAGCCTTCCAAAAACTATATTGTAATTGCATACAAAGTTTCCAAAATTTAAGTTTGTTTATTGGCACATCTGAAACATTACCTTCTGAATACAAGCTAAAGATCCACCAATTAAAAATGGCTTGGCGTTAAACAAGACAAGTCTGACGGATCTTCAGTAAGGGCACACAATGGCCTTGAGTTCAACATGGCTTCTATTTGAATACAGACCGTGTTAAATTCCTCATTAGTCAAATTAGTCAGTCCAATTACTCTTTTTAAATGATATTTGAACCCCTTTATGTTACTCTCCCACAACCCCCAAAGTTTGGGCTATATGGTGGGATAAAAGACCACTTTATACGAAATTCCCCTATATAACTTTGAAACTGATGATTAGTTTTTAAACAACAGTATAATTTTCTAACTCATTATCAGCTCCTTTGAATGTGCTCCCGTTGTCACTAAAAATCATTCGCGGTACACCTCTCCTACTCACAAACCTCTTTAAAGCATTTATAAATGTCTCAGTTTTCAAATCTGACACTACTTCTAAATGAATAGCTTTTGTTACAAAACAAACAAAAACTGCTACATAACCCTTTGTAAGAATCACTCTTCTGACTCTTGATTGCTTAATATAGAAGTGTCCAGCAAAATCCACCCCAACTTTCTCAAACGGCCGAGCTATGTTCACTCGATCGTACGGCAAACTGCCCATTAGCTGCTTAGAAGCTTCAGACTTCCAACAAATTAAACATTTAGAAATAACACTTTTAATTTCTCTAGTAGCATTTAATATCCAATATTGCAGTCTCAAAACTGACAATGTTAACTTTACACCGGCATGCAACAACCGTAAATGTTCGTTATTTATAATAATTTTTGTTATAAAACTTTTAGTAGGTAGAATTATTGGAAATTTATGTTGAAACGAAAGTGCACTGTTATGCAGCCTCCCTCCTACACGCAACAATCCTTGCGAATCAAAAAACGGATTCAGTGATAATAATTTCGAAGTACAAGATTTACCTGCTTTAATTTCTGCAATCTCTTTTGTAAAATACTCCGTTTGTACTTGTCTTAATATAATCGTACGCGATTCATCTATCTCTTCTATTGTTAAATTACTAGTTTTTTTGTTAGTTTTATTCCTACAATTGTAAATAAAACGCAAGCAATATGCCAAAACTCTTTTCATTTTCATAAAATTTGAAAACTTTTCGAATAATACTAATTTATCTTTACTCTGAACTTCAGCATACCAAAAATTCGATTTATTAATCTTGCTAATATCAATGCCCCGTTTAATTCTAACCGCGGAATGCTTGTTTTATTTTTCAACGAATTTATTTTTGATTTGGAAGCTAACAATTTTATTTCCACTGTATGACTGGCCGTAACTACTCGCACATAAACACAAGCACCTTGTGCAATTTGCGAAGCGTCACAAAATCCAACAAGTTCAATGGAAACAGCCTCAGAAAAATTTAAATATCTATCAATTTTAATTGCTGGCATGCACCTTAATCCCTGTGAAAATGATTGCCATTCCTCTTTCAATTTATCAGGTAATTCTGTGTCCCAGTCCAGACCTGCAGCCCATATTTTTTGCATCAATAATTTTGCCACAGTAATAACTGGAGCTAAAAAGCCAAAAGAATCAAATAACCTGGCAATAAAGCCCAAAACAAATCTTTTGTTGCATGTTGCAGGAACGGTTTTCATTCCACAACTCATTATAAATTGATCCGTATTTACATCAAACGATAGACCTAGGGTTTTTTAAAATACTCCCCTTTTCATTAGTAATATTTGTTTCTTCAAAATGTTGAAGTTGTCGTGGAATATTTCGTACTAATTCCACATGGTTGGAACACCATTTATGTAATTCAAATTTAGCTAAACCCAGTAATTTATAAGTTCAGCTTGAGCTTGCAACAAACTTTCCTTATGATATGCACCAAAAAGGCAGTCATCAACATAAGTATTAAAACGCAAAATAAACGAAGCTAAGGGAAATTCTGTTTCTCCCTCAATAGCTAATTGTAATAAACATCTCGTTGCTAAATGAGGACTGGATTTCAAGCCGAAAGCAACCGTTTAAACTGCATAACCTGCAGCGGTTGATTTCTACTCTCTCTCTCCAAAGAAAATTTAAAAGTTTTCTGTGTGCGGGTCCTATCGAAATTTGCAAATACATCTGTTTTATATCCGCCATACAGACGTACCTATGAGTACGGAATAAAAGCAAAATGTCAAATAACTCAGGCTGAACAATATCTCCATTGCACAAAATACTGTTCAAAGAAACACCAGTTTTTGTAGTGGCACTACCGACCATTACAATTCTAAGTTTCGTCGTAATTTTGTCATCTCTTACTACACCATGATAAGGCAAAAAATACCAATTCTCATTATGTAATGTAAAGGGATCAACCTTCACATCTTCTATAAAACCTCTACTTAGAAATTCCTTAATAAATTGCGAAAATTTTAAATATAAACTTTCATTTGCTACAAATCGTTTTTCTAAGTTTTCAAAGCGTTTGAGTGCCATGGAAGCCGAATCTCCCAATTGGAACTCTTCTAAATTTACTTTTAAAGGTAAATCGACTTGGAACCGCCCGTCAACTCTTGTAAATTTATTTACAAAACACTGTTCTGCTATTTCATTTTCTGTCAGCGATTCTTGGCCATTTTTAATAAAAACATTTTCGGTTTCCCAAAATCTTTCCATCAACTGATTTAAATTTTCATCAGCATCAATTACCGCACTATGTAACGACACTGCGTGCAAACTAGCACCACATCTTACTTTTGTAGTGAACGGCACTTTTCCACTCACAAAGTAACCAAAATAAGAATTCTGAAAATTAGGCTGATCTATACCCATTTTTATATTTTGCGGAAGCAACACCGAGAAAAAAATATCTGCACCTAAAAGAATGTCTACCTCAGCTGACTCGAAAAATTTGTCATCAGCCAACGGCAAACCCCTTGGCAATTTAAAACTGCTGAAATCAAAACTTAGTTGAGGCAATTCAACTGTAATTTTCGGAATAACCCCGAAATCATGAGAAATTTCATAATTCCCATATCTCGAACGAATAGACAAGTCGATCCATTCTGAACACTCTGTCGAATTATCACAAATACCAGAAATTTGAGTTAATTTATTTGTACGACAAGTGTCTAATCCCAATTTGTCACGCAATTTAACTGTAACAAAACTAGTCTGTGAGCCTGAATCTAACAAGGCTCGTGCCGAAAGTAATTCACCTTCAGCATTTTTTACTAATATTGATGCCGTAGGCAATAAAACAAATTCTGAAATAGTAGACTTTACTTTATTTAGTTATCCCCTGAGCAGCTACCACATTATCTACCACATTTAACTGAACATCCTTATGCAAATATGTGTGATGCTCCTTGGATTGGCATATGAAACATTTGAGATCAACAGAACAGGGTTGACCCACATGTACATTTAAACATATTTTACACACCTTGTTTTCCGAAATACACTTTTCTCTTTCCTGCATGCTTGCATTTTTAAATTGATCACACCTAAAAATTGGATGACCTCCATGCTTGCAAAATTTACAATTTACTGAGTTTGAATTTACTCTTTGTCTGCCTTTCTCAATTTTTTGCTTAAAAGATTTACTAGAATTCGGTACAGCAGTAATAGTGTTAGTTACAGGTTTAAAATGTGTTTGCTTATTAATTGTTTTACTATTATTTTGAAGTTTGACACTCGATTTAGTTAATTCCGAATTCAAAGCCCTCCTATCCAAAAATTCTAAAAATTCTTCCAAATTAACCCTAGAATTAGGTTTTCTCTCATTTTGATAAGCTCGATTGCTATAAATGTCTAGCTTGGACAGTATAAGATGAACTATCAAAGCATCCCAAATTGATTCCCCTAAATTTTTTAGATAAGCTACAGTTTGCCTTATTCTGGCTACAAAGTCCCGTAACATACCCGAGTCATTACAATTTGCAATTGATAATTCCATTAAATCTTTGATATGACAATCAATAATCAAATAATCATCCTTATACCTTTTTTTGCAAAATATTCAGTGCCGTAGTATAAGAATTATTTTCCACGGGCAACGCAGAAATTAACCGCAATGGCTCATCCCTTAGATGTTTGCGTAAATACATTAATTTTTCGATATTTTCCAAATTTGGATTTTTGTCAATAAGAGTTATGAAAAGCTCAAAAAACGATTTAAAACCTTGAATTTGCCCCGAAAATATAGGTAATTGTAAGGCTTCCAATTTAATATTTCCTTTAACAACATTATTTGTGCTATCACTAGAAGATACCTCAGACCTGCCCTGCAATTTTAACAATCTTTTAAACTTAGCGTTAGTCGTTGTATACAATTTTTCAACCACCTCTGCTTCATCAAAATTATCATCCACTTCAAATTCTTGCAACTGACAACAAACATGCATAAATTCATCAAAACTACTTTTAATAAGCTCGAATTTAATATTTATTTCTTCAAAATCTAATTCCGCAATAGACATCGCTTCTGCCTCTAGGACGTAGCTATTCGCCCTAGTTATGTTGTTCTTTAAAAATGAACGTTCACCTAACAAAGTCTTTTTACCCTTTGTCATGATGATAAATATAAATTTTCGCTCACACAATTTTAATTGCAATGAGTAACCTAACGTTTCTTGCTACCAGTAAATAATAAGTAAATATACTTGCAGTTCGTACAAAACCCAACTATTAGTAATTCTGTATAAAACGGAAATTCCAGAACCAACACATTAAAATATAATTGCTTGTTTGGCCTACCTTTCTTATCTCCAGGCGAATACAGCTGTATACTATACCTCGCCGACAGTATAATGATGTGCAGGTGCCTTTTGTCTATCCTTATTTACCGCACAGACAACAAACGAAATGAAAGCTTCTAATTCCTTGCATACACAATTCAAGTTAAAACGTTCGTTTCACTGATATGACCGTTTGGAATTAATCAGCAAAACTTTATACAAATTTGTAAAGATATGACCATCTGGAATTAAATCAATACAAATTCGCATTGCACTATTTTTAATTTAACACGTTTTAACAATACCGATTAGAAAATCATTTACACCACAATAAAACACTTAAAATTTTTTCCAATAATATTTTGAATGCTCAATCGGATTGTTTATAATATGGCGAAAATTAATACCACATCCGACTTAATTAAACAATCATTTAAAAACACGTAATAATTCATTACGCATCCGATATCACGAATGTACCAATAAATATGATAAACACGAATTCTTATCACTCAATTTAGCGACTCCATAGGCTCGTATTCACCATATTTTACTTGTGCTTAATTAAATAAAAAAGCTTGAAAAAATAAATCGATAATTGTGGACTGTATGTTTATTAAAAAGATTGAATAAATTGAATTTAACATTACCGTGCAACACAACACATGTGCATCGATAAATAAAATTATAATACAAATTTTAATGTGAGAGCAATATAACCACGACCCGCTGTTATAACGAACGTGCAAATCCGAGCATGGTCAAACCGCAACTCCTTGTTCTTCGCGCAAGCAACCCCTTCTTCTTTCAACAATGTAAGTATGGTTGCTCGTCGCTACCAAGCAGGTGTAAGGTTAAATTTAAAAAAGTGCGAACTTTTTTCAAGATAGAGTTAAATTTTTAGAATATAGAATATAGAATAGATAACAAGGGTATATTTATGAAGCAGGGAACAAACAAATAAAAGTTAAAAGGACCTAGATTCAAGAGCAGTAAGAGGGAAGTAATAAATAAATTTAATTAATACCCATACAAAGGGACACAAATAACTGAAAGTCTGGCAAAGATAACAATGTATCGATAGCAAATAAACCTTACACGGAAAACCAAAGAAATTACATCAGAAACAACTTCGAAATGCAGGGAATGTTAAAGACAAGACCTGGTTGGTTAAGATATCGGCAAAACTGCTTGAAAACCCAGCCCACATGTAAGTGGGAAGAGCCTATATAACACAGAGCAATGATAAGACGGGTCAGTTTACAACTCAGGCACGCCGAAGCTGCGTCACTGTTCACCAAAAAGTCACACGTAATTTAAATATAATAGAATATCAAGTGTATGTTACAGTGATAATAGTGCAACAATCACAAAGTGTTTTTTTGCCGTTTAACGTGAGTAGAATTTGGAGTAATTTATTTAAACTAAATAATTATAATAATAGGGCTTCAAATTTGGATCGATATAACATTTCGAATGTGTTGATAATAATAATTCAAATTTGGGTCGATATAACATTTCGAATGTGTGGTGTATTTCTGAATACATCAGTTCTGGATATTTTAAGTATGCGTTGATGATAATAATTCAAATCTGGGAAAAGAGAACAATTCAAATCAGCGTCGACAATTATATTTTTGGTACAATTCTGGTACAATTTGAGGTGCGAGATTCAAGGCATATAAAATAAAGAAGCACGAAGTAATTTATAGAAAACGAGTGGTAACTGTACTTGAATATTGGTTCAACCAAGCAGAGCAGTGATAGACGAATGAGGACAACAAAGGGGTGTTGATCCACAATCGGAACAATATATCGCAGGTCAGATCTATTCAATTTTAAGATATTTTTCTATTTAAATTTCAATGCTGATTTTATTCAATTTATATAAAACCTGTAATGAAATCAACAACAAACATTGCATACGTTAAACTTACGTAATATATAATAGGCAGGTCTAGAACGTTCCAGGTTTCTTTGGTAAAAAGGTGGTTTTTGGTGACTTTAGATTGAATTCAGAGCATATAAATTTTGGGATAAATAATACATAGGATATTGGCTGATTGAAGGGTGTATTTAAATATTTTTCAAAAATTGTAAATAATATTTCTTTTCGTTACATAAAACTAATTGTGTTCGGTTTATAAATTCAAACAAATAGGTAATCATAAAGGGGTGGAGAAGAGAAAAATTAATTATCGTAACGTTGTGCACTCTGTATAGATTAAAAAGGGCTAGCCGTGGCACAATAATAATAATAATAATAATAATAAAATTAGTAAGATTAAATTTGAAGTGAGAACACAGAGCGGTGGCGTTAAGTAAAAACGTCATAACACCGAGTACGGCGTTATCATATCAATATATATATATATATATATATATATATATATATATGGCCGTGTAACTCGGGTAAAAGCCTCGCCAGAGTAAAAAAACATTCGAGATTTTTATTAATTTTCTAAAACTCGAAAATAAATTTAATACAATAAAAAATTTTTAACAAAAATAATCTCTTACCCGGATTCTGCTTCCATTACTCTACTTCTTCTTCAGTTCCCAGGCTAGCTCAGTTGGGCCTCCTTTCTTCCTAGATTCACTATTATACTCTGTATCGTATACGCACATTCTCAATAAAACCACAAAATAATACAACCATCATATAATGTTTATTTTGTCACTATTTACAAATAAAATTCAAGATTATCCACTTTTCAGAGATCAAGTTACACCTCAATAAATCTTATTTTTGTACTGTCCTGGATTTTAATTTTAAATATCAAACACATTGAATATACCCGGAGTAAATGGGCCCTGAATAATACCTTATTTTCTTTCTTTATTTATAATTTATTTTAAATTAGTATACTCTGGAGTATGGCGAGCTCATGATAGCCCAGTTAATTATGAATAATGTATGCTTTTGTACCTCGCATACTCTTACAACAAACAAAAAACACATGTACTCGTAACAATAAAAATTTTAACTTCCTGATGGAACGTTAATAAGCTTTATATACACCTTTAGATTTCTATTTAAATACCATAATAAAGTTAGTTATACGTATTATTTTCAATACGCAAAATAATGCACAATACCTTCAAATTCACTCTCACACGTCACACAATTTTCATAGTTTCATAGTTTATAACAACAACAATTTTAAAGCGTTACCTGGAATTTCTTGAAGATCTCTACTCCGTTGACGATGCCGTTAAGTTGTTTCGCGCTGCTCTGCTGGCGGTTTCTAGCTATTTGTAGAAGAACCTCATCTAGGTTGTGCTGTCTGCTCTGCCTTCACGTTGCATCCAAATCCAAATCCAAATTAATTACACTCCTTTCATAATTGCGTACTTTAGTTTAATTTAATGGAAATTTACGTTACTTCACGTCACTTTACGAGCTTGTTTAAGATAAATGTTGCACCTCTAATTAAATTTTAGACTTGTCACTTCGCGTATCAAATTATGAGGCCAACACTGTACTATTTAATTTAAAAATATGTATACTTACAAACTCTTATTCTGAAGCGGTGAAAATACTAAAAGATCGAAGTTAATAGAGAGCGATGCTAATTCTCTTTGAGTATTTATATGATTCCGAATGCCACCTCTAGGTCACTCTTCCCGTGAAAAATCTAATTTAAAATAACACTTCCTCAAATTTTGTTTCAACCGTTTTTGAAATCTCTGGAATTTAGCGCGTCGTTACGATATTTTCCAAAAAACCTGATTTCAAATATTCTCGTGTTTGTCTGTTCCAGAAATAACTATATCGACCAATAGAATATGCATTGACGTCTTAAAAATCCTGCCTATATTAACGCTGTCCCTTTCTTATGCATATTATGTTTCCTTCTAACTTTGTTTGAGTGGTAGAAATCGATATTACTGTCCGCGTTTCAAATTTACTCCATGCGGACTGATACGTGCTTTGCGAGTGTCGTTTAACCAATATTTTTTAAAACTTGTTGTTATCTATAAAAATAAGGGGAACCTGACATTTCGAAAACATGCAGGTGTTCAATTAACCGACGTTTTAACACAACATTTCTAAGAGTTGGCTTTTCAAGGTATTTTATATTCAACGGCTGTTTATGTGTTAGCAAAGCGTTTCACCTTAATATTATCGATTTTTCATGCTTTTATGCGTAATTACCCGTTCAATTAAACTCCATTAAATTAATAAATAAATTGCATTGGCTTCTAAAATTTATTTTCTTTACGAACCTAACTAAATTTTATTCATTAATTGTAAATTTTTGTTAATACTTGTTACTTTAAAATGAACTAAATGAAATAAATTTCGCACGTAAACTTTAGTTGTTTCTTCTATACAGGGTGTTTCAAAGCGCTTTGTTTATAGTTAAATTTAACCTTTTAAAACCACTACAATATATGTTTATATGTATATTATATATATATGTATATTTTCCACATGAACAAGTTATTTTATAAATAACATTACTTCTAAATAGTATGTCAATAATTGTTGGCTGATCACGTTTTATCTGAAAAAAGATATATTTTATACTGTAATTATATCTTCAAGGAAAGAATTTATAAACAGTAATGTTATTTATAAAACAACTTGTTCATGTGGAAAACCTATATCGGTAACACCACCCAGTGGTTAAAAAATCGTATTATTCAACACAGGTCTGATGCAAAATTACATAAAAGAAGCTGTGCTTTGTCTTAACACATTAGTAACACCCTTCACACTCCAAATTATAAAGAAGTAGTTATCTTGGATTCTGAAACTAATTATAAAATGAGACTTTTCTTAGAGTCTTACTATATATACAGTGAACTTAATGCCATTAACTTCAGACAAGATACACAAAATATGCATCCCATATATAAAAATTTATACAGGATTTCAAAGAAATTACCAAACATTTAATAACAACCCGAATGTCATCTAATTAGCTTTTTGTTATAACTTAATTGGCTACATATGATACACGCATTCTTTTCAAAAAATTTTCAGTCATTACTTGTCATTTGACATTATAATATGTATTAATGACAATATTCTACTAGAATGATTTTTACACCCTAGTGAGTGCTCCATTTTGTTATTTTAATTTGGGACCTCGCCATTTCAATTTTGGTGGTGTTTACCTATATATATATATATATATATATATATATATATATATATATATATATATATATATATCTATTATGTTATATGTAGGGTATTGTGACGGTTACACTGTTTATAAAAGCAATATATGGATGTTGGACATTATATTAAAATACATTACAATTAAATATAAAGCACTTTCTAATAAAGGATTTGACAATTTTGCTATTTTGGCACTGTTTTTTTTGTTAAGAAAGAAACCTCTCCTGGTAGTTGAAGTATTTGGAAATAAGTGTAGCATGTATAATGTATAACTGTTTTATTTAAAGGCTGGTTCTATTACTAATAAAAAAAATATATGTTGTATTATAATATAGCATCTAGGGCAATTTAAATGAACTATACAAGTTGACCAAGTAATTAAATTTTGTATGTAGTATGTGAATACTGAATTGTAATCAAGGTTGTCTATTTAGATATAGTTTCTGTGTTTGAATCCATGCAAATAATTTTGTAGAAGGCACTGGTAGCTTGGCTATGGAGTTTGTTTTTTTGTTTTGATAAAAATGGGAAATATATGACAGATTAAAATAAATTAAAGTTATTTTTCTAATTGTTCCTCGAATTTATTTATGTATGAGAGAAAATTAAGGTTTTGAAGCTAATAGAGTTTGTACAAGGCATAAAACAGCTATGATGATCACAGAGCATCCACGGAAATAAAATATTGACATCAGTTATAAGCAAGAATAAGACTTGAAGTTATTTATTTGAAGAATAGCATTTGGTTGAGTAGCGTTTTGTCATCAAGGAACATCAAACACAATTTAATTAGGAAGCAACATTCAAAAGAAAGAAGAGGAATCGTAGCCTGGCATAAGAGACAGGACTTGACCAACAGGAGACAATTTCTGAGATTTCAGAGCCGATTTAAGTATTGATAGTATCAGCATTTCATTCTTAATTATTCAAATATACTTCTGTGTACTAACCATTTAAATTGATCACTAACGCAAACCCTTTGATTTCACAGAATTACCTGATATATAAAACCAGCATCCACTTACAGGAATGTGAACAAGTCTACAACGAATCAGGAGATTGAGGTAGTATTAGTTATATCAGTTTTATGACAAATAAAATTGTCGAACACTTTAAAAGAAAGAGAGCTTTTTGATTTTTACGAAAGACATAAGGTCAACCATCATTGCTAAGTAAAGGTGTTCACTGTAAGTTCCTTCAGAACTTGGTTATAGAGATCGTGTTTTTATAAGGTAAAGGGGCTCTGGTAGTTTACAAAATTTAACATCCAAAGGCAATTAGAATCCTTGCTTCTGGATGTGCTAGAATTAAATTATACACCTGAGATTATTTGTTTCATGTTTTATGTACATAAGGGCTAGGCCGTGGCTGAATGTAAATTCGAAATATTAGTTTTATTAAAACTAATTATAGGCGTTTTCAGAGGGTTAGAACCTATCTAGCTAAAAGTTAAAAGATAAAGTAAAGAAGTTTGACTGTCTATATTCTGATCGTAATTCTTAAGTTTTGAACGAATAAAAGTCCATTTTAATTTATATTCAGAATTCTACAACTTCATACTTCAATAACATTTAGGAGGACACCACACATAAACAAAATAATATATATATATATATATATATATATATATATATATATATATATATATCTATTTCTGCATTAACAACTTTTAAGTAAATATTTTTAATATTTCACTAACTGTCATTCTATATGTCAATTTTTTGCAGTACCTTTGAAAAAGGCAAAAACCTTTGCCGAAACGTAAGGTCTTAATTAAATGTTGTGCTAAATACAATATTGCATTTTGATTTGGACTACATCATCCCAATTTTTCATCAATAAAACTAATTTAAAAAACATAAAATATATATATATATATATATATATATATATATATATATTTTATATATTTATATATTAATTTGAAATAGTTTGCGTTTTTAGCTTTCTGTTGAAAATGGTAATTTAGTTCAGCTAAGTTGAAGCAAAATCACAACTGAATATAGACTACCGATGAGTGTTATTAATCTATTACAATGGACTAAAGTACAAGCAAAAATATTTATGTACTATTAGTTGTTCCAAGCTTCTCAAAAACGTTCACTTTTGAGACTTGAAGATGTTTAGATTCTTTTCCGCAAACTTATCTACAAAAAATTGTGCTTAATTAACTTTATTTATGTAAAAACCCTACTGATGTAGCTCAAAGGAATGCCAAGGAAAACAAATACAATTATATATTATTTATATTTAAGGTTCTACAAGCAAAACCAATACAGATTTTTACAATATTAGTAAGAAATCTATTGTAATTAAATATGAAGTGTGCACATATTAAGTTATTAATAACAATCTTCTGCACCAAAAATCGCTATATCGTAACCGTGTACTATTAGACGAATATAATACGTTGATTCGAATTCTACTGCTTTATACCCAACCAACATGTTATTTGCTAATTTAGGAAATAGGCCTTGAATAAAAATAGTAAACCCGTTAAGTATGTAGATATCACCCTTTCCTGCATCAAAGAGCTCTTGAATTTTATTGGCTATATTATGTTGATCTTCTTCAGGTAGATCACTGTCAATAATTGTTGGCTGATCACGTTTTATCTGAAAAAAGATATATTTTATACTGTAATTATATCTTCAAGGAAAGAATTTATAAACATATTGGGTGGTAGACCAGAACGCGTTAGTGTCTATTTATTCATATTTAACTTGAAACAGTACCTGAATTATTGCTGAATATGTTTTAAATTGGTTTAGCTATAATATCCCAATTTACAGAATTTAGTAGTAGTTAGATGTATATAGCTGCCTGGAATTAAAATTTAAAATGTGTTATATTACAGAGCTATTTTAAAAAGTACCGAATCTTGTATTACTACGTATAGTAAAGATCATCTTTTTTCGGGCAATCATTTACCTTTATAACTTTTACAAAATTTTTGAATATATGTGAAGTTTTATACTGCTTTCATATTAAGAGAGATGTTATACATCGAGTTTTAATAAATCGATCTTGTAACAACGAACGCTATACTGGAATCAAATAAATAAGATCTCTCTCAATTTGCATAGATATAAAACCTCGTTCTTCCGCAATCAAAATTTGAGAACAATAGCTGATGCAAGAATTTTTGTCTCTTGAATACAAAAGATTTTGCTTGTTAATTTGTTAGATCTTAAAAGCAAATTTAATCTCTCCACTATATGATGCGCAAATTAAAGGATTTATAGTATTGTGTGTAGAAACATTTTTGGATGAAAAACGATTTCGACGAATAGAAGACTAAGACTCTTTTCTCCGCGACCTTCTATGAGTACCGCAACATAAGGTATCTGACGATGTATCTTCCAAATGCTAATATCAAAGGAATTTTTCAAACGGGGCATTATAGTAAATATATGCTGTGCTGCATTTACTATAATGCCCCGTTATAAGACATTCAGTTTGACATTAGCATTTGGAGGATATAACGTCGACATCTGATGTTGTGTTCTGTATTGCATAGCGTAATACATCTATAAATATTTCTTGTACCTCACCGTTGCAACCTGAATCTCCATAGTTTTAGCATGACCTGCATTTTTAAATCCTTTTGCATGTTTAAATATACAGACGAAAATATTTAATGTTAAATGATTATCTGTATCAATTAGTCATTAAATAAAAGTAATGTTTCATAACCGGAAATTTCAAAGTTACGCTTCGCACGTCAAATGAATGCGTTAACACACCTGATAAGTTTGGATTACTTAGTGCAAACTGATAGCCAACCTTTTTCAAAGCCTATAAATATCTTATTATTTTTTCTTCATATCCTGGTCTTTAGCTTTCTGGATGCCGATGACGTACTATCGAATAGAAATCTCTTCTAAATCTATATTAAATAGAGAGTAGCAGATTTAGGTAGGGTTGATTTAGCTAGGGAGTGGAAATATTAGGTCAACAAAGTCTACAGATGTAAATTAGAACGTACCAAATTAAGATAAAAAATCAATGCATAGATGTTAAACTAAAGGATTGAAATAACAAGCTCTTTTTATAAAACAAAATGAACGACTAGTCTGTACTCATATTTAAATAAAATGTAAAAATTTACAACAGAAAGATCTTTTTAGAATTTAGCTAAAATATTGAACATTAGGCATGTCGTTAAGAAAACCAACAAGGAATTTTTCTGGTTGATTCGGTCGTTCTTGCGATACAAAACCAGCTTGACTGTTAATTATTCATAGAACGCACTGTGATCGAGTGTACAGTATTTGTAAGCACCTTAAAAAAGCCTACTTTTAGAAAATTGTGAAGGTTCTATAGAAACGTGGTGTACCCTCAAGAAACACAGCGCATTTGCCAAAAGTTGTAAGAGGCATTTTGTTTACAAAGTGGACATGATTCGTACTGCAATTTACTAGTCTACAACTTGTAACTAATTTTTGCATAAATTTAATGATTAAGAAACATTTGCTTGGGATGCTGTTTATAATAATAAGCATTAAATCTGCCGCAGTAAAAATAACATTCCGGCGCAATTATGGAGTACTCACTTATACCTTACGGAAGATGTAGTTCTTATCAAAATAATCTTGGAATAAGAGCAGAATCAGTATGTCACGTAACCTCCAGATAATAGAGGCTTATTTACAAATTTGAAAAAGCTTGTTGAAAAGCATTTAAGTTTCTGATACACTTACAGTGAATAAAGCATAAGAGTATAGTCGTGTATTTTCGTAAAATCCAACAAATTTGAATGTTATTTAAAAAAAAAAGCAATCACATGCCAGAAAACAAAAAGCACTTATGAGTATAAAAAATCACAGTAACATACTTTAGAAAAATTCAGATCTTGTCGGTGTTGTCGAAGATATTGGCTATAGCGAGGTTGCTCTAATTAAAAGGAAGTTATCTTAGTATATTATTCGTAAAAGGGAAGTGCTGTAATAGGATTACGTGCCCATGTAGGAAAACAAATCACAATTTCGTATTTATTGAACCACTTTTGTTGTGCACCCTTAACTCGTGTGCTTTGAGTGGTCGCATTTTTTAAATGTATTTTTTATTTATCAGGTAATGACTTCTATTCTAACAATGTACCGATTTTTTCAAATATTTATGTTGTATTTTTTTTGTGCGTGCACTTGTACACGACATGTAGTTTCTTTCCAATTGCTTATTTTTGATTTTAAAATGATAATAGGAAAGCATAGCTTTTGATTTTTCCAGCTGTAACTATTTGCCTGATGGGTGCGTGGCTCAGTTGATATGCCTGTGACTACTGGGTCCAAGATGCCGGGTCCGAAACCTAACAGTTTGGAAAATGTTAGGCGAGCATTTTCCACAAACATGGGCCCTCGTTCGGATGAGAGATAAAATGTAGGTCCCGTGTGTGGGTGTTGTCACCCACGTTAAAAATCCATACCTTGCTTGGAACAGCAAGGGTTCGGTAGAAATTCAAATTTTTCAGGTAAAAAACTTGCTTTCTGGTTAATGTAGTGCCTTCGGTTGGAGCATTGAAAGGAAATCAAATGTACCTACATGGCTCAGTTGGTATGCATGTAGCTACTAAACCCAAGATTCCGGGTTCGAATACCCCGTCTTGGAAACTCCCATTTGTGAACTTTGAATATTTTTAATCTTGTTGAACATTTATATGTTAATTTGGAACTATGTTTGTGTGCAACAACACTTCGAAAAATTCGATAAGCTATCGTTTCCGTACTTATACGAACCGGTAAGTATGAAGCTGTTCTTCATGAAACTTATAAATTGTTTTGAGACTTGAGAAATTTGTAGAAATTTATATACCTTCAGCTTTAAAATATCAAGTATTCATGTGTTTATACATTTATAATTTTATGTTTGCTAGGCTACCTTAAAATTAAGATGAGCCAAAATTAGTTTTTAATGATTTGCTTGTCATAAAAATTGTGATGGTATTGTATTTGATGCCATGAATTGTTTTAAGGTTTATACATTTGCAATGATAGGATTATGGATGTGGACCAGCGAACTGTATATAAGAATTATCATGTATGTCGTAAACATTTTAGTTCTTATAGCACATTGTGTGATGTCGGTAAGAAAACTCTTAAAGATTGTTCATTACCAACGATTGCAGTTCCAAGTAAGCTCAATAAATTTTTCATAAGTGGTGTAATCAATTTCATTGCTATAATTTAGTGCACTTCCAAATGAACAGAATTCTGTCTTAACATGGGATAAAATAGAACTAGAATGTCCCAATATTCTACAAGCAACTCAAATACGTGTAGAAGATAATGGTAGATATTCTTTTCGTTCCATTCAATTAATTGTCTACAAGCGGACATTCTTAAATAGTTTTTAAATTGGTTGTCCAACAAGCACGAAAGCATCTTCAGGATGTTCTAAATACACTGCTTTAAAATTTCAAAACGTCTCATGCGTCGATTTACATCTTAAAAACATGTTATAAGCCGGATGTTAAAAATCCAAATATCATTAAGATATTTTTAGAGGTGGTTTGATGGTCCAAAAATACTTAAAACAGATCTTAGAAATACTTCTCTCAGACATCCATGTAGTGGGAAATTCACTGTTTATAATACAAAAGTTGATAATGTGTCCTGGGTAAGATAAAAGATCTGGAGAACATAAATTCAGTACTTTTATGTTAATGTTACCAGGGCCACTCGACATTGTATTTACTAAACGTAGTACTTTTATTATATCATCCTCTATAATTTCTTTAAATTTGAGTAAGTTGTCAAATTCAGATATATGGTTGGACACATTATTTTCCAATTCAATTTTTATTGATACATCATTAGTGGAAATAGAAAATGCCTGTTTAATGCATTAACATCCTGGGGATTTAGAAGTAACTGTTTTGAACTTGATTTAATATTTATCTTTAGTTTATGAAATACTTTCCAAATAGTAGCACGGCTTTTATTTGTTAGAAATTTGGGATTGCATGTAAGTTCTGCTCCCTTTGGCTATTGCACCAGTGACAATGTTTCTGACAGATTTGTACATATTCCAATGCACAGCAGCTTTCGTTGCTTGAATTTTTGTAGGTATTTGTCTCTTTGTCTGATCAAGTATTTATATTATCAGTAATTCATGGTTCGCAGGTTCTAGCACTAGAGACATTGAAATTTTTGAGAGAAGCATGCACGTTAGAAATCTTGCATTTAATATCATTTAAAAATTTAAATTTCGTAATATTATTCACATCATAAATAAGGCTTCGAGGCACCGCATACAAATCATTAAAACATAATGCTTCATTGAATACTGCAAAGTCCTTACTGAGACGAGTGACTGTAGACGTTTTGCGACTCAAAAAGATAATACACGTGATCTGATATATGGCATTCAGTGACTTTTACCTGTTCTGCAGTAATTTTGCTGTGATTGGAAATTATAATGATATCTAGTAAACTAGCACTTTTTTACTTATTCGAATTGGTTTCTTTTAAAACCTGAAGTAAGCCCTTCGTGTCTAATAGATTGCTGAAATGTGTAGTTAATTTATTAATTTTAATAAAATCCAAATTAAGGATATTTACTAATAATAATTAATAGTGTTGTTTTCTTTGGTATTGATACCATATAATCTTTTTTTTTGTTTTATATCAGAATGTTGCTCGTGATGGACAAGCTTTGGCAGTGGCATCTACAACTTTTTCTAGAACTGTACAACACTACATGTTGCTACTCCTAATATAACGACTAAAATGCACATTTCTAAATCGAGACAAGGTAATTTTTCTATTACTATTTGTGATAATCAATACAAACGCTGTATACCTCACAGATTAAGCTAAATTATTTCCAACTTGCATTAGGTCTCCACCAATCACAAAGTTATTGTAAATGCTGGTGTTAAGTAAGGGTTATAATTCTATCAACGGCAAATATAAGTCGGATGTATACTTACTACCCTACACACCAATATAATTTTTTAAACAACACGTTCTGGCGGTTGCCAAGTAGTTAATATTTTTCCATGTCTTCGTGCTTCTTTGGTTGCTTCAAATTTATGGAACTAGCTATATACTTAAAACGAACTTCTGGTATTGAAAACTATTTCTTGAAACCTCGTTGTATTTGTCATAAAAAAAGTTCACTGTATTTGTACTAACATTTTGTATTGTTCATTGTAATGCAATTCTTGTAAATTCAACAACTAATATGTGTTG
This sequence comes from Platerodrilus igneus, assembly GCA_036346225.1. Taxonomy (NCBI): domain Eukaryota; kingdom Metazoa; phylum Arthropoda; class Insecta; order Coleoptera; family Lycidae; genus Platerodrilus; species Platerodrilus igneus. The sequence continues at coordinate 1,018,961 of JARFIW010001168.1, forward strand.
GTTTTGTTGTAGATTTTCGCAGAAGACTCCCACTTTTACAAAGTGTTTCCGTGAGTAAGTCCTGTGATCTTAGTCCAAAGGCTCACAAAATATACTCTTACTAGAAACTTGCGAAATTTTTTATTGCAAATGGATAAAGAATGCGCAGAAAACAAAGCGCGACTGAAAAAGCTGAGGCATTTATGTATACTCCAATGTATATGTAAAGCACAGTTAATGAAAGAACATTTAGCTTTATAATGTCACAGTTGCGACTACAGAAAATGAATCCAAAAGGACGTCAGTTTACCTTGGAGGACTCTGACTATTCTAAATTCAGGCATAAAGAGAGTATTTGCTTTACCCTCCAAACAAACGCTGTCAAAACTGCTATCAGAATTGCCTTCTAATTGTGGTATTAATACAGTGCTGATGAATAGTTTAAAGAACACCATAGCAAACCTGACTAGCGAAGACAAATATTGTAAAATAATGTTTGATGAAATTGCACTTTTGCTTCATTTTGATTTGGATAGTAGTAAATTCCATTATAGGATTTGAAAAAATGTGTGAAAGTAGTAGAGTGCTAAAGTTTGCAGACCATGCATTAGTGCTTATGACAAGAGGCATCAAAAAGAAGCGGAAGCAACAACTTGTTTGTCATAAGTGGAGCCGACCAAGCTCAGTTTGTGAAAATAATAAAAGATGTTGTACGGTCAGCGCGGTTAATTGGACTGAATCCTGTTACTACTGTATGTAATCAAAGTTCAAATAATAGGTCAGCTATAGGTGAACTTCTTCGCCAAACACAAGAATTTTTCACAAGGAACAAAATGGACGACAGGAATTTTGGATTTTTGGATGGTACAGGAGTTATTCCTCTATTTGATCCTCCATATGCTAAAAGGAATCCAGAATAACCTTTTGAAGTATGATGTCGAATTTCAGTGGAGAGCAGGAATTTAACGGGCACCGTGGAAAGTTGTAGTTGCAGCATCTGAGTGAGATGATCCTAATCCTGACTACAAAACTTTCTACAAACTTACTGATGTCTATGTTTATGAGCAAAAAATTAAAAAAATAAAGGTATCATTGGCTGCTCAAGTGCTGATTCAACGGGCATCATCTTGTTTACAAACGCTTGTAAAAGTAGGTAAGGAAAAGTAATTATCATAGTACAGTTTCCATAAAAGAAACGAGTGCTTTTGATTCAACACAATGCATGTAATAAAATGCATTTGCTACAAAGTTGTTTGCTTGTTTCTTTAACTTTTGTATATACTTGCGATGTAGTCGTAATATTGGTTATTTTTAGGAGTACCATGCCTAAAAGAAACTGAGGATACCGCAGACTTTTTTCTCTTTTTGGATAAGTTGTTCGACAGCGTTAATGGAACATTTGTTATGCCTGTGCATGGTAAACCATTGAGATGTGCAGTTACTGCAACTTCAGAGCATGTGCAGTTTTGGAATGATGCACTAAAAGTTCTAAATTCTATGAAATTTATTAACGGTGAAACAAAGTCAGTACCACCCTCGGTAACTAATTGGATTCATACGATGAAAGGTTTTTAATATTTATGAACACAATTGCAGAATGACAACTTTAAGTTTCATTCACCTAGAAATTTCAATAAAGATCCGTTAGAAAATTGTTTGGCAGCATACGCAGTCATGGCATTTGGAATATTAACCCTACTTGCATTCAGTTTCGGCATTCATATTTGTCACTACTCGTCAACAATTTCACTGCAACACATTCATCAGGGGCAAACTGTGAAGTTGACGAAACTGACGGAGCATGCAATACATATATCGAGAATATATTGGAACAAAGAATTCTTCCATCGCTTCTACAATTGACTGCTTGTGACCTACTACCGGGAATAGAATCATCATCTGATGAAATAGGTCTATATACTTATGTTGCCGGATTTGTTGCAAAGAAACTATTAAAGAAAATAGAAAAATGTGCAATATGCAGAAGTAATTTAATTTTAAATAAACATAGTGCTATTTCATTCCCTCTTAATTGAAAATAGAGCATATAATAGAAATGCTTTATTGCAGCCTTCCACTCGCTTTAGTTATTTACTTAGAAAATACAGTTATAATTTTAGAAAATAATTGGATATATATGCAACACTTAATTTAAGTTTAACACGCTATTTGTGGATTATGATTTTGTACAATTTCATTGTTCAGACCATGATATTAAGCTCCATTTTTCTGAGTATTTAGTACGTTTTTATTTATGGGTGTGAATATAAAACATTAATGCTTCGCTAAAAGGAAAAGTTAAACACGCACCAAAAACACATTATAATAAAGTTCGTTTCCTTGCTTGCAAGAAATATTTGTCGCGCAAAAAAGTGAGTGTAGAAATATTAGAGGAAGACATATCTGTGGAAAATACAAGAAAGATAGGAAATAGAAAGATATAAGTAATGTTGAATAAAATTATTGAGACGAGTACAGATAGTTGTTGTGCGCATTAAGTTTGATAGGCATGTTTTATAATTTAATGGTACTCATATTCCGTTTTTGGGAAATAAAAGTCTTAACAACTAAAAGAAAACCTTATAAAAAATTTTAATTTTGAAAACCTTTTGAGTACGAATACGTTTGTGTTTGGGCTCGTATATTAACATAAGCGCAAAGTGTATTTTTGTGTTAATTTTATTTGTTTTCTTTTGTTTAATATTGGCTATTAAACCTTTAAATACTTTTCCCGCAAGATTATTAATGTTGTTCTTAACTTCTAGTTTTATTTATTGCACCTTGATTTATACAGTGATCCACGAACACGAAAGTAATCATCTTATCAGTGACGGAAGTACTTTGTAGCAAGATGATGCACGGGTCAACGAGGGACCTGTCCTCGCCTTGGCTGTACTTATACATGATCCAATCACTCCTGGTCACAAAAAGAATAATAATGAATGTATATGAAACAACATAAAAAAAAGTTAAAAGCTGGAATAAAACTATAATACCAGGGAAGGTATTGCTTACTATGTACTTATAGTAAAAAGAAAACCAAATATCTACTTACGAAGGTATTCATTGAAGCATTTAAGTCATACATAATGTGAACATTTAATTTTATTTAACGCTCCCAGCAAAGGTAATCTCATATTTCATTATCAATTCAAGTGGAATGGAACTGCAAGTTGTTGTTGGGGGCCCAAGTTGAATTTTGCGCGATCTATACTTTGATGTTCCACCACTGCATCTTATTTATTTATTTTATATTAAATGTGATATTTTCAATTTTAATAATTCCCATTCCGTTGCATTCTTGATATTATAGTGTTTCAATTACACCTAATAGGTTTTCACTGTAATTTAGTCTGGTTACTAAACTGGAAAAGTTCAAAATTCTTAAGAATAAATTACTCTAAACAATTTTTAGTAAGAATAAATTATTTTTAACAATTTATAAACCTTCCTAGATTAGTAACTGGATTGAATAACGGTGAAAACTTGTTAATAGTAATTCCAACGCTAGAATTTCAAGAATGCAAGAGAATTGCAATATTTAAATTTGGTGCCTTTTATTCATTGTCTTTATATTTGAGTTTGGCGCTATTTACCTTAGTTAGGATACCTACCACATGGCGCTCTTAATGTAAACAATAATTTCATAGAAAGCATTGAGATTGTCATCTATTTTATATTAGTTGTCTATGCTTCGAATGGTCACGTGACTTCAGTTCTTGTGACAACTTTATTTTATACGGGTGTAGGTTGAGATCCTAGTCCAAAATGAGCCCCAATGTTGTTTGAGCGATGACTAAATTCTGCGAACGATGTGGAATTGATTGCTTCGAGTCGTTCTGAACAGACGCACTTACGGCCGCGGTATTTTCAGCACTCCTCGCATACGTTCTCACTGGCACGAGAACAATGTGTGACAAAAATGTGTATTTAAATTTTTGCACTAAACTAACAATCGCGTCACGGGTGGGCCGATTATAACGACCAAAAATTGGAGTTAATGCTCTCAAAATTGCGGTAACCGATTTCGAATTTTGGTAATAGGGTTTAATGATTTGTAAACGTTGATCGTTCGCATAACGCACCGTGATAAAAATGGTACACCTTAACAAACTAACTGACATTGACATTCACCTAAACAGTCTAAGTGCGTTCAAAATCAACAAACAAAATGTATAGCTTTGAATAAAAAAAACCCGTAACCACTAAATGGAGCATATATAATGTAAACGGTCATGAAAATACGTAGACAAGGTTTATAGTTTTACGTACCTGATAAAACAACACTTATTAATAACATATGAATGTCGAATAATGAATAATTCTGTTTGAAAAAAAAATTAGTTAAAAGAAATTCTGCAAACAAAATTTAGCACAAAATGTGAACATAATGTCAATAAACTTTTGAAAATCACAATGATTTGCATATAACGAATTTATACGACCTATATCGTTATATAATCATGTTTTCTAAAATTCCTCGTGCTCACCTTTTTACTAACTAATACTTCGAACAAAAGTATAATAGTATAGTGCTTACCTTACTTATAAATTTCATTAGTGGATCATCATTCGAACTCTGATACTTAGCGTTACTCTCTGGAAGATTAAACGCTAAAACTGTAAATATAAGCGCAAATAGAAGTCTGTTTGAGAACATTTTGTTTTAGCTAAATACTTTTCATTTACACAGGTACGAAGCAAGCTATTACCAAGTTCGGGTATATGTATACTGCCTCTTAATAGTCTAGGTTTATATCACCTACTTTAATCCAACTTCTAGAGAAATTGATATGGAAAGAATGATAATTATTTGCAAACAATATTGATTAGTAGATAACAGAAAAGTTACTATTCGATTTATCTTTCAAGTTCAACGGTTATAACCAACATATAGATATTAGGAATTCGTCTTCAAGAGTGTCTACATTTTAAGAATTGGCACGTCATTTTGGATGCATTCATGTTTAAGTATTTTAATTCTGAATATTGAAAATACATCAAGGACAAAATTGTAATTTTTATTTAAAAAAACATGATAAAAAAATGTAAATAATGAAATTTAACTACTAAGGTCCGTGTCTCCGTGCCTAAAGGTTATCATTAATCTACACGCCTTTTTAGGATTTCAAATTATTTTACTAGTATCTAAAAAAAGCGTAGAGAAGGTTAAACCAAACTTATGTCTGGACATTTACCTGATGTTACAAAAGCAATAAAAAAAAATAAATGTGGGCGCAGGTCAAAATGATATAAAATTTTTAAAAATATTAATTAAAATGGACGCAAATCTTTTTGCTGAAGATGTCCGCGACTGAATAAGCATTAGCAGATCGGTGCAGAAAATTCATGAATTCGACAAGTTGTACAGTCATTAATTTTAAACAGCAGGGATCCCTTCATGCAGATAATCAGTGAGTGTGTGTCAATAAGTGTCAATATCAATGAATAACGATAGTCCTTAACCTTATAACTAATCCGTTGTGTTGCTTGCATTGCAGCTCTAAACTAAGGCATAAACTTGTTGCGTTATCAAAGTGGTAACAAACTTTTGTATTGATTATTGCTTTCAATATACAAACTCTATACACGTTAATATTTACATCAATCAGAAAATGGATAGTGAGTTGAGTTCATCGATCGGATACCTCGAAAGTAATTTTTTCTCTGTAATGAAAGGTTTTGAGTCGAAATTAGAAGCAGGGCATAGCAAAAGCGACGCCACAGCTGGTCAAGTCGTGGGGATTAGCACCATACATAAAGAATTTATAAAGCTTAAGCAACACATCTTGCACTGCTTAAGTGAAATAAAAATAATGTTTAATAATCTTGAAGAACATTTGGACAGTATAGAAGCGTATTCGCGTCGTAACTGTTTGCTGGTGCATGGTATCACAGAATCGTCCAATGAGAACATTGACGTGGTTTAAGATAATTTTAACGATACGCTTAGAGTACCTAATTTTGCGTTTGCTATAATATGGTTGACAGTACACATGCATTGGGCTTTGTTACAATTTTGGTTCCAGACCGATTAAAACAAAATTTTGTAGGTATTACGACAAACAGACCTTTTGGTACAATAAAAATTGCTGTAAGATTCTCGATTATTAATTACTCACTAACGCCTGAAAGGCAGATGTTATAAAAACAAGCAAAGCTACCGAAGACCTGGACATTAGATGGTCAAATTCGAGTTGCTCTCTCAGATAAACGGGTAAGGATTGTTTATAATTCTCGTCGGTTGCAAGAAATTTCACTACTAGTGAAAACCTCTGATAAGAAGCGCAAACTGTAATCCGATGATCTTTCAAAAAATGATTTCTGTATAGTAGTGAAAACTTCTAGTGCGCTAAAAAAATAATAATGCATTTAGTTTATATAGCATGGCATTCATTTTTATTTTCGTAGTTATAGTGATTACTATACACACTGTATTGTAATTGTAATCAAGTTTCTTATTGTTCATCTTGATTTCATTGTACCAATCATTGTTGCTCTACTATACTTAATTTTTATATGCATTTCTTCTTTTTTCTTTATGATAGCCATCTTAGTATTCTTAATTATTAGTTCTTTGCGTTGCTTGAATTGTTGCGCGAATGTGAGCATGAAGGCGCGACCGTTATTTTTTTCACAGTGTTCCTTTTGTTTTTTGTACTTTGCTGATTATGGCTGGAAATTTTGGAGATTTAAGTAGGACGCTTGTAGATGACCCTGACTGGGATGACGGATATGATACCCTGACATCCTTATCAAGTATTCTTTCTGCTTCAAATCTTCTTCTGAGTGCTCTAGATTATCTTCCTTTAGCCTTTCAGTGCAGTCATATTAATGCGCAGTCATGGCTGAGCAAAATTAACCATTTTATTAATATTTTTGAGTATAGCGAGCGCATGCATCTCAGTGTCTATAACCTGGCTTAATCCATCTCTATGACTTCCTGCTTAATCTGCACGGTTACAACCTAGATCGGAATGGTAGAACTAAACAGGGAGCTGATAGCGTCGCATTGTTTGTTAGAAATAATATGCGGTATAAAGTAATTTCCGCTTCACAATTTGTGTATTGTGCTTGCCCTGAGTACTAATTTGATGAAATTTCTTTTAATTCTCACAGCATTTGAATTGGTGTAGTATATCGCCTCCGTACTGGATATTTATCTTACATTGAATATGCATAATATGAATTTTAATATTTATATTAGATGTTATTGTTATCGGTGACTATTCCTAAAGAGCTATTCCTGAAGAGCAATTAAGCACTTGCACCGCTACAAATTTGCTGTCCCTGTACATTCTGGTCGTCTTAAAAACCTATTTTATATTCCGACATTTAGAACAGAATTAAGGCGCAATTCACCAATACTAAAAGTACTAGCAGCATATAACTTTAACAATAACAACTAATCATTATCATTATTCTCAAGTAATGAATATGAGTTTAAAAAGATATTGCAAAAATTAATTAACCATTAATATTCACAACCACACATACGCATACACACACATACATACACATACATACGCATACATACGTATGCGCGCACACACTACACATGCATACATAACAATAATTTAATATTCATCATTCATATTGTTTTGTATTACATTATTTTAGTATGTATATCACATTAAATTTAGTGAAATATGTAACTAGTGCTTGCCCTGTATATTTCAATTTCAATGAATAAATAAATATTCCGTACTAGCAAAACTTCGGTTTGCTAAGAGACGTCTCTTAGCCGCTAGGTGTAAAATATCTTTGTTCGCGCGTCTCTAGAAATAGGATTACTATTGCGGTAGTATATGTGCGCTTGGAGCAATGCTCAAGGCGACCCATCATTGCAAATAAAAGTGTAAGGACAGCATTCTATTGTTACCGTATTTATAAAATTTAAAAATATTTAAAAGATTAGTTTATGGGGTAATAAAAGAGATTTACATTTTGGATTGGATTTGATTGATTTCTAATTAACCGACAAAAATACATCGGTTCCTGTATAGCTTGGTTACTGCACATTGTTCAAAGATCCTTTAGTTTAAAACATCTATTCTTGGAAGGCTTAGAAGTAGTATTGAAGGTTAATTTGTTTTTCCCACCCCATTATTTCTAAAAGTTAATTAAGCAGTTATAATAGTGAATTAGGACTTGGTGCGTGATATATTTACTTCAATTTACGAACTTACTAATATTAAAATAAAATAAGTACTAACATCGATGATTACATTTGCTACCTGTTTCAAAAGATTCTTAATGTTTAGGTTTCAGAAAGAAAGCTTATTTAAATACTCAAGATAATATATATAAATGTTACGTTTAAATTATTTAACGAAGATAAAACATCAACCACCAATTTTATCTACTACTATCGAGTTACGAAGTTTGCAAATCTTCTTACGAGACGCGTAGATATACGAAATATAGAATAGTACTAAAATTAGATATATAAATTACCTGAGTATGTTCTTCAGGCAAAGCACTGCATGACTTCGTGCAACATACCAGTAACAGGTATTGACCCAATCACCAATATCCCACGTTTCTATTATCAATTTAATTGAATATCATTATAGCGTTATAAAGCTACTTCCTTATAAGTTAATTATTATGCGGGCTTAGTAGCCAAACAATTCTTCATGCACCATGTGCAACGATATCTATTAAACTTAAAACGACAAACTTCAACCATCAATAATCAGGAATGAATACTTCCAATTATTGGGAAGGTGGCATTGCGTTTGACCAGAACCTACCAACTAGTAGTTGCAATCTGGAGACTTCAGGTCGCCCGGGTTGAAGCCACATTTGTTGAGTTGCTATCACGTCTATTTCATAAGAGAGAATCAGTAAACGAACCTATCCATCCGCCTACAACAACTAACCATTTCATTTGCGCACGCTTTATGTCTTACAATACCAGAACCACTTATACACTAATAAACACGCTTTAATCCCTATTACAATTTCTAAAGGAGCGCTTAAAAATATTTAAAAGTACATCTACATTAACAGTAATTTACTTTCTCAAATAAATATTTAGGCATTCGTGATTGATTTATAAAGGTAAGGGAATATTACATATAATATATATTCCAGAATCTTTCTTGTAAATAGCTTGGTAAACTGAAATTCTAGACAATTATGTTAATTGTTGTTTCACAAGATCTAGTATGTATGGCGATGGAATAAAGACACCCTTTACCTTTTATTAGCAAAAACTTACTATTTTAATACGTCTCTGGTAAATACCTAAGGTTCCTAGTCCGCTACAACAATGGGAAATTACATTTACTCCTAGTTCTTCTCGCTATGCTATGTCCAATCGGTACTTGCCAATCCACTGAATAATATATAACCTTTAACTTAAAGGCATTATTTATAGTGTCCCAACCAATTGACATACTTGTTATTATAACAATACCTGATAGATTTGCAAAGAACCAAATTTACGGATTCGCCTTCCTTATACCTTCAGCGATATTTACATTTAACTAGAAGCAAACATAGCGCTTAAAAACATATATTCTGTTAATAGAAAGAAATTCAACTATGTAGGCCCGTTGATTTGCTAATGAGACATCTGCAATTTTTATACCTCGTTACAAGTGCTGATTCGCACACAAGAAGCATGTCAATTTACGATAACAATCTTGGAGACAAGGTGTAAATGTTACTCATTTAGTGTACCTAATCTATACATGACGTTAAATATTGTAATCATTCAGATATCAAAGTTCTTTTCTTTAACCTAAGAAAGATTTACAAAGATTTAATTAATATTATAAAAATAAGTAGAATTCTGCAAAAAACAATCGTGCAATAGGAATTTTATTCCTAACCAATTGTAGTTAAAAGTTTTTCGTTTATTAAAAAAACTGATTACTTCGGTAGCGAATGCAATATAATAATGTAGCGCCTTTCGATCTGGCGTTGACCGGTATAATATATCAGAATGTAAACTAAGGAATTATATACACACAATATATTTAGTGTCTACCCTGTGGCGTGACTTCTTCAAATATCTAAAGATGTATAGGTCCCGCGATGCGAGATCACTCAATTGACCGGTACAAAGCTTATACATTTAAGGGTTATTAAGATTACGATAAATATATTCGACACGTTTAGTAGGAAATCTCCGGAAGATGATTTGTATGTTCTTGCGAGTACTAGAATCTTAGAGGAGAATTTAAATGTTATAAATTTGTGAGGCTAGCATTGGTAGTCAGTTCTAATGGCAGCTTAGGTTATCATATTATCATATATTACGATGTTAGTTCAGTTCTAAGGAAAAACATCGGATTGTAAAATGCCCATACTTTAAAGCTATGACATTCGTACAGATGTGATGTAAATCTTCATATAATAACCGTTAATATAAGTTATTGTAGTGTTTATATAAATTAAATAGCGCTTAGGTTATTAATTGTAGTGCTTGAGGATTTAATTAGTTAAGAAGAAAAGATCGCAGTTTAAGAAGATTATACTTGTACTGTTAGTGACTAGTTCGAAAAGCAAATTATTTTGAAAGATTTTGCTACAATAATTTAAACCACCTACGCAGTGCCGCAAGGGTACATAATCAACTAAGAATTGATCCTTGGGGTAAATTATCAAAGTCGTTAATAGGGTTTTAATAATAAAGAAAAACTGAACACAAACTATATGAGCTAATTATTACATCACTTAAAGATATTTTTCGAGCAATGAAATGAATATGTATGTATTATCTCATCCTGGTAGATGTGATCTTATAACGACTGCTTCTTGTACTAATCCCGTTTAGACTACGTAGAGTATTCGCACAGATTAGTCAACCGTCTGCATTCATGGAATTAAATTTATTCCAAATAAAATAGTACTGACAAATCGAAAGGAAACAGCAATGGCAGACTGCGATAAAAGGGATCAAAATATACTCAAATTCTAACGAAATGAAGCAAGTATCACAATTGATAGACAATTAGGCAAAGCGACTATACCGAGCGAAAGAGGAAATGAAAGACAAATTTGCCCCAGACATGGCTAGGAACTTTATACTCTTAATGATTAATTTACAATTTTAGCAGTTTTTAATTTTCCTCCCTACATATACATTAAAATCGTTTACTTGAACCACGACTATAGTCAATCTGGATTTTACAGGCAGGTTGTTAATTGTTTAGATTTATGAATTTGATTTTAGTGGTTTTACCGGAAGCATTTAGCTAAATTAATATAGGTCAATAACGTGGTTTATTATGAACATTAAAAACACCAAATTATGCAATATTGGTATGTATATTTATTGGTACAATGATAACAGATATGATATAATTTCGTAGACCGGTCTGGAATAAAAGTTATTAACATTATTTGTATTTATTGTAACAATATTGTGTAAATAACATGCGTACTCATACCTATTATGAGTGCAACTTACCTATGCATTATATGCGTATTTGAATGTGAACTAATAGTCTAACACAGCCTTTCAGAGGAATGGTTACCGGTTCGAATCTTGTTTCAGTTATTGTTTCTTTCTAATAGATTACAATTAATTGACGTCAGTGACATGCTAAAAGAGCACTCTAATAAAAATATCCTCAGGACTTGAGAGCCAGACGCTTTATGATTAATTAGAAAAATAGGTGTACATATTGTAGAAGAATTTGTTTGTGTATTTGTAATGGGCGGAAAAAAAGGATTTGTAAAAGAATTATTTATAAAATATATGTTCACATCTGTCTCTCGAATAGGTAAATAGACCAAAAGGTTTAAAAGATTACTTTGTGGAAATATTGTGCAACATAGCTTCCTCCAAGATTAATTAAAAATTTATGTATAAATATTGTGAAAGGATTTGCTAGTGCATTGCAAAATATATGTGCCAATATTGTGCGACATTGCTTACTCTGAGATAACGTGTAAAATAAGTGGTAGGTATGTCTCTCTTCGACTGATATAAAGAAGATTACATATAAAATCTCACAAAGGTCGTGCTTTATTTTACATTGAGTAATTTTGTCTGGTGTTGGGAAAGTAATCCGAGCACAGAAGAACGAAAATGAATGTAACAATTGTTGGTTATTTTTCAAAAAGGAAAGCCCGTGAACGGTTTCGCTGTTCTTGCAGTTCATCAGACAGACGCATTTCTTTTTGTAAAACAACCAACTAAGGTTTTGAATTATACACAAATCTTGGTGTATTTATAGGTACAAAATATTTCTCATGCGCCCTCTATACTCAAATGTATTCAACCAACTATCGCTGATCGTTCAAGTGTCCGATATGTTAGTTTAGATAGCATTGCCAGACAAAATTTTAATAACTGGTCAAACGACAAAGTTGAAAATAAATATAAATAAATAAGTGACCGAATACCTACTTATGTACAGGCGGGCCTTCTAAGAAGGTACTATACAATTGAATTTTCCAATGCTCCATCCGAAGGTACTACAATAGCCAGGAAGCGATTTTTTTACCTGGAAAATTTGGAATTTTGCCGAATCCCTTGCTGTTCCAAGCAAGGTAGGGATCTTTAACGTGCGTGACAACACTCACACATGGGACCTCCATTTTACCTCTCATCCGAACGAGGGTGTATTTTTGTGAAAAATGCTCGTCTAACATTTTTCAAGCGGACCGTGTCGGGATTCGAACCCGGGACCTTGGGCGTAGTAGTCACACACATAGCACTACACCACGGAGCCGCCTCTAAGAAGGTACTACGCACAATGCAAAACAACGAGGAAGTTGGTCAACGGAAACCAATGCGTTTCCAGTTAAACAGCAATGAGTAGTTTTGCCTGTCATTGTGAAAGAAATTCGAACATAGAAAACGAAAATTAATGTAAAAATTGTTGGTTATTTTGCAAAAAGAAAAGCCCGTGACCGGTTTCGCTGTTTTGCAGACGGGCACATCTGTGTTTGCAAAACATTCAATTAAGATTTTGAATTATATACAAATTCTGGCGTATTTATAGATGCAAAATATTTCTCATGCGCCCTCTATACCCGAATGTAGCCAACCAACTATCGGTGACCGTTCAAGTCTCTGACATGCCAGACAAAATTTTAATAACTGGCCAAAAGACAAATTTGAAAATGAAAATACATAAATAAATGATCGATTACCTACTTATACACAAATATTACTTAATTGCAGTGTCAGAACCTATTGAACACCTGCACATTTCAAAATCTCAAAACTGCGTATTAAACTTATTTGTACTGACACTCATATACCTTTATCAATAGGAATTTGAAAATATTCCTCTGACAATTTTTGTTTTATTTAGAAATAATCAATAGTTACGGGTTTTGTACATGTCCGCTGAGATGAGTAATTTCGGCCGTGACAATTTTGTACTAATTTATTACAATAATTATGTACTTGATAATTATTTTTTATCGTCAAATTAAGTCACACATTTTGGAAATTAATAAGTGATAAATAATGAAAACTTAAAAAAGTGAAGTTACAAAATATATTCGCACATTCAAGTATCTACAGGCACACTAAAGTTGAAATTAGAATATAAAATCAAAACTGTGAGTTTTGTAATTTAGTATGTAACAGATATTATCACGTTAACTACCACCTGTATAGCCAGCTACCAACTGACGTAGAATTGATGCGCCGAAAGGAATATATGAGGTGTTACAAAAATGTATTTGTTTTTTTTTAGTACACATTGTATCGTCATGAAATTAATATCTAAGTAACATATTTTTGAATGAGAGACCGATTTAGGAATTATTTTGTATTGGTAACCGGCTGTACAGGTGGCGTGCATGTAAAGCCGACATTTAAAATTTGCCATTTATACAGCCGGCGTACATGCATTATTCCTTCTACGATGTGTAAAAAGCGAGGGAATTTATTAGTGTGAATGCGACGGTAAAGTGGGCGTCAGCGACCGTTAGTTTCAGATCGAGTTTGCATGCGGTTAGCAGTTTTACAAATTGATAAGTTTGTTTAGTTTATTTTGATATACTTATTTGTTTTTCTACACTGTACTCTCATATTTTTCGAATAAGCGATTTTTTACGATTTTATCACAAGTCAAGATATCATTTTTTATTATAGTCATTTCGATTAATATGGATTCAAATAAGAGGCCGGACTTCTAGGACCGTATTTCCATATCTTCAGAAGACAGTTCTTCCGAAGAAGACCATTACCCGGATGATGCTTCTAATGATAATCCTGGTATCAATCCGATACTAATTTCTGAATGGAAGGAAGTAACTGGAAAAAATCAGCAAACCTTTGCATTTGTAGGAAATGAAGGCCTAAACCTAAATTTGCATACAATAAATACTTTTGCAGAATTCAATGCTTATTCCCTGTTTGTGACCTAAGATTTGTTAGAAACGATGGTTATAGAAACGAATCGAAATGCGGAACAGGTAATAACAAAGTTAGGTAGACCAAAGTCCAAAAGCCGTCTTTCACTTTAGAAGCCAGTAACACTACCGGAGATGAAAAAGTTTCTCAGTGTTCTGCTTTATATGGGTTTAGTGCGTTACCCTAATGTTGAGTATTACTGTAGCACACACTCCATATATAAGAATAACCTCATTCCAAAAATAATGCCAAGAAACAGATTTCAATCTCTTCTGCGCTTTTGGCATTTTTCAAATAATGTAGACCTACCAGAGACAGATAGTCGTCTTCATAAAATCGAGCCATTAGTTTCTCACTTTAATATGAGATATAAACAGGTATTGCAGCCAGAAAAACAATAGCAATTGATGAAAGCATGGTTCCTTTGCGTGGTCGACTTAAATTTAAACAATATATTCCTGGAAAACGGCATAACTATGACAACAAGTTCTTTAAGATGTGCGATGAGAAAGGATATACCTATTTGTTTAATATTTATCAAGGCAAAAGCGCTAATCAGTAAGTTGCTACATATATTTTTTTGCTAGGGCTGACACTACTACTACTAGTGGCTTCAACTCGCCACACGCATGGGCGCTAGTGAAACCTTATTAACACCATGCTTCAAGTTAGGTGTCTGCAAAACTAAATCTTCCGACGTAACTAGGGTCTATTCCTTGGGTAGAGCTATGAGCAATGGGGGTAAGTCGAAATCTGTGGGGTCACACTCAAACTAAAACAAACAGGCGCCACCAAGTCCAGATTGATTTATATTAATGGCATAGCAAATTTCTAAGGGCGGACTTGGAGACCCAAAGAAAAAAGATCGCCTTCGCTGACATACAAACTTGTCTTAACAGAATAAGACACTGTTCCTGTAAGAAAGAATAATAATTAAGTCACATAAAAAAATGGGAACACTATTTGCGTCCTCAAGTATACCTAAAATGCATAGAGAATATTTCTACATACTGGAATCATAAAATTTAACTCTTGCTGTCTTTTGTTTATCAGGTCTGATCAAACCAGATCAGAATAAAAACTTTAAATGTAGATTATTAATTTACTAGAAAGAATTTTCTTTGTTTCAGTAAATAAAATTTCATTATAATTAAATAAAATAAATATTTGATATTCTTGCAAAATTGTTGTAAGGTTTATCAACTGATCCTTACTCAAATATATTACAGTTCAGTGTAACTAAAATATTAGAGTTTTTATAACCCAACCAGATCTGTGTAGGTCATTTACAAATGAATATACGAAATTTTCTTATTAATTTAACAAAATTAATATTAGTTTGAAGTCAAAAGAATCACCAAGATATTCTCTAATTTTATCAAAAGTGGCAGTACTGTAATGCTAAACATCTGTTAGCCATTGTGCAATTGTTGACGGTATTGTTCAAACAAACAGGTGACGTAATAGCAGCTGTTAATTTACGTTGAAGCCACGTGTAGTCACATATTTACGGAACTAAGTGAAATCAAACCCGATACTGGGGAAAACCAGTCCAATCACAGGTAAACTGAATAACAATTTTGTACATCCAACAAACAAAATGAAATAATGTACTTTCAGAAGGAAGTACTGAGGAAATTCTTAATTCTATTACGAACCCAATACCGGCTGTCGTCCTTGGTTGCAATGGAAACAACTTCGCAGTGCGGGGCCTGCAGCTAAATATGCTTGTTTTCCATGCTTTAATACAGATGTAGGAGCGAAGCGGATTTCTCACATTGGTTCACGGCAGCATTACTTCATAGCGTACTCCTCCGTTGTCTAATTTTATTTACAAATATAATCTTTCATTGCGTAGTCCATAAGTTAAGGTTTCTAAATTGTAACTTCAAAGTGGTCGTGCGGTTTCTAATTTATCGTTGCAATTTCTGACGTATTGTTGCGCTAAATAAATTTTTAAATTAGCTAATATGATAACGAATATGCAAAATGTGGATTAAGTACTAACCGTTACTCAGGAAGTGTTTCACCAAAATAAGGCGACCCGGAGGTCACTCGCCATTCTTTTGAATGCATCTTCACGCTGCCTTTAACTATCGACGAGTGCGCTCGCTGCGTTCTTGCATGGTGGGAGGATCATAATGGGGTTCTCGAACCTCTCACGCGCGCGCCAGTGGCTGTGGAATTGCACCGAACTCCGAAACAAATAGACTACTAATCCTAGATATATAATACTATAAAATTTGATTGTTACTGAATCTTTATTTTAGTTAATAAAGGTATTTCAATATTCATTGTACGTTTAATGAATAGGTTCTTTACTGCAAAATAAAATTGTTACACTACCCCTTTCCTAAAAGAAAAATTTTTTTAGAAAAACTTCAAATATAACAAATACCAAAAAATTTTTATAACAATACTAGCCTTTCCTACCTTCCTAACTAACTATGCAATTTTATAATTTATTCAAATGGGGGGGACAAATATTTACAAATGAGTGTGTTGGTAACTACGCGTACCTGACGTCCATCGGGAGACAAAATCGGGGAGTCACAATCGGTAATAATCAAAATTGGGAGGGGGTCAAATTAGAAAGTCAAACACTCCACGGGACAAAAAAATTCAAATTTACAATATTTCCTGACTTGAGATTCATACTTCTAACAAGGCTAATATTTCTTACCTATAACCAAACACTTACGATTTACTTCTAATTTCAAAAAAAACTTCACTTCCAGGAGCTCATTTAGCTCTATCTACAAAAAAAAGGAATGCTTCCTCATCAAGACAGCATAACTATTCAAAACATCATCACTACAAGGTGATAATCAAAAGTAAGACCCTACTAATAGGTCTATATTTAAACACCATCATCACAAAGTGATAATCAAAATCAAAAGTGTAACCTAACCATAAGGTTACTTATCAAATGCAAATACAAAATATCATCGCTTCATTCGAAAGAGATATCAAAACAAAGGTAACCTAACCATAAGGTTACTTATCAAATGCAAATACAAAACTGAGCCAGTCAGGGCTGTACTATCCTACACCCTACTGAATATCCTATCACTAGTTCCAACAAACAACTGATCTCATTAGTGATGGACCAAATGGTGAGACTCACCAAGTCAACTTTGACCTTATCAATTCAAAGAACTTCGAACGGTCAAAGGAACAAGGAAAGAATAATCTAATATTCTCTCACCTTGATATGTAGAAATCAGGACCAACAATTAAATAGCCCACCTACTTCTACATTGTAAGGATATCTGTCAAAGACATCCTCCAAACACATCTCTGAGCAACGCGCGAGCAAAATGTCCAGCGTGCACACCAAGGCACACCTCAAACCTACAAAATTTACAAAATCTCAACCACTTATTTCACTTCTCAAATAAAATACTCAAAATTAGTGAAACGACACTAAATCAAAATGGAACAAAACAAACAAACCACTACGTCATTACTTAATATCAAAGAGATGATCGGACCGGAATTAATCGTCAGGATCATCATTTTCATTTGGATACGACGCTTCAACTGGTTTCAAGTCCTTTACGTGCCATTTCCTGCTCTTGTTCCATCTTCGTTCTCTAACTCATATACTAAATTGGAATGTTTTTCCGAACTTTACTCATAACGAACTTAGGAGCTAACTTAGCGGAAAATTTATCACTAGCACTCGAGAGGACCTTATTAGCTCTCCAAACACTTTCTCCGACTCGGAATGAAATGTCTCTTCTCCTAAGATAGTAGCGTTTACTCGAACGTTGATAAGCTACATGCAAATTTTCACGGACATTTCCAAAAATATCAAACAAAGGTTGACGATCCAAAACATAAGAAGGTCTACTACTGGAGACGACATCAACATCCTCACCAGGTTTAAAATTATCATTATAAGCTTTTCCACTTAAAGGTACCTGACGACCAAAAACTAAAAAATTTGGCGAATAGTTGGTGGACTCATGTTTTGCTGAGTTGATTGCGTATTGGATCTTCGATATCTCCATATCCCACGTATCATGTTCTTCTACGTATGAACGGATTGCTGTACCAACTGTCTTATTGATTCTTTCCACAAAATTGCATTGAGGAGCATAAACAGCATTATACCAAATCTTTTGAATTTCGTACCTTGCACACAAAGCTTTAAAATACGTCCAATTAATTGTGGACCATTATCACAAATAACAAATTGTGGTACTCCGTAGACAAGAAATACTTTTCCTTCCAAAATTTCTCGATCAAATGTGCCGTGGCACTACGTAAAGGTTGCAAAATCGAATACTTCGAGAACCAATCACCAACAACTAAGAGCCATTTATGTCCGCGTTTGGAACGAGGAAACGGACCCATCAAATCTAATGCAATGGTTTGGAATGGTAGTCCAACCTCTTTCTCCTTTCCCATCATCCCAAGGGGACCTTTATTGGGTGGTTTTGAGCACCGCAAATCAAACATTTCCTACAAAATTTACGTACGTCAAAGATCATCTTTGGCCAATAATATAATTCTTGGAACACGAGACAAAGTTTTTAAGGAACCAAAATGTCCTGCTGAAGGGGGTCATGACATGATTTAATGACATCTAAACGCTGAGACTTTGGCACTAAGTGTTTCCACTCTACAACATTCGCCGAATGCGGTAATAGGAAGGTATAAACTTATAAATAAACCCATCTTCCACTTTCCATTGTGGGTAGCTTTTGGGTGACAACAAAATTTTCTTTCTCAAAGATTCATACCACAAGTCTACTGTATCAAGTTTAATCTCTACTAAATTAACTTCTGGATTTTCTAAAGGAACACCACGACTAAGACAATCTGGAACTATATTGAACTTTCCTTTTCTATGCACCAAATCAAATGAGTGTTGCCTTAATCGAACTGACCATCTGGCGAGTTTTCCAGTTGGATTCTGAAGATTACTCAACCAAAGTAACGAAAATGATCGGTGACAACTGTGAATCGAACTCCTTCTACCCACGGACGAAATTTCTCAATTGCAAAATAACTGCTAAACACTCTCTTTCAGTGGTGGAATAATTGCGCTCAGTACGGCTCAGGGTTTTGCTTGCGTACGAAATTACACGCTCTTCTCCGTTTACATTCTGAATCAACACAGCTCCTAACCCAGTGTTGCTTGCGTCACACTCAACAATAAAGGGTGCCGAGTAGTCTGGCTGCGAAAGAAGAGGTGCAGAAACTAATGCTTGCTTGATCAGCACAAATGAATTTTCTGCTTCCGCACTCCAGTTTACAGTTTGACCTTTTTCTTACTTTTAATGAGGTCATTAATAGGCGAAACTAAAGACGAAAAATTCTTTATAAAGCGCCGGTACCAGCTGCACATTCCTATAAACCTTTAATCTCCGTTGTGGTTTTCGGACGGGAAAGTTAACCATCGCCGACACCTTATCGGGATCTGTACGAAGTGAGTTAGAACCTACTATATAACCCAAAATTTAAGTGTCTTTTAAAAATTCACATTTACTTATATTTATAGTAAGGTTAGCTTCTTTAAACCGTTGCTTAACCTCTACCAATAACTTTAGATGTTCTTCAAAAGATGACGAACATAATATTATGTCGTCCAAATAACAAAATACATGGGGTTCAAAACGTGGACCAAAATTACATCTACTAAACGTTGTTGCGTCTGCGCAGCATTCTTCAACCCAAATGGCATGCATGTAAATCTAAATTGTCCTCGTGAAATAACACTGAAGGCAGTCTTATCCTTAGACGACTCACTAAGAGGATTTGCCAAAACGATTTTCTCAAATCCAGTGACGAAATGTAGTTCGCACCTCTCAACATATTGAGAATTCTATCTACGTTCGCAAGGGGTACGAATCATGAACAGTTAAGTCGTTCAGGGTTCTACCATCAAAACAGAAGCGATATTCTCCATCTGCCTTCTTAACCAACAAAACTGGAGAGGACCACGGACTAGTACACGGTTCTATAACTTTAAGTCTAAGCATGTCGTCCAATTCCTCATTCAATATCTTACCCATATATGGTGACATGACATATGGTTTCTTGTGGAAGGGTTTGGCATTGCCTGTGTCTATGTCCAATTCGATTAGGTGAGTTCGTCCTAATCTATCGTCGCTGCTAATCTCACTAAATGAATTTATTAACTCTTGTGCCTGCGCACATTGAGCATCTGAAAGGTCATGTAAACCACATAAAGAATCTTCAGTGTTCAAAGGGATGGAAGACGAACCTATATACCCTATGTCGTTCCCAAGCATTACTTTGGATAAACCAATTATTACTTCTAAAGTCAGCAACTACACCAAATAATTTTGCAAAGTCACTACCGAAAATAAATGTATGCGGTAGGGATGGAACCACTAATGCATTAAGGATGCGGCAATCATTACCTATACAAATTGGCAAATCTACTGAGCCTACAACAGACTTTATTGAACCATCAGCTGTAGTGATACCTGTTTTTGCTGAACTAAAAATTTTCAAGTCTAATTTCTAACAATTGAAAGTGCTAAGGATCCTACCACTGAGGTAGTGCATCCCGAATCTAGAAGACCGGTAATGTCTCTATCCATTAATTTCACCATAATGTAAGGTCGATTATCACACTGCTTCTCAATGAACAGAGTATTATTCTTAGGCTTCGGAGAGTCCTGACAAAAATTTTAACAACTGTAAGCCATCTCGACCACTCGTCTTTACAAAATATTTTTCTTGTTTACAAATCATAACTGTAGCCTTATGACGCGGAACAGGATACCGACCACTATGTACCTGCCGCCTTACTGGTTTTTGAACATTGTGGACATGACGTTGCCTTAACGCCTTTTCGACCACATCCAAAACAAAAATTTTTTAGCTTGCTCTACAATCTCTAAACCAATGTCCACTACGGGAGCAATTCCAACAAACAAAGTGATTCCTTTTATCGGGACTAAAGGAATTACAAACTGAGGACTCCAAAGAGCTCTTATCCGCTACTGTTACTTGAGGATTGACTAATTTATTCTGAAACACCCTACTCTTAACAGCACAAACTTTTCATTCAACCCAGGATGTTTGTTCTCAAATGGATGCTTAGAGGGGTTGCAAATCTTGTTAGGTTTACTAGAAGATGCTGAAACCAAAGTTTAGTTTCATCAAAGAAGCTTCTTCTAACCTTTACACAAATTTACTAAGGTAGACAAATCTTGAATGTCCGACAATGCAAGTGCTGAAATATATTCAGGAACCAAATTTCTTCTTATCATCTTAACTTTAGTAACTTCTGCTGGCTCGTTGGTCAGTCTACTAAAGAGGGTTTGCATATGCGCGACAAATAAAATAATCTTTCGTCTTTACCTTGACGACGATTTCTGATCTTTTCCCAAATGTCATCATCTGAAGAACCAGGTAGAAAATCTTCCTTAAACGTTCTAACAAGGAGTTCCAGTCTCTCAAAGAATTTTTCACTGTTCTAAACCAAACTAAAGCGTCACCCACAAAAGTTCACATGCTGATCCAAATAAATCAGCTTCGGATACCTTACGTGATTGTGCTAAATCACTAACTCTATCCTAAAATGAATGTAGTTGTTTGGGGTCACCTGAGAATTTTACAGGCCATGAACCTATAGGTACTGAAGGCGTTACATACGAAGTCGAATGAATAGGTGCACTAGCAACTGAAGGAGATACTACAACGGACCGATCCAAATGGGTGGACTCTGTACTTTTATTGATTTTATCGTAAACTCAGCTTCAAGGGTTAATATCGTTGCTACTGTCTCATTTCTAAACTTAATTGCTTCATCGGGATTTATTGAAGGAATTTTCATGCGCTTAACTCGCCCGAAAGGTGGTTTAACCTTGAACAAGCTCTTCTAAAAATTGAGTCTGATGAGTCGCCTTCAAACTCGGACACAACATTACGGACTGACTCAACTGAAACTGAAATTTCTTTACTTTCCGTTGCAAAATCTACTTCATAACACGAAAGGTCAATCAAACAACCAGGCTTATCTATTTCTTTAGCTAACAATCTACCTAAAATTTTCCGTTTCTCCAACACTGGCCTCTCACTCAACACTCCTCTAATTCTTAGTTCATACTCCAATTCTTCTTTAAGTAGACAAACAATTTGGAATTTTTCCGACATGATTACTACAGCCTAATGGAATCAAACCGATAAGATCTAAATGATCTGAACCTTACAAAATGATCAAAACAAATTCGTACTACTAAAGGTAAAAATCAAAAAATGTTTTTGGTAAAATTATTTTTGCCAAAACAATATCAAAAAATTTAAGGGTCAAAACAGAATTAAAGTCAAAAGTAAATTTGACCAAATTAATTAATTGACTGTATTGGGATTAACGTTACAACCAATCTTTATCAAAAGCAAACAAACAAATCTAAATGTCAAATAAACTTTAAGCAAACAAATTTCGAGCAAAATAATTTTGGACAAATGGACTTCAAAGCAAAATAAATTTTGAGCTAACAAATTCAACAAATTAAATTTTGAATAAACAAATTTCAAGCAAAATTAATTTTGAACAAATAAATTTTAAAGTAAATCAAATTATGAACAAACAATTTCGAGCTAAATTAAATTATGAACGAACGAATTTCGAACAAATTAATTTGAACAAACAAATTTCGAGCTAAATAAATTATGACAAACAAATTTCGAAGCCCCAAGCGTTGGGCGTAGTGAAACGTATTATACTGTTGTAACAAATTTGATCAAGCTACCAACAAACGGCCAACATTCATTTCCTATAATTGAGGCTTAACTAACTTCTTGCTTAACTCACATCATCTTGACTTAAACGAAGTTGGGTGTCGCAAAACAAAGTCTTCCGACGTAACTAGGGTCTATTCCTTGGAGAGCTATGAGCAATGGGGGTAAGTCGAAATCTGTGGGGGTCTACACTCAAACTAAAACAAACAGGCGCCACCAAGTCCAGATTGATTTATATTAATGGCATAGCAAATTTCTAAGGGCGGACTTGGAGACCCAAAGAAAAAGATCGCCTTCGTGACATACAAACTTGTCTTAACAGAATAAGACCTGTTCCTGTAAGAAAGAATAATAATTAAGTCACATAAAAAATGGGAACACTATTTGCGTCCCTCAAGTATACCTAAAATGCATAGAGAATATTTCTACATAATGGAATCATAAAATTTAACTTATTGCTTTTTGTTTATCAGGTCTGATCAAACCAGATCAGAATAAAAACTTTAAATGTAGATTATTAATTTACTAGAAAGAATTTTCTTTGTTTCAGTAAATAAAATTTCATTATAATTAAATAAAATAAATATTTGATATTCTTGCAAAATTGTTGTAAGGTTTATCAACTGATCCTTACTCAAATATATTACAGTTCAGTGTAACTAACAATATTAAGATTTTTTATAACCCAACCAGATCTGTGTAGGTCACTTTACAAATGAATATACGAAATTTTCTCATTAATTTAACAAAATTAATATTAGTTTGAAGTCAAAAGAATCACCAAGATATTCTCTAATTTTATCAAAAGTGGCAGTACTGTAATGCTAAACATCTGTAAGCCATTGTGCAATTGTTGACGGCATTGTTCAAACAAACAGGTGACGTAATAGCAGCTGTTAATTTACGTTGTAGCCACGTGTAGTCACATATTTACGAACTAAGTGAAATCAAACCCGATACTGGGGAAAACCAGTCCAATCACAGGTAAACTGAATAACAATTTTGTACATCCAACAAACAAAATGAAATAATGTACTTTCAGAAGGAAGTACTGAGGAAATTCTTAATTCTATTACGAACCCAATACCGGCTGTCGTCCTTGGTTGCAATGGAAACAACTTCGCAGTGCGGGGCCTGCAGCTAAATATGCTTGTTTTCCATGCTTTAATACAGATGTAGGAGCGAAGCGGATTTCTCACATTGGTTCACGGCAGCATTACTTCATAGCGTACTCCTCCGTTGTCTAATTTTATTTACAAATATAATCTTTCATTGCGTAGTCCATAAGTTAAGGTTTCTAAATTGTAACTTCAAAGTGGTCGTGCGGTTTCTAATTTATCGTTGCAATTTCTGACGTATTGTTGCGCTAAATAAATTTTTAAATTAGCTAATATGATAACGAATATGCAAAATGTGGATTAAGTACTAACCGTTACTCAGGAAGTGTTTCACCAAAATAAGGCGACCCGGAGGTCACTCGCCATTCTTTTTGAATGCATCTTCACGCTGCCTTTAACTATCGACGAGTGCGCTCGCTGCGTTCTTGCATGGTGGGAGGATCATAAGTGGGGTTCTCGAACCTCTCACGCGCGCGCCAGTGGCTGTGGAATTGCACCGAACTCCGAAACAAATAGACTACTAATCCTAGATATAGTAATACTATAAAAATTTGATTGTTACTCGAATCTTTATTTTAGTTAATAAAGGTATTTCAATATTCATTGTACGTTTAATGAATAGGTTCTTTTACTGCTAAAATAAAATTGTTACAAAGTATCTCTCCCAACGAGTACAGTGACGGATCTGTGTAAAGATTTTTTGGGTGAAGGCAGAGTTGTGGTATACGACAATTTCTGTACCAACATTCCTCTTGCAAAACAACTTTTAACTCAAAAAACTCGCTCAGTTGGTATCCTAAGAAAAAACAGAAAAGGTCTCCCAGAGGAAGTTGTGTCAGCAAAACTTAAAAATGAGAAATAATAAGTAAAGAAAATGAAAAAGGAATCGTTGTATCTAAGTGGAAAGGCAAAACAGATGTGTTAATGCTCTCCGCTTATCACACTTTGGACATAGTAAACACCGGTAAGTTAAACAGAAAGCGTGAAAAGATTAAAAAACCTCAATGCATTGTTGATTACAATGCAGGAAAGGCGGAAATTGATTTGTCCGACCAATTGACCGCATATTCTTCACCTATCCGAAAATCGGTAAGGTGGTATCACAAAGTTGCCATCGAGTTATTGATAGGTTCATCTGTAGTTAATGCTTTAGTTGTATACAAGCTGGTTCATTCAACATAAAAAATTTTGGCTACAAAATTTTGGGAAACTTTGGCGGAGTCGCTTTTGGAAATTACAGGTGAAGGCAAAGTTTCACAACAGGATAAAAATCGAAAACAGATGCAGCATAAAATGAAAGAGACTGAAGAGAAATGCAAATGGAATAGAAAAATCAGAAAAAGATGTTTATACTGTTACAAGAAATTAGCGGGGAAGCAAAGCTGGAAACTAGCAGCAAATTCAGCGAAAAGAATAACTACGTATTGCGATACATGTCCCGAAAAACCTTTTATTTCTATTCAGTGCTTTCCTGAACATTTTTAAGTAGATTTCTGTGCTGAATTTTGTGTGTACTAAATAATGAATAAAAATAACACTTTCGTTTTTTGATACATGTGTTTTCATATTCGCCATGTTCCGATCGCCAAACCAATGGTGCACATGTTTACTTGTACGCCGAAGAATACCTAGTATACGGGGAACTGTGCGCAACCTGAAACGCCGGCCTCCAATTTATCTCAAGACATAGCCCTCCTTTTGTACGCCGGCGGTTTAGTAGGCACAAAAATTGCATAGCCACTTGGCCGCCGGCCGTACAGGATGATAACTTTACAATTCTTAAAAATGCTATGCGGCGGTTAACGTGTTAAATAAATTAAGTACAGGTATTTTTATGCAAGAAGATTTTCCTTGTTGTTCTGCTTGTAAAATTCGAGTTGAAATACGACATTTTATATATTTGATAATTCTACGTTGGGAATTTGAAAAAAAAATTATTTGTTATTTATTTTAGGAAATTCCATTGTACAGTATGCTGTGAAAGATTAAAAATATAACTTTCTACAGACTAGTACTAACGAACCAAAGCTGGTTTGACGCCAATTTGACTTTGATCAATAGCTCCAACTTTTTAAAATCTTCGAATAGGACTGCATTTTTTATGTACTATAGGTTTGATGTGGAGCACTAAATGTTTTAATACTGACCACGAACACAACATGCACTTGGGTCATGAATTACCTTTATTGTAAAGGTACGACACGAACTTCTCTACCTAAGACTTCGTACGTCCACTGTTATAAAACGACTCTCTTCAGTTCCACACGAGTCAACGAAGGAAGTCAATGCTTAGGTTAGTTTGTACGGGATCGTATAGGTTAGGGTTAATTATATACAACTCAGAGTGGTGCTTAATAATTTTTGTACAATTAAAATGCAAATTATATGTGTTACTCAAAAAGTATTAACATTCCGCCCACCAAAATAACAGTAAAAACACTCATTTTCTGAAAATATACAAAAATATAAAAATATGTGCATAGCTATTGCAATAATGTTTATTAACTATTTATGTACTCTATTCGAAAGGAAGAAGTCAAAGTTTGACTAAAGCTCGTTTGATGAGATTATTAGCCGTTCTTACTACTGCGACCCTATCATTGCGATGTATGCAAATATTCAAGATATCATTTTTCCCAAAAAAGATTGCTGTAGACGCTGAGGAAGCTGCCAACGATTAAGATGTGACATTTTAGTGTCTGTGATATTTAGATCCGCCATTACGGATACAGTTTTAGCACTGTGAAAATGACTGGCAGTCAAATATAAACAATCTGTTGGATCACTTCTAATTGAACAGAGTAATCTAGAGTTCAATCTGAACTAGCACGGTGATAAATTCTTTGTACGATAATATTTGATCACCAATTAACCTAGTCAAATGAGATTTCACTGATTTGTTTTCCAGTTTCCCACAAACCGCCAAGTGAGAAGAAGATGGAGGATTAAAATTGATACCATCTGATTCCGCCGATTGCTTCATTAGTTGCGACAATTCCTTTGCCTTTCTGACAAAATTTGTTCCACAATCGCTATGGAGCTGAACACATTTACCTCCACGTGCTACAAAAACGACGTAGCGCGGCATAAATAATTCTGTTGATAAACTTGACGTTAGATCTGAATTTGAAGCTTTAGAACTAAAGCAAACAAACAAACAAGTGTAAGTCTTTAACGATTTATCACATTTATCACCTCTAATCCGACTCACGGTGATAGAAAATGGACAACCATAATCTACACTTGTATAAAGCAATGTCTTGCTAGGAATAACTTTTGTAATAGGAAGATAACCCACGGGAGAAGCAAATGTAGCAGGTCTTGTACGAAAACAATGTATGCAACTTTTCAATCGCTTTTGAATAGCCCGCTTTGCAGACAATATTCAAAAATTTAGAATCACTGAACAATGAGTAGATGTTTCCTATGACAATCAAAGATTATAAGTTTCGTTGAACGATGACAGTCTGGAAGCAAAATATAGAATTAAGCATCAAATGATAGATCTGAGTTCCGCAGTCAACTGCGCACTCTCAACAAACCACTACTGTCGAGGAAAGGACTGAGACGACGAAGTTGCCTAATGCATCATTTACAATTACGAATATTTTGTATGTCTTGCTCAAAAGTTTCTGTTTGTATTATTTTGATTAACAAATGAAGTGCGTTCTGTTGTTAATGTATCAATATGTTTTCCGCCAATTTTATCCGGGTTCTCTTGGGAACTTGTAAATTATGGATAAAATGACAAATACATGTAATTACTTTCAAGATCTTTAGTAGATCTGACCAATTTGTTAATAACGAATCCAACAATTAATTATCAAGTACGATAACATTAAACGAAAGTTAACGATCTTCAATTTCCATACGTGACGAATTAATAAGACTACTCTCTGTGTTCGCTGGCTATTAGTCTTCTGGTAGTTTCAACCATGGAGTACCTCACCACCATAATCGATGATTAATCAATTCTGAAGCACCACGAGATGGACAGTCTGCTGGATTGTCTTGCCATTTAATATGAAACTATGACGAAGGCGATACTCGTTCTTGAATATGAGAGATGCGATTTCACAAAAGTTTTCCAATTGTATGATGACAAACGAATCCACAATAGTGTAACTGTGGAATCCGACCACGCAAGATTTCTTCAAATGATAAACAATTTTCGTAACTCATTTTAACGAATTCTACCAAGTTTGTTAAAAGAACTGCAACGCACATCTGCAATCTGGGTTTTTGCACATACCAACAAAATACTAATACTGACATTCTCATCGCAACAACGAAAATAAACCGCAACAGAATAACCTTCCAATGCGTCACAAAATGCATATATTTATAATTTATATTTTCAAAACAATCCAACGTGGAATTTTTATCTTAGGTAATGTTTACAAGAGGACTATCGTCCCATCCAATACTTAGAATCCATAAATGCTGAATGAGATATTTTGCAACTGGTTATAGTAAACCAAGTGGATCAAAAATACGTGTAATTTCTGAAACCAGATTCCTCTTTAAGCAAGACCGTTAAATGACATTGATACAAAAATCAATTTCATCTGCAACGGGTTGCCATTGTACATCTAATATATTTTCTGATACATTAATTGTATCTTCGAATGCATACGCTCGCTCATAACATAGATCTTTTGGCAATTCCTCTACCGCAGTAGCAATATTACTATTCCATTTGCGTAGCACAAAACCTCCAGATTAGCAAAGTTAAATAAATTCGACAATAAGACGTTTCGCTTCATTGTCAGACTGGCATCTAGTAGGCAAGTCATCAACGTATGTGTCTGACGATAAAACCTATGACGCGAGGGGAAACAAGGCTTTTCGAAATGAGCAAGTTTTTGAATAGCTCGCAATGCTAAAAATGGGGATTATGTAACTCCATAAGTTGTTATAAATAAGCGATAATCTATAAGTGTTTCTGATGAATGGAACTTCAAAACTATTCTTTAGTATTCATGATGAGTTCCCGAAACCAATATTTGTCTGTACAGTTGTTTAATGTCTGCAGTCAACACTACAGCGCGCGGACGAAAATGCCGCAATAATGCTATAATATCCTTCTGAAGTGGAGGACCAACCAACAAATCTTCATTTAACGAACCTTTAGTAGGGATTGACGCTGGGGCATCAAAAACCACAGGAAGCCTGGTAGTAATACTTCTAGGTTTTACTACTAAATGATGGGGTATATAATATTTTGACAAATTCGACGAATCACTGACCTTAGACTTAATGAGTGTAATGTATCCACTGTCTAAATGGTCTTTCATAAACTTTCTGTATGAACCATATAAGTCCGGTTGTTTTTCCAAGCGTTGTTCCAACGAAATAAATCTGCGATGTGCAACTTCAGAAGAATTAACGAAATGTGGTTCGGGGCCTTTGAACTGCAAGGAAACAATAAAACGATCACTTTTATCTCTTGTACAGTTTTCTATTGAATGTTTGTCACAGGCTTCCTTATAAGGGAATAACTTGTTCGAATCTGGTTTGCTTTTCAGTTCTCAAAAAACGACGAATGTTCTATTCTATCGGTTCAGCAGCGGCGCATAACCATATGCGCGCGGTCACAGGAGAAACAACTTTCCCTGTCAAAATTCAACCAAATGTTGCGTTTAGTGCAACAGGTTCAGAGATATGAAATCTGCGAATTCCATTTAATGAAACATGAGCAGCCACATCTGTTTCTAATAGCATGACAATAGTGCCAGGTTTATCAAATTGCGGATCAGCCAATTCCAAATCTTTTGTATGCAACCATGTGTTCGAACTTAAAGGTAATGAAGGTAATTAACCACAAATCTCTGGCAATACAGAAATATTCACATCATATTGAGAATATCTTTCTCCTGTAGGCCTAATTTTTCACGATAATGAACCTAAAATATGCGATGCAGAAAGTCCTAAGCTTTCAATTTTCATTGCTACGTATGACTTATTCGAGGCAAGCTTTTTACAACACGATTCAGTTATGAAGCTTTCCATACTTCCACCATCTAAAAGCGCTCGAACGATTTGCGCCTTGCCGTACAGACAGTTATCTGTACTGTGGCTAACAAAGTAACTGTATTTGAAGTACGGGATGTAAACAAAGTGCTGGTGCTAGAAGTAGTAGCACACTGATTAGCTGACGACAAATCAACCTTTTTTAGTTCAATACAAGATTTTTCAAAATGTAACAATGTCTTCTGAAACTTTCTACATTTACAACAAGTTGATTTTGATGTGCAATTGCTATCCAAATATGTACCACGAAGGCTATTTAAGCAAAGATTTTTCTGCTTTTCCAAAAATTTTTGACATTGAAATAATGCATGTGTCAAACAATGAACACTTTTCACTTGGTGATGTTGTGACTTGCTGTACGCGTAGTATGACCCTTTGAATAGGAATGTTTGCGTTTTTCCTAATTATTACAAATTGCCTTGTTAGGCGGCTGTTGCTCCAGTTTGACTTACTAGTCTGATGAGGACATGACTACATTACTTATCTGCAAGGTCTTAAAATGCCTTTTGATGTATGCCTTCAATTGTTCAGTCATAGGAATTTCCTCAGTATCTTCCAATTCAAATGTTTTTAGAAAAAGAGGATTTAATTTTTTCGACAACATTTTAAATTTAATAAAATCCAAAAGATTGATCTTTATTTGATCTAAATCTGCGAAGCTTTCAACTAAGCAATTAACCAAATCTGTAAGTTGAACTCATGATCTTGCTCTAGCCATTGCTGCATTTTCTAAAACGGACCAATAATTATTGACTACTAAATGACGAGATTCATTCCTTTGAATAAGAATGTCATATGCTAATTCATAATTATGATTTGTGACGGATAAACATCGAATGCAATTTTTCGAATCTTTATCTAACGAATGAAGCAAAAAAATAAATTTTTCACGATTATTTAAATTTATGTTTAAACCAATATTATCAAAAGCGCTTCTAAAGCTACTTCAATCTTTCATACGCTCTGTATAACGAGGAACACCGATTTTTGATAATTTAGTATTACTGTTAGGACCAATTGCATCATTAGATTGCTGAATCGAATATTTGTTTTTAAAACGAAAACGAAAACCTGTAGTCGCGACCTTAATTACCAATAAATGGTTCATTATCTATTTATGCACGAACTTAATTTAATTGCTCTAATTCTGAGTCACTGCGTTTATATAAATGGGCATTTTTGTAAGGAAGAATTAAAATCATAGGCAATTTCAATTGTACTTTCAAAATAACTTTAACGGTTACAAGATCTTCTTGTAATTGCTCAAGATTGGTTAATGTGTGGAGTAATCCCTACTTTTCAAATGTTAATTTAGACATTGTAATGCCGATAAATGCTAATCATTAACATGAATTTTTCAATTTATTGCAGCACTCAATGTCTGCAAAGAAACTTCCAACTAAATCTTTGTAATGAATGTAAATAATATTTATTTTAAAATTGTATTTATTAAAAAATTCTAAACCAGCTACTGTGTTATTAATCAGAATGCTACATTCCATGCAAAATGTACTCTAACAGATAGAGATAATCAACCACCTGTTTTGCTAAACACCTGTTTTGATAAGCAAACTTTATTGTTTCAGGTGAACGTTAAAACTACAGTGGCTTGTTATCAGTCCTTTGAACTTTAAAATAACGGAATTAATGTGCTTTTACACTTGCAAAGGCTTTTAGGTATTTTAATGTAGCAAATTTCTAATAATACAATAAAATTTTGATGTAATTTTTAAATTGTACCAACCCAACTATACGGATAAAGAATTATACTTGTGATATGCACTTTCTACTAGCGCAAAAACACTGCAATATTTTTCATGACGTGAAATGTTTTGTTTTGCTAAGAAAAACAACTATCCAGCGAGAAGGTCCAATAATGTACAGTATGCCGTGAAAAATTAAAAATATAACTTTTTACAGACTAATACTCACGTGCAAAAGCTGGTTTAATGCCAATTTGACGTTGATCGATAGCTGCAATTTTTCAAAATCTTCCAATGGGACTATATTTTCTATGTACCTAGGTTTGATGTGGAGCACTACATATTTTAATGCTAACCGCGAACACGACACGCATTTGGGCGGCTAATTACCTTTATTGTATAGGCACGACACGAAGGTCTCTACGTAGGAATTATTTCCAAGAATGACTCTTGTTAGTTCGGTACCAGCCAAGGAAAGAGGTAGTGGTTCGAATTGGTTCGTACGGGATCGTATAGGTTAAAATTAAATATATTCAAGTCAAGGTGGTAGCTATAGAACAATTTTTGTACAATTAGTTGCAATTTGTATATGTTACTCAAAACACATTAACATCGTATTTATTATTCAAGCCATTATTCGATATAGAAAAACTTCTAAATGTTTGAAATCAGTTTTTAAAAGTGCACTATAAAAGAATTGCCTTAAATGCATCATTGATAGTTCTAACACATGGTGCAATTCACTTATGTAAAAATTGGAACTTTGTAGAAAATTAAGTGTTTATAATTTCTCAAGCAATTGTTTCACCTATCAGGAATTTGGCTGATTAAATGACATTTTTTAGCTCTAGCTGCTGATGTTATGTTTTTAGTTAATGACAAATTTTCCACACCACCTATTTTCTGCTAGTAGTTAAAAGTTTGTGTGCATACACTGCAAAAACAGTGTTTCGAATAACTTGCATGAACGTAAGAGATAAATAAAGTTAAGTGAAAAAGGATACGTTTGATGTACCGCTTTCTACAAGTCGACCGAAGTTCAAATATGTTTTAAGACCACATGCAGACAAAGCTTCAAGGGAGATGTAAAGCAAATAATTGTTAAAAAGTTTAAAATAACCCAAGAGAATTTTAATTTACTTTCGCTATAGAGAAATGGTAGTTCCGTAAATAATTATCTGATATTTTATCGGATGTAATAACAGCTGAGGACGTCCAAAGCTTTTGGTAGGATGAAATTTTTGTCATTATTCAACCCACTTTTAATTACAGAATACCAGATATTTAACTTATATTAATTTATATAAACGTGTTTACACACATTTCAAAGACTTTTACTAACCAAACAGTATGTATACCAATTTAGTGGCGGTTGAACTATTGATATTTTGGCACACTTATACCATAGTATATAAATAAATAACTCTTTTTTAAGATCACATATACTTTTGTTTGGGAATAAGCCAATGAAACGGTAATAAGTAGTGTTAATATTTTATTTTAATTCTGCATAAATATATGTTATTTCCAAGATTGGGCTTCGTTCGATATTACTAATGGTAATATTAAAATATTACGTCATGCTGTGCTATGTAAATAGCGCTTAGTAGAGGGAATCGTTCTTCAATGTTCATTCAATGCTATTTAAAATTTCAATTGATTCATGATATGGTAAATCAGTTAGTTCCTAGACTAATGTTACACGATTTACCTCAGCCGTCAGCTGGAATTTACACATATAAATTAGTTTTCTACAATTATACTTTTACCCAGTCCAGGATTGCTAGATCCGTTTTCATTATTCGGTTTGTGGTAACTTCTACACTTAGCAACTAGGGTTGGTGCTTTAAAAACCAGAAAACAATCTAAACGTAGATTGTGCAGTACAAAATTTCCAATTTAAAAGGATATTCCCGTGAAGATAGCATTTCAGACCCATTACAACTCCAACCTCAATGTTAACGCGCGAGTGGTCTTATAATTTTATATATCGACTTACCTTAGCCGTATTCTATTGTTCTATAAGTGTAGTTTATACTCTTCAACGAAGTGGACTGTATAGCTATTTATTGGACGTGTTGCGCACGCACTATTTCTGTGTTTTTAGGGTTTATCCATAAAATCACATTCGGAGACACTAATGACTTAACTCACTTTACCGAACTAACAAACGTTTTTCTTCGATGTCCGTGAGCAAGTGTCGATCACTACCTCTTTAGTCCAACTTAATTTCCACCAGTACAATGGAGGTTTATGACAGGATGTAACGGTTCAAGGGATGACAGCTTTGCTATTTGATTTACAATTACGAATTTACGACTTAAAATTAAACACGAAAACGTGCGACAAAGAGACCAAACACTCACCCTCTGCCTCAGTTAGTCAACAGTATCGCCTAGTTGCTTATAGTTCAGAGTCGACTGTAATTTTCCGAATCACAGAATTTTGATCGTAGTACTTTACACCAAGTTTGTATGTGAGATACTTGCCCGACATTTTGGACAACAAGACCATATAGCAATATTTATTAATTAACGAAGTTCGTTTTTGGCCACGACAACGTTCGTGTTGGGGTTCTACGTGTGAATACTAATACGGCCTCAGCAATTCGTCAACATCTATCTCAACGGATAAGGCCCAGCTTTTAGTAAAAAAGGTAAAATGTTCACATCAAAATGCGTTGAAATCGGGATTGACAAGCTTGTAGCCAACGAGCCTTCAGCTGTTTCTTATAATTTGATATTCTCCTCAAGCTATTGAGAATTGGTTGTTTCTAAAACGGTACAATCCGCTATGAAACGGTTTTAGGACCGCAGCCCAGTTGAAAAGGATACTTGTTTGATCCTATCACTTGCTACGGTAAAACACCCTGCACAATAAAAAGGATAAGCCGGCTATCCCAATTTGGTGATTGTTGTGGGAGTAGTAGAAACGCGGCACCACAATCTATCTAGCTGATATAAGCGACAAAAAAGTTAACCTAAAGAATATAATGGTTCTAGTAAATCCTTTTATTTAGAAAATTCCTCTAGTGAAAAAGTTTTCAGTAACTACAATTCATGAATATCAGCAGTATAAGGAAAGTTCACAATATAAGTGTATACGGAGAAATTAACCCAAAGGTCTTAGCTTGTTTGTTAACAAAAATTACTACAAACATTAGTAACGCACCACTTACGCAATTAACACAAAAGTATAATTTAAACAATACTAGTCTATCAACGTTGACTGCAATCAGGAAACTACAAATAAGAAAATTTTGAACTATTATATAATTTAAACCTCAATTGGTATGAGTAAAAGTGATATTAAAATTTGGCTAACAAAAAAGGATATGTCCATCCTCGAAACACATGTTACATATTAAGGTTACCGTAGGACTTACTTTATATCTAAACTTAATTATTTAAAAAATATAAACTTTTAACTAATGCCTAGTAATCTTGTGTTAATTAATATACTGTTACTGCATACTATAAAAACCCTGGCACGAAGTATGTGCGATATTTTTTATAGGTGTTGCCTAGTTTAGAATTACTTAGAATTGAGCATAGTCAAAAATAGTAAGTAAAATACTTATTTACAATTCTGCAGGAATATTTAGTAGTACGATAATTAAACGTAACACACTAATACTGCAAAACATTACTTAAGTAACTACACCCTTTCAGTTTGGCATTCCCCAAAAGAAAGTTAATATTACTTTTATACACATTTACCAGCATCAACTCTTACTTTTAAACCGATTACAGAAAAAGATTTTACAGATGAAACTATAACAGAAACAAATAATTTTCTTAATCAAAGAATAAAACCACACAACTAAAATGTGCACGAAAGATAAATGAAATTGTACCAACTCTAAATAAATTATGCTTTGTGTAATATTGCAAATTCCTATGGGCTTGCATCAGGCTTCTAAAGTGGCTAATTTATTAGTTAGATATGCCGCTGCAAAATTTTTGTAAATTAGCACTCCTATAATAAGCAATTGGTTTGTTCTATACATTTGACAGATTGTGTAAAATACCAGAAGAACAGTCATATTTTAACTAATCGTTAAGTAGTACATGGTAATCGAACTATATCATCGAACACTATGCAAATGATTTTATTATCTATACAGGTAATAAAATATATTGGTACGAACTATTAGGTAACCCGTCAAACACACAAGTTGCATAACCGAAGTGTGTTCTGCAAAAGTCTAGAGCATTCAAGCAAACATCAGACTATGAATCATCTAGTTAATTTTAGGGTATATATAAAATAGGTGGTGAGTGTACATCGGTTAGTCTATATCCAAATGTCGTATAAAAATCAATTCGTGTATAGTTAGTTGATCATTACGTTTTGAAGGTCCTATAGTAAATATAAATGTGTGTTATGTGAACGCTCATATTGTATCGCCAGCTTGAACATAAATAGACAAAAAGGTAATAAATAAATTATAGTAGTGTTAGTGTTGTTAAGAAGACTTATGGTTAAGGATTTAGTTTAAGAAGATATTAGTGCTTGTAAATAGCATTAGTATCATAGGTGCTTCATTGTTAATTGGACTAAAACATCTATAAATAAGGCATATACTGTTAATTAAACTTGTGAATAGTGAATAATAAAAACTTTTGTTATTACTTGTTTTTAATTGGCGAACGCGTTAATAGTAGCCCGTTACACTGGTGTTGGACGGTGTTTGGTGTATAGTGATTAATTTAAAGACATTTGAGTAGCTTGTAAATGCGAGTTACAAAAAGCGAAAGTAAAACGGATGTAGACACTTTAATTAATTTCCTTAAGAATTTTTAAATCCGGTGTGGAAGAGAGGTCGACTAAACTAAAAGTGACACTTAGTGAAAATGCTGCGATAAAGGAAGAAAGGTTGAATGAAAATACAGCCACGCTAGAATAAATATTAATGGAAGGCTCCATTGCAGTGAAAGAAGATTTCGCCAAACGGGTAAAAACAGTTGAGCAAAAGTTGGACAGTAAATTGGCAAAAATGGAAGAAGATGTGATGAGGCTGCAGGAACAAATGATTTCACGAACAACGCGGCCACTTGAATTAGCAAGCCAAGTTGTAAATCAGAACATACCTGAAATAAGAAGCATCGAAGTAAGCGAGTCAATACCGCCAAAATTTAAAGTGAAACCACCCACATTTGATGGTAAAACACCTTGGCCGACATATTTGAAACAATTCGAAGCTGCTGCAATAGCCAACGGTTAGTGCAACAAAGAGAAGGCTATCTCCTTGATAGTGGTCCAACCGAGGTGGAGGGAGGAGCTCTTAACATCTTGCAAACGATTTAACATCGATTTAACATCCAAGCTTGAGAGAGATATGGAGACGCTTACCTTCAACAGGTTTGCCATGTACAAGTTAAGAACCGCTCGCAAAGACAAATGAAAATCCGCAAAAATTTGAAACTGACAATGCCAGATTACTTAGATTGGCATACCCAACGGCACCAGATAGCTTCCTCGAACAACTGGCCGTTCAAACATTTGTGGATGGTGTTAAGGATGGCGAAATACAGCAAACGCTAAGATTGGCACGGCCGAAAATGTTAGATAACGCACTGGCTCATGCTCTTGAATTTGAAGCAGCTAAGCAAACATCACACAGGGTAAGTCACAAAGTTCGATCTGCCTTAGAAGAACCTGATCAATCGCAGAACAGAATCGAAGAAATAACCAACCGTGTGTTTGAAAAACAAGAGGCGGAGAGCTGGAAAAATTACGACCGCGGAGATGGGGTCTGTGATGCTGGAACTACGGTGAAGTTGGTCATATACAGAGACGTTGTACTCAACCAAAAAGGGGGCAAACGTCGACAGCACAACGTAGTGCTCCGGAGATTATCATCCGTGCTGCATCGTCGATGGGAAATTTGGACAGCATGTATATTGATAATAGAAATAATAGTACGGTTGTCCGACTATTCGTGGATACAGGAGCGACAAGGACTATTGTGAGACCAGATTAGGTTGGTCTTGGAAAAGTGCTACTTGCATCGGTATGTTTTCGAACGGCAAGTGTTGAAAAAATTTCTACTCACGGAATGATTGCCGTAAAGTTAGGAATTGGTAGCTAAAATTACAGAAGAAGTTACCTTGGGAATTGATCTCATAAGAGAATATGGGTTTCATGTAAACATGAAATAAAATATGCTTTGGGTAGATGATTATGGGATTCCATTTCAAGGGACGAGTAACCAGACTATGCAAGTTCGAATAATTTGTGATTTGAAAATACCCGACAAGACGGAAATAATCGTGATGGGAGGCCCGGATGGTACTCTCTGGGAAGGACAAGTATGTATAATGGAAGCAACTGAATTGTAATGGTTCAGGAGGAATTACGGACTGGAAAAACACTGGCAAAGTCTCAAAATACGATACCAATAAGGGTGTTTAACATTAATCTGCATACGGTGACTGTATGCCATATTAAAAGTTGTGTGGACGACACAAAAGATAAACCAGCCAACGGTTCCTCACAGATGTTGCTGGATGTGTTGATATCTTCGTGTCAAGGATTAAACCGCGACCAACTGGGCAAGGTAAAAGAACTGGTCGGGCGATATCCGTATCCGGTAGACTGCACTCATTGCACCACGATGGAAGAGAAAATAAGTGTCATCCATAGAATGACGGTAACTGATGACACTTGGCAACCCGAAAGAATACGAGAAGATTAACAGAATGACGCCGATTTGGGGCGTATTATTGAGTGGAAGAGTAGAGGACGACGACCAGCTTGGAAAGATATTAGTATTTGAAGTAGGAACCTGAAGGCATACTGGGCACAATGGGACTCCTTGGTGATTGAAAATAGAATCATAAAACGACGCCTGGATTGTGAAGATGGCACTGAGAGCCGACTTCAAGCGATAGTGCCGAGAAGCAGAGTGCCGAAAGTGTTGCAGCACTTGCACGATGGTTTCTCCAAAGGGCACCTTTGCGTGAAAAGAACTCTTGAAAGAGAGAGAGAAAGATTCTATTGGGTAAACTGAAAGGAAGATGTGAAGGAGTGGTGCCGGAAATGTGAGCTGTTCTCCTCTGGAAATGACCCGGTCACAAAACGGAAAGTCCCAATGAGACAGTATAATTTGAGGAATCATTTTCAAAGGGTGGCCATTGATATAGCTGGTCCGTTTCCTGAGTCATAGAAAGGAAATAAATACATTTTGGTTGCAGTGGATTTTACCAAATGGCCGGAGGCGTATGTTATACCTAATCAAGAAGCCGAGACGGTTGCAGATGTACATATATAGACAAAAGGGTAATAAATAAATTATAGTAGTGTTAGTATTGTTAAGAAGACTTATGGTTAAGGTTTAGTTTAAGAAGATATTAGTGCTTGTAAAGAACATTAGTGTGGTAGGTGCTTCATTGTTAATTGGACTGAAAACATCTATAAATAAGGCACATACTGTTAATTAAACTTGTGAATAGTGAATAATAAAGAGTTTTGTTATTACTTGTTCTAAATTGGTGAACGCGTTAACAGTAGCCCGCTACAATACTGAAGGTGACATATGTATGACGTCAAATATATGCTAACAATTATTGCATACGTTTGTAAGTTGTATATAAATTGTATAACAAAGAAACTGATTTTACTGTAATATAAAAAGAAATATCTTAAAATAATCTTAAACATGCTATTACCATAAAGCTAAAGATTTACTAATTATGCACTCATAAAAATAATACCCGGGATTGTAAGAGTTGTAGAGAAAGAGAAAGGTGTAGTTATTTTACTTGATGAATATACCTCTCAAAGGTAGAAAGAAAATTCAAACTGTAATGTGATATGTAAAAATTCTGGAGGGGTTGCTGAACACAACACACAGAAGTGTTTATTTATTTTTCTGATCAAATAAACATCTAGCTTCAACTTTGACGAAGGGGTTAAAAATCTTACAAAATAATTACTATTCAGATTAAGCTGTACAAATGAAATATCATGAACAGTATTTGAATAAGCACTTGGTGTTGTCTACCAAAGTTTTCTCAAAAGAAGCTGTGCAAGCACAGGAATGCATCAGGTTCTAATATAACAAATAGTATACGTATTCGCAATAAGTCGATAACCAACGTACTATTCTATATTACTGCAATATGAATAAAAAGTAATGTCTACCAAAAGTACACTCCACTGTTAAGTAAAATAACACCAAAATATTTGTGTAGAAAAATAAAGTTATTTTGTTCAACTAATCTTGGATTGTTGAGAAATGTATATTTATATACAAAATGTAAATCAGAAGTGAGCTATCGGCTGCAAAACAAAAGACCGTATGTAAAGCACGATGTCTTTGCATGGCCCAAACGAGTATTCTTCAGTCATTAACTAGCCTGTCAATCGTTAAACCGGAAACCAATACTTCTGCAGTACTAAACTCATGGACGGTGTTTCGGGGTCATTATTTAATTTATATAACCACGGACTGTAAAGCTTTCGATTCTAAAAAAAACAACTTTTAAGCTGGTTATCCAAATTGGAATCGTTATATAGCTATTAAAAGTTGAACACCTCAAGTGCTGATACTAAGTATTAATAGTAGGAAGTCTTAAGATAAATTTTCATCATTAGTGATTTACGCAACATAATGTTATACATAATTTAACAACCGAATATTGGCTTTATTTCAATTAGTACTTAGTTTAACTATTGCACCATATTGATATCTGTGGCTTAATAAAATTTACATGTTATAAACACTTAAAAGTTGGGTATCTCAAGTAACCTTCAATGACAAATTTCAATCATATCGATTTATAAATCATTTCATAACATCCTGTGATAATAATTTTATTTAGTGCCAAGCGTTTACATCTAAAGCATAATCCTTACGCAATGATAAAGTGTTACAAAATTCGAGAATGATATCTTCAACTTTAGTACAAGCATATGAGAGTTATTAACATATTTCAGCATTGAAAGAGTATGATGGAAAATAGTAGTAGTTCTTCCACTCTACATTTAGCAGGCTCGTTGTAAACATCAAGAAAAATTAAATAAGCTACAGAAAGAAGAAATAATATTGCTGCTTCGTTAGAATCAAAACAGATCAGAGTTGTTGACGTACTTTGTGCAACAAATTAAACCAGGTTGACAAAACTCCAAAATTAGACAAGACTTTTTAGAGTTACATCAAACGCACAGAATAAGCTGTACGATAGTGTAAATGGATAATCGACCTATACAAATTTAATTGAAAATTAAGTTTAATAAGCGCTTGGTTAATATCGATTACTGGTTCAATAGTTTACGTATAAATCATTGTGGGTTAAAGTAAAATAAACAAAAATATTTTTATGAAAAAGTATAAAAATTATTAGGTTTAGAGGAACAAAGTACGCTTCCAACTATTAAGCCTTATATGATAAAATGACTTTGTAAATAACCAGACATTAAAATTAATACATCATAAACCACATTTAAAGAAAAACTTAAAACTATATGTTCCTTAATTCTCATTAACAATTCGTATTCATGTGCATCTTAAAAGCAAATAAATTCCACTGTATAGCGTCGATTTTAGGCTTAGTTTCGATTACCTTATGATGACAATAATATTAATGTATTAACGTTTAAGTACAGAAGAAAATCACATGTAAACAACTGCTAAAATAAAAGCACAAAATTTACAAAAAAAACACTATTCTTTATAATTGTGTATTGTAACGCAAATAGGATAATAAAGAGTTTTCGCAACATACACTAAATATCCCGTTGACTATAAAGTCATATGACGCTATACCCCATTTTTCTTTAACGGTTCACAAGTTCTATTATGGTTTATGCACTGATTTTATCGTATATTAATTCATCAGCTGTTTTAACTTAACTTCAAATTGCTTTGTTTAGTATACTGTACTGTTGCCGATTTCATCATTTCAGTAGATAAGCAAGGTTACCACAAGACCAAAAAACCGGTTTTCTTAAGGGATTTAACATGGGAAATTCTAAGGTCCATTCTGGTCTTTCTTGTGAGTTTCCTAGTCATTCACCTCGGGTGATCCTATATATGTTACTCAATTAATAAATGTAAGCTGAAATTCCCTACAGAAAGCAGGAGGAGGGGATACGTGTAGGTAAGGCTGAAGGAGGAGGGTGGGGCGGTTTGTGGAGGTGGGTGGCTCCGTGGCGTAGTTGGCATATGTGTGACTACTACGCCCAAGGTCCCGGGTTCGAATCGCGACCCGGTCCGCTTGAAAAATGTTAGGCGAGCATTTTTCACAAAAATACACCCTCGTTCGGATGAGAGGTAAAATGGAGGTCCCGTGTGTGAGTGTTGTCACGCACGATAAAGATCCTTATCTTGTTTGGAACAGCAAGGGTTCGGCAAAATTCCAAATTTTCCAGGTAAAAAAACTCACTTCCTGGCCAATGTAGTACCTTCGGGTCAAGCATTGGAAAATCACATGTAAGGTATGTGGAGGTGGAGGTATGTAGATGAAGCTTCTGTGTAGAGTTGGATGTGGTATATGATAATATGTATGAGAAGCTCCGTGCCCCGACGCGCACTATATGTGACCAGACGCAACCAGATGCGCCCAAGACGTGTCATGGCGCGCGACCAAGTTATGGAGTGGGTGTGGCAATTAGAGATTTACTAAGTAATAGAAGCTATTTCCGACTAATAGCAATTAATATTGAATAATTGGTTTAGACTGAAGACATTACCAAAAAGAATTTTTAAATATCACGTTTCGTTTACATATTATTAGTATATTATTTCTATGCAAGATAGTGTTATAGATTAACAAGTTGTCATGTATACACCTATTAATTAATTGGCACTGTTTTCTTTATATGCGTAAATAAATTCCAACTCTAGAAGGTTTAGACTCTTACCGCTATATATTAATAAAGGTAACCGACGAAAGTCATTCGTCGAGTAATTTGTAGCCATTACGGCCCCTTGGAAGTAATAGGCACAATTCATATGGCCCAAGCTAGATGGATTTTACAACGACCGGTATTAAAACTAAACTCCCCAGTATTGATAGGTTTCCAAGGAAACATTTAGGCATCGAATGTCACTATGGACCTAGTGCTACAGTCATAAAGATGTAACGTATTTTTTTTCTAGTTACATTTCGTTCAATAAAATAAAAATAAAACAGCTATAATTTAAAAGATTTAATTTGTGAATTACCGTCCAATAGAAATTAATGTATAAAATTCATAATAACACATAGATTCTTTTACGTTTATGCTCTAAAGTTCGTTACTAAGCTCTGTCAAGTTGTCAATTGGCACTTCATTATCAGCGTTCGAAAGGGAAGGCTGCTTTGCAGGATAAGTGAAGTCGAGATGGCCGTGTGTAAGCACGTGGCTTCTAACAAAGTTAGAAAAAAGTAAAGAATTGATAAATTCTTGATGTCTGGAGGTCGAGCCTAACAGCGGTTGCGTGAGCATGATTTTCGATAAGCTTCGCTCCGAGCAGTTCAGTTGATGCCTACAGGCCTAAGAAGATGGAAGCCCATTTGGACATCATTTAGACAGTTGGTATATATTAATTAAATAGATTATACTAATATTTTTCATCTTAGTGCAATATCTTAAGGACATATCTTGTATAATATCTCCGATAGTAACTTAAAACAATTTCTTAAGGCAATATTTTAAAGCAAGAATATATGGTTTCGTCCTATTTAATATAACATGCAGTAACGTAGAAGGTGACTCCACATGTGTTCCGTATATTTCAACCTTACCGATGAATAACATCCAACAAGGATATTATGGTTGGTTTTGTATTATAGTCGTTGTATTCCAAACAACTTTGATGCTTATGGAAATTTCCGACAGCTGAGGTCAAGGTCCAGTATTATTAGTTCAGAGCAGTTTCGTAGCACGTGAGTGTTCTTTAGGATTTAATAACTTTGAAAATACAGTAAATTACTATAAATTATCTAACATTAAATATTTGAGTAACGTAAAAAGAAAAATAGTTTTTGAGGAATCAGCGAATTAAATAATATGTCGATTGCTTGTCAGAATGTTTGCACATGTACGCTAATAGTATATTTAATAAAGTTGTGAATGACATCCTATGTCAGATATAAAAAAACATAGATTCAGTTTTCCTATCTAGACGCCATATGCTGTCTTAATTTAATTTAAAATATGTTTAAAGATTTTGAGGTCATGAACTTGCACTTTCATCGACATATGAAATTTGCGTGCTTATTGTTGAATAAAAATAAATTAGAATAATTACATTCTACAATGTCTGCACTTTGATAATTAAATTATATTGTGAAGATCAGGGAAGTACTTCGCTGATTGAAAGAAATTTATGTATTATGAATAACTTAGAAGTTCTACGTCAATCTAATTAAATTTTATAGAAAAGATCCATTCAGAGATCTTCTTAATTTTGAATGCAAAACTTCACTAGTCTATTTCTGTTCTAGAAAAGTATTATGAGAACATTTTATAAAGATACAAACTTAAATATTGCAGTTATATATATATATATATATATATATATATATATATATATATATATATATTCAGAAATTTATCCAAATAGAATCTATTTTGTTTTGAAAGACGTTTTATTATTTAACATTCAAAAAATTGCAAGTCATCCCGGATTAGAAATTGTGTGTAATGAAACAAATTCCCTCAGTATATATTTTAGAAGCCTAAAT
Organism: Platerodrilus igneus; assembly: GCA_036346225.1. NCBI lineage: Eukaryota > Metazoa > Arthropoda > Insecta > Coleoptera > Lycidae > Platerodrilus > Platerodrilus igneus. The sequence continues at coordinate 1,063,536 of JARFIW010001168.1, forward strand.
TCTATTATTTTTTGGCAAATATTTTGAGGACACAAATGGTGTCCATGTTGTACTCTTGTTTGTTCACAGGTAAAGCCGACACATCTGTATGACATCTGGTGTTTGAGGTCTTGGTAAGTGTGTCCTAAAGAGTGAAATTCAGGTTTTATGGCTATGTTAATGGTGTTAAGATAAGGTTTCCGCATTCCCTTATACAAGCACAGTTAAATTTTGTTGGTTATTGTATTGAAAAATACGGTGGCGCTCATTAAATATATTTTTGGTCTTTTATCAACCCATGACCCAAGCTCATGATCTACCCAGAGCTAACACTCGACTAGCCGTTTATGTCTTAAGAGTTTTTCTTTATCTCAAGCCATTCTCCATCCAACATTACCTTGGGCTTACATTAATAAGAAGAAATTCTCCACCTTGTGATATCAGGTTAAGGGTTATGAAATTTGGAGGTGTAATTTTTTAGCTGATAGTCACGAGGGTAAAGTTAATAATAAATATTAAAGAAAGAATCCCAAATTATAATATTTATTACAAAGACTGCTCAACATATTTGGATGATCATTGTAACAGACCTTCCACCTGGTAGAGTAGAATAGGGATATAAAAATATTGTGTTTATTTATCATTCTCCATGTACGTTATAAATAAAAACTATTGTGATGGTATTTAAGTACCAGGTAGTACAGTGCATTAACGTGTACCTCATAGCCTACTTGCCGGACTTTACACGTCGAGATGCAACTATGCCGCGATCGCCATGGACCCACCATTTGTCAAAGGCATACAATGGACTACCATGCGCACAAAGGCTAAAACGACTTAGTAAATATCATTTAATACTTCTATAGATGAATCACGGCTATTAATATTAACAAATGACAAAGTTTAATGTAATCATATGTGTATTTTTTTAACAATAATAATTTATTTCAAATTGTAGACCCCTACAGGATATCTGGCGTCAGGGCAACTCTCCCATTTGAGCGTCCGCAGTAAGTAAGAGAATAGCTTAATATTATAAACAAATACTCTCAAAGCTAAACTCAACCACGGCCTCATCGAAATTTAAATGTACGTTATGAATAAGTTTTATTATTACAGTGGTAATATAATTGGTTGATTCGAGAAAGAATGTAAATAAGGAAACGGCGAGGACAAAATCGAGGTGAAATGGTGTATCCCTGACTCCCAGCAGGTGGGGTTGGATTTGTCTGACCGCAGTGTCGTCGTACTAAGCCACCAACTCGTTGTCCGACTTCGTAGAATGTTACCCAACTGGATCGGTTTATTTCGCATAGTTGCATAAAAGTCGTTAATACACCCATTTCATCCCTTCTACTAAAACACCTTAACGTGAAGCGCTAAGATCGAATTAAAACGGTTGATTTCTGCCTAAAACAACGAATAAATTAAAACGTTATATAAACTACAAATGTATATTTCGCAGCTCATCATACTAACCCTCAATATCACTTCAAAGAAAATTTATGAAGTTTATGTACAAATATTTCTCTTCAGTTACTGCTAAACAGCTCATCATATAAATTCAAATCCTAACTACTAAAGTTTAGCATACCTTATACAGACATCCATAATATTTAACATTAACCACTATGCAACCTGTTATACAAATTCTATCATGATTACGATTTTGGATGAGGCTATCTACCAATCTTGTTATTCTATTCCCATATATCGATTTGTATAATTTTCAACTAAAAATTTTGAAGGTCCCAATGTATTTAAAATTCGAAATCTTGGAATTTAAGTTAGATAGAGTCATTGGTATTGCAAATAAGCTTGAACTTGACCTTTTTGAACCATACATCAAATTGCAGAATTTTCGTTAAAAAATTTTTGTTAAGTCCGAACGCTGAAGGCACATTAGCATTTTTATTATTCGACATTAGGTTTCAAAACTCGGTATATAGATAAGGAACATCAAATATCGACAAGGGTATGGTTTCGGTTATGGGAATTTTTAAATTTATTCTCACGATATCTCTGTCTGTTTTCGAGATAATCACCTTTTATGAATTTTAAAATATAGTAAAAAGAATCCTAAGGTTCAGTATTAAAGAATTATGCAATCGACTGTATAGATAGGTGATGTCATTATAAATTGCGTAACAGCACTAAAGTGATTGAAATTTGGAAAGCAGAGCGAATTCCAAGAAGTCCTCGAGCAGAAAGTAAACAACTTACATCTACACTAAAGCTCACGAAATTCCGGATTTATAAATAAGTATAAACAATAAAGACTTATCTGTACGACGCAATATTTACCACTAAAAAACGTGTTTGAAATGTTTATGCGTTCGCCAAAAAGAACAACACCAAACTAACTGATATAGGCGCTACAACTATTTTTGTATACCTAACAATGTTAGAAGTGATCACTGCTTCAACGGAAACTACTCTACAATCAAATCAATTTAATAAATTGTGTTAGATTAAGGTGTGTGTTATGTATTGTCATTGTTAATTAAATCTTCTAAAATTATTAAAAGTTAAAAACACAATAATGCCATTAATGTTGAATATTAGTAACCTAATCTTACAAATATTTAAATTTGACCAATAAAAGCTTTCTACTTTGGTTGAACCTTTTAGCAGACAGTGACACCAAGGACACACCTCCCTAGTCTTATGTTTGCTTGGTGGTACTTTAGTAACCTTGGACGGTACGAATATGAATGATATGGATGATGTTGTGCCATTCGACATTTTAAGAACAAAGAATACCGATTCAACAATACGAACGCCTTGATTTAGAAAATGTACTTGAAGATAATGTTCGCTAGAACTTCAGATTTTAAAAAAAAACACTTACAAAGACTGGCTGTTGCATTCTAAACACCACAAAAAAAAGTAGCAGAACAAAGGCATTCATCATCAAATAGTACTGTATAGTCATGACATAAACAGAGTCTTAATTTTGTGTTCGTATGTCAACAAGCATTATGGATATGTTTACGTCGACTTATCAATTATAATACTTTGTATGATCAGCACCATCACTTTGCAACATATCGCTTACTGTAATTAATCACATTTATAATACATTTATTACGCAATATATGTAGGCTGTGGGAATATTAGGGAAATGTGTATGTTAGTTCAGAATAGGAAGCGCTGGAGGTACGTATCTAACCAGTTCTAGGACCAAAGACCTAATGCTGATAATGAGGGAATGGCGAGAGTTACACATCCCTCAAATTTATATATATATATATATATATATATATATATATATGTAGTATATATTGTTGTGGATTCAAAGGGTTAAATCAGTGGTAAACAATGGAAGTTCAATCACCCTGTATATAGAAAACAACGATTTATTTACGCACAAAATTAATTTGATTCATTTAAGGAAAACGGACATGTATAGACGCTAATAATGGTATGTTAAAAATTATAGAAAGAAAAAACAGTTTTAAAGCAAATAGAAGTTTATAATTAATTTGAATTTATTTAATCCAACACGTATAAGCATAGGAAAACGTGCTTGCGTAACAAAATCAATAATTCCAAGGTAAATATGGTTCGTTTTATACCAATACGACGAAATACAAAATCTAGGAATTGTTGTGTTAAGCGTTCGATAATTAATAAACACCTGCGTTTGAAGAGGTTACATTCGTCGAAATTATGAGCATATTAAGATAGGACTTTCTAGAAATATTGTTAACCGTCAGTTTGGTTTGAACAACAAGCTAACAAATTTCTTAAAGAGCAAGGGAAATACACGATCGGTTATATACTACAGATAGAGACAGATATATAAGCATTGATGTTGAAAACGCACGTAGACCATATACACGTGGAGTGGAGACAAGCTGTCATCAATATCGATTTCTGTAACTCAAGTGGGGTTCTGAACGCGACAGCAGACATGCATAAGACAGAGATACATATAGTTTAGGCGGGATTTGTGACGACAGAGAAGTGTATCATTGGTTAAAAAAGAAATTTTTCCAAACGTAGGAACACGCGACAGGTGAAAGCAAATCGGTGATACAGCACGTAGCAACCTATAAAATTTCAGGAATTTTCAAAACGGTTGTATTAAAAAATTTTAGAATTTAGATTTGAAAATAAGCTTTTCACGTGAAGTGTGTCTGGGGGTAGGATTTTGAAACAATATAAATACTGAATCGAAATTATTAACGTTCTCTTGTCTTCTCTTCGCTTCTATACTACTTTAATAATTTAAAGTACTGAATGCTGACCAAAATAATAGTAGAGCTTTTTTGTGAGTATTAGATGTGTTGATAATACAGTAAATATAGTGGTTACAAGTGTAACTCCGTAGTAGCGGGCATCTATTTATTAACGCGAAATACGTGTAGTGTATATTAAATTAGTTAGGGTCCGGCTACTACAATACAAAGCACGAAAATCAATAAATGGACGCATGATATATGTGGGGTAAGCATCTATATGGAATGGTACTGTGAGACGAGGCGCTTGGCTTCCTAAATGGTGTTATCGTCTGTGGATCCGCTGGGTAACACAGCGAATGGTAACGAAGCCGCGGTATTCTAGTGATCGTCGTCAAAGGAATGCAAGCCTGAAGAATTCTCCATGTAATGTATTTAAAATTTCTGTTGTCTGATAAACTTTTGTGAAATTTTGGTGCTGCGTGAGTGAATTTTGGGGTTTATTTATGGTAATATAAACTTATTGGAAAAGATACATGTGCTGGACAATTTATTGGGGTTAAATATTGAAAAGGGTTGTATTTAAAACTTACAAAATCTTATTTTAGAAATAAATTGGATTATAAAGGGTAAACGGGTTTATAAATTTTGTATTAATTTATGCAATGTAAAACGCATATACTAAATAAACTGGGTTATTATGAGCTCACCTTACTCCAGTGTACAGTCAATTTAGGGTAATATGTGGAGCCCATCTACTCATATCTAATTAAATTTGTGTGAAAATAATTAGAAAATCAAGGACTTTAAAAACATATCACAGTTTGAGTTTGTAATTAGTGTATCAAACTGTTTTTTAGGCATGTGAATAATTTGTCTGTAAGTAGCGATAAATAAAAGGTTGTATGATTGTTGTATTATTTGGTGATTTTATTGAATGATGTGCGAGTGTGAAGGAAAAATGGTTGTAAATTTAAGTATCCGATAAGAGGCACAGCTGAGCTAGTCAGGAAAGCTGCTGAAGATTTTTGAAGCAGAAATAAAAGGGCAAGTACTTTTTTTATGAAATTTGTGCATTTTTGAAAATTATTTGATGACACTGGTGAAGCACAAAAGTTTCAGCGTTAATCCCCGAGATCACGGCAATCGTATGACGCCCAAATCGTGGGACTTGTATGAATAAGGTATAAAGGACCGATGTTAAAGCTTTGTCTCAGCTTCGTCCAAAAATTTTTCTGAAGTTTCACGGCAATATATATATATATATATATATATATATATATATATTTATATATTTACTGTATTATCAACACAACTAATACTCACAAAAAAGCTCTACTATTATTTTGGTCAGCATTCAGTACTTTAAATTATTAAAGTAGTATAGAAGCGAAGAGAAGACAAGAGAACGTTAATAATATATATATATATATATATATATATATATATATATATATTCAAATGAAACTATTAAGTTTTAAGAAATAGATTGTTGTTACATTGTATAATTGAAGGACATATAATAAAAGATTAATGAAGGTTCATAAACCAGACATGAGAGCGGAAACAGTTACTTTGTATTCCAGACGTGATATAATACTGCAGATGTAGGTCAAAGTAGGTAATAAGACAGCAATTCTTAGAATTAAGATTATTAAAATGTAAAACTTTGTATTGATTCAAGAAATAGCAGACATGAGATTGCATTTCCCACAAGTGATGCAATAGCAGGGATAGCATAAATACCCTCAGGAGACCAAGATAGCCAGTAAGTCTCGAGCTTCACAACTTTAACATTGTTGGTTGTTTAAGCTACTCATTTTAGTTTAATTTAATTAGTAATACTAACTTTGATTATTTTTAAAACCAAGTCGTTAATGAACATAACGTACAATTGTCAAAATTATTGTAATTATTATAAAAATACACTTGATAAGAGTGTTTTGGAAATAAAGTCTTTTTTAAAAAGAAGCTCCAAGCGGCCCAAAACCTATGTCGCGTCGTATATTAGCAGCAGAAAAAGAAAAACGAAAGATGAGATAAATCTAAGATAAGACTATTGCATATTGATAGTGAAAGATTTGGGCTGTGGAAATCTCAAGGAAATGTATAGTTAGTTTAGAACAGAAAACAATGAAAGTACGCGTCCAACTAGTTCTTGGACTGAAGACATAATGATAATGATGATAGCTAGCCTTCAGTGGTTAAATTACAATCAATTTCACTTATATAGTCAAGACATTGAAAACGAAATTTCTCCACTCTATAATCGTTAGTGATTTATAGATGGTTCTGCCAGAGGCATGCGTTGACCACCGATAAGACAGAAAAGAATACTCTTCAGCCTACAAACACGTGCATTGTGAATAATCTGAACCAGTGTTATATTCTGAGTACATTGTTGTTAGTATATTTAATGCTTATCTAGGTCCTAGGCTTTATGATGTTTGACAATAGTGAACATTTCGTCTTATATGGAGATTCAACTTATGGAATAAGAGAAATTGTTAATTCTCATGTAAAACAAGAACAACAACTTCAAACCAACAAACTTTAAATACATGTATAGCTTTTGTTATGCATGTAATGTAATGGTAATATTGAAAAGTTATTTCTGAACTTACATTTTTAGATAATTACAGAAATACAGAAACTGTTATTGCAAGAAATTAGCAAAATGTATGAGACTGCAATTATTCTAAATAAATGTTACATCTCTTGTATATCTCTTGGATAGGTTTTTGTATTGTGCACTTACCTGAGTACTTCAGTTCAATACTTTGGTTTGGATTTTCTGGTGACCACCATCTTCTCGTTTTAAAATTGGAAAAACCGAGGTAACGGGGAAAGTCTCGTTAGTCGATAACGTTTTTAAAAAAGTATATTTTTCAGTTGGTCTAGAATGGGTCGGCAGAATCGTAAACACCATCATTTCTACAAATTTTCAATGAGCAGACTTAGACCACGAGAACAATATTTTTGCTAAACTGTGTGAATTAACTAGAAATAAAAACTGATTTATAAAGTAATACGATCAGAGTTGTTGACGTACTTTGTGCAACAAATTAAACCAGGTTGACAAAACTCCAAAATTAGACAAGACTTTTAGAGTTACATCAAACGCACAGAATAAGCTGTACGATAGTGTAAATGGATAATCGACCTATACAAATTTAATTGAAAATTAAGTTTAATAAGCGCTTGGTTAATATCGATTACTGGTTCAATAGTTTACGTATAAATCATTGTGGGTTAAAGTAAAATAAACAAAAATATTTTTATGAAAAGTATAAAATTATTAGGTTTAGAGGAACAAAGTACGCTTCCAACTATTAAGCCTTATATGATAAAATGACTTTGTAAATAACCAGACATTAAAATTAATACATCATAAACCACATTTAAAGAAAACTTAAAACTATATGTTCCTTAATTCTCATTAACAATTCGTATTCATGTGCATCTTAAAAGCAAATAAATTCCACTGTATAGCGTCGATTTTAGGCTTAGTTTCGATTACCTTATGATGACAATAATATTAATGTATTAACGTTTAAGTACAGAAGAAAATCACATGTAAACAACTGCTAAAATAAAAGCACAAAATTTACAAAAACACTATTCTTTATAATTGTGTATTGTAACGCAAATAGGATAATAAAGAGTTTTCGCAACATACACTAAATATCCCGTTGACTATAAAGTCATATGACGCTATACCCCATTTTTCTTTAACGGTTCACAAGTTCTATTATGGTTTATGCACTGATTTTATCGTATATTAATTCATCAGCTGTTTTAACTTAACTTCAAATTGCTTTGTTTAGTATACTGTACTGTTGCCGATTTCATCATTTCAGTAGATAAGCAAGGTTACCACAAGACCAAAAAACCGGTTTTCTTAAGGGATTTAACATGGGAAATTCTAAGGTCCATTCTGGTCTTTCTTGTGAGTTTCCTAGTCATTCACCTCGGGTGATCCTATATATGTTACTCAATTAATAAATGTAAGCTGAAATTCCCTACAGAAAGCAGGAGGAGGGGATACGTGTAGGTAAGGCTGAAGGAGGAGGGTGGGGCGGTTTGTGGAGGTGGGTGGCTCCGTGGCGTAGTTGGCATATGTGTGACTACTACGCCCAAGGTCCCGGTTCGAATCGCGACCCGGTCCGCTTGAAAATGTTAGGCGAGCATTTTTCACAAAAATACACCCTCGTTCGGATGAGAGGTAAATGGAGGTCCCGTGTGTGAGTGTTGTCACGCACGATAAAGATCCTTATCTTGTTTGGAACAGCAAGGGTTCGGCAAAATTCCAAATTTTCCAGGTAAAAAAACTCACTTCCTGGCCAATGTAGTACCTTCGGGTCATGCATTGGAAAATCACATGTAAGGTATGTGGAGGTGGAGGTATGTAGATGAAGCTTCTGTGTAGAGTTGGATGTGGTATATGATAATATGTATGAGAAGCTCCGTGCCCCGACGCGCACTATATGTGACCAGACGCAACCAGATGCGCCCAAGACGTGTCATGGCGCGCGACCAAGTTATGGAGTGGGTGTGGCAATTAGAGATTTACTAAGTAATAGAAGCTATTTCCGACTAATAGCAATTAATATTGAATAATTGGTTTAGACTGAAGATATTACCAAAAAGAATTTTTAAATATCATGTTCCGTTTACATATTATTAGTATATTATTTCTATGCAAGATAGTGTTATAGATTAACAAGTTGTCATGTATACACCTATTAATTAATTGGCGCTGTTTTCTTTATATGCGTAAATAAATTCCAACTCTAGAAGGTTTAGACTCTTACCGCTATATATTAATAAAGGTAACCGACGAAAGTCATTCGTCGAGTAATTTGTAGCCATTACGGCCCCTTGGAAGTAATAGGCACAATTCATATGGCCCAAGCTAGATGGATTTTACAACGACCGGTATTACAACTAAACTCCCCAGTATTGATAGGTTTCCAAGGAAACATTTAGGCATCGAATGTCGCTATGGACCTAGTGCTACAGTCATAAAGATGTAACGTATTTTTTTTCTAGTTACATTTCGTTCAATAAAATAAAAATAAAACAGCTATAATTTAAAATATTTACTTTGTGAATTACCGTCCAATAGAAATTAATGTATAAAATTCATAATAACACATAGATTCTTTTACGTTTATGCTCTAAAGTTCGTTACTAAGCTCTGTCAAGTTGTCAATTGGCACTTCATTATCAGCGTTCCAAAGGGCAGGCTGCTTTGCAGGATAAGTGAAGTCGAGATGGCCGTGTGTAAGCACGTGGCTTCTAACAAAGTATATGTTTAAGAATGTAGAGAATGTTTAGTAAAGCAGTAAGCATGTAGTAGTATAGTTAAGATGTGATAGTATAGTAAGCATTAGAGGAATGCTTGAGTTTTGGTTCAGTAGTTTGAGACTAAGCCTGATGTGCTTATTCTAAGTGAGAGTTTACGTGAGCTAAGATAGATCATGAGGAGTTTTTGGTGAGTTGCTGGTGGATGTCTCCCAGTTGGCTCAAATTATAGTTTATTAGTGATTTTGGAGTTCTTTAGTGTTGAATCACTGAAGTTATAGAATTTTTGAGTGAGATAGTTGAGTCTGTAGGATAGGAGTATTACAGAAAATATTATGAGGTGCTCACTCAAAGATTAAAGGTATCTTGTTGATGGATAGGTGTTGTTAATACTTTGTCTGCTTCTCGAGTATTAGAGATTTGTTTCGTAAATGGACTTAGTAACAAACATTCTGTGGTACCTATTAAATTCATCAATCAGTGTAAATATAGTAAGCATTTGGAAATATATGTACATAAATATTTATGACAAGTAAAGTAAAGTTGAGAAGAGTATTCGTTGTACAGATTCTTGTTTAGTAGTAATTTTGTCATACTATCGATTTTGTTTATTCTAGTTCTGATTTATAGTAAAATATTTTTTGCTTTTGGTGAAATTTTGACTTTGATATGGTTATTGTGTTTGAAACTTTTGATGACATGCATCTACTGAGTGTTAGATTCCCCTAAATGTTCTTAACTGATTAAATGTAAATACCAATTTGTCTCTTTATAGGCGTGTAGTACGCGTAGTTACTGATCACTCATTCCCATGCATTAATATCCCCCCATATCATTTAGTGAATGATTCTTATTTTTTTGTTAAACTTGTCGTTAGTAATAGTTAAAGATTGTGCTGTCTTGTATTGAGTAGTTAGATGTTTATACGGCTAATATGAGTAGTTTTGATTCTTCAGTCATTAAAGTTTTGTTAGAAAAAATTCTTCTATACCTCGAATTTTTTCTCTTGGAAAGAGGCTATGTAACGTATTTTTTTTCTAGTTACATTTCGTTCAATAAAATAAAAATAAAACAGCTATAATTTAAAAGATTTAATTTGTGAATTACCGTCCAATAGAAATTAATGTACAAAATTCATAATAACACATAGATTCTTTTACGTTTATGCTCTAAAGTTCGTTACTAAGCTCTGTCAAGTTGTCAATTGGCATTTCATTATCAGCGTTCGAAAGGGCAGGCTGCTTTGCAGGATAAGTGAAGTCGAGATGGCCGTGTGTAAGCACGTGGTTTCTAACAAAGTTAGAAAAAAGTAAAGAATTGATAAATTCTTGGTGTCTGGAGGTAGAGCCTAACAGCGGTTGCGTGAGCATGATTTTCGATAAGCTTCGCTCCGAGCAGTTCAGTTGATCTCTACAGGCCTAAGAAGATGGAAGCCCCTTTGGACATCATTTAGACAGTTGGTATATATTAATTAAATAGATTATACTAATATTTTTCATCTTAGTGCAATATCTTAAGGACATATCTTGTATAATATCTCCGATAGTAACTTAAAACAATTTTTTAAGGCAATATTTTAAAGCAAGAATATATGGTTTCGTCCTATTTAATATAACATGCAGTAACGTAGAAGGTTACTTCACATGTGTTCCGTATATTTCAACCTTACCGATGAATAACATCAAACAAGGATATTATGGTTGGTTTTGCATTATAGTCGTTGTATTCCAAACAACTTTGATGCTTATGGAAATTTCCGACAGCTGAGGTCAAGGTCCAGTATTATTAGTTCAGAGCAGTTTCGTAGCACGTGAGTGTTGTTTAGGATTTAATAACTTTGAAAATACAGTAAATTACTATAAATTATCTAACATTAAATATTTGAGTAAAAAAAAAATAGTTTTTGAGGAATCAGCGAATTCAATAATATGTCGATTGCTTGTCAGAATGTTTGCACATGTACGCTAATAGTATATTTAATAAAGTTGTGAATGATATAAAAAAACATAAATTCAGTTTTCCTATCTAGACGCCATATGCTGTCTTAATTTAATTTAAAATATGTTTAAATATTTTGAGGTCATGAACTTGCACTTTCATCGACATATGAAATTTGCGTACTTATTGTTGAATAAAAATAAATTAGAATAATTACATTCTACAATGTCTGCACTTTGATAATTAAATTATATTGTGAAGATCAAGGAAGTACTTCGCTGATTGAAAGAAATTTATGTATTATGAATAACTTAGAAGTTCTACGTCAATCTAATTAAATTTTATAGAAAAGATCCATTCAGAGATCTTCTTAATTTTGAATGCAAAACTTCACTAGTCTATTTCTGTTCTAGAAAAGTATTATGAGAACATTTTATAAAGATACAAACTTAAATATTGCAGTTATATATATATATATATATATATATATATATATATATATATATATATTCAGAAATTTTTCCAAATAGAATCTATTTTGTTTTTGAAAGACGTTTTATTATTTAACATTCAAAAAATTGCAAGTCATCCCGGATTAGAAATTGTGTGTAATGAAAACAAATTCCCTCAGTATATATTTTAGAAGCCTAAATTCTATTATTTTATTTTGGCAAATATTTTGAGGACACAAATAGGTGTCCATGTTGTACTCTTGTTTGTTCACAGGTAAAGCTGAGACATCTGTATGACATCTGGTGTTTGAGGTCTTGGTAAGTGTGTCCTAAAGAGTGAAATTCAGGTTTTATGGCTATGTTAATGGTGTTAAGATAAGGTTTCCGCATTCCCTTATACAAGCACAGTTAAATTTTGTTGGTTATTGTATTGAAAAATACGGTGGCGCTCATTAAATATATTTTTGGTCTTTTATCAACCCATGACCCAAGCTCATGATCTACCCAGAGCTAACACTAGACTAGCCGTTTATGTCTTAAGAGTTTTTCTTTATCTCAAGCCATTCTCCATCCAACATTACCTTGGGCTTACATTAATAAGAAGAAATTCTCGACCTTGTGATATCAGGTTAAGGGTTAGGAAATTTGGAGGTGTAATTTTTTAGCTGATAGTCACGAGGGTAAAGTTAATAATGAATATTAAAGAAAGAATCCCAAATTATAATATTTATTACACTTGCGCTCACAACGTGGGGCTGGAATAGTTTCACTTGGGGCTGGAATAGTTTCACTTGGGGCTGGAATAGTTTCACTTGGGGCTGGAATAGTTTGCAGTTATATTCATTACACTGATATTCAGCGACTGAGGTTTGCATCTATTTTAGTAATGTCATTTTTTAGTTTCATTTTTGTTACAGTTTGTTACAGTTTGTAGTGGGTTCTTAATATTGTTAGGACATCCGTTTGTTTGTGATTTCATATTCAAAAATTATATTGTTGGGATACTTTAGAGAAATATAGATATTTAATTATGGCAGAAATTTATAGCATCGTTCATTTACTTAAAAATGAGTTAGAATATGAATTGAACATTAGAGGCATTGAAAATTCAAGACCAGTTTCAGATAAAAGGAAAATTTTAGCGAGGTTGTTGGCCAAAGAAACTGATAAACCAGGTTGTTTGGGTGATCTTTCAAGTTATAAGGTGGATTTCGAAATAGAGAAAGAAGAAATTGAGTTTACTATAGAGTCAGTTAAAAATGTTTTGTTAGAATTTATTGATGATCCCGCAGATTCTATTTTTAAAAGGATACGGTCAAGATTAATACATCTTACAGGTAGAATTCAACGGTTAAAGCTCCCTAAAGAAAATTTTGAGGAAGTTGTGTTATTTAAAATGAAAGTTTGGCTACTATTCTTGTTGTGGAGGCAGATCTTCATGAGAGAGTAAATAAAGATTTAAGTTCAAATCATAATGATATAAGCATAAATTCTAGTGTTGCATCTAATGTGCCCATTCCAACGGTCACATATGTCACACAGTCAGTCCCTATTGGATCTTGGTCGATAAAATATTCAGGAAACCCATCTCTTATATCAATTTTAGAAAACATTAGTGACATTGCACAGTCCCGAAAAGTATCTGAAGTGGAATTGTTTAATTCTGCAGTTGAATTATTTACTGGTGATGCATTGGTATGGTATCGTTGCGTTCGTAGTTCATTAACAGATTGGAGTTCAGTGGTTAGTAGATTAAAAGAAGATTTCTTACCAGCACATCCTGAGGACGATATTTGGGAAAAAATTAAAAATAGATTTCAGAAGAACGGTGAATTAGTTGTTTTGTTCATTGCTAATATGGAAAGTTTATTTAACCGATTACCTATTATTCCTGCAGAACATACTAAAGTTAGAATAGTCAAGAAAAATTTATTGCCATATTTTATTCAGCACCTTGCTCTTATAGAGATAGAAAATGTTCGTACTTTAGTTAAATTATGTAAGAAGTTAGAAGAAGCTTCTTTAAGTAAACATAAGTCTGTTTCAGCTGTGTCATATAGTCACAAGCAGCCTATTAATTATTTCAATCCACATTATAGAAGCAAAACCCTTAGTTCATTTCAGAATGCTTCAAGTCATGTTTATACCCCTACGTCTTCGCAATCTCCAGTTCAAGTTCTTAATTCTGCTACCCAAATATCAGAAACGAGTGGAGTAGGTAACCCTTTTATTAAACATAAATTGGTATGTTGGAATTGTACACGTTATGGACATACTTTCAGTGTTTGTAGATCTTTTAAGAGATTATTTTGTTATGGTTGTGGTCGTAAAGGAGTGACTAGTATCACTTGTCCGTCGTGTCCAACGAAATGAGTAAAGGAACAGAAGTTGAATAGCGAAATTCCTGTTTCTATATAAAATGTTAAAGTTGTTTGATATGGATATTACAGGTTTATTTGATTCTGGACGTACTACATCGATAGTAGGTTCATCTTTCAGTCCTATTAGTTATATTAGTTGTTTGATTAATGGTGCACTAGTTTTTACTGTTGAAATATAGTTGGAAGATTGCTCTTGTGCATAGGCACGTTTCGGTTTGATTTGATTTGTTTTGAGTAAGCAATTTTTATATATTCCCGCGTTGCAACGTAGTATGTTAAGATATGTTTGATCTAAGCGAGACTTGTTGTGGTTTATCGCGTAGCGTTATGTTAGTCTAGACGAAACTCAGGAAGGGTTGATCGCACAGCGTTATATCAGTCTATACTAGAATCGTGGTAAGTTTGTCGCTTTAGCAGTTTTGGCATCGTCACTTGAGATTATTTGAAGTCAGTTATGATGTAATTCGTTTTGCTTATTTAGTTTATCAGTCTAGGTGAGACTCATAGAAGAGTTTGTCATTCTAGCAAATTTGTTTATAAGTCGAAGTGAGGCTCATGGAGGAGCTTGTCATTCTAGCAAATTAATGCGTTGTGAAGCACCTTAGTTTGTATCGACAGTTTGATTATGAGTAGAGTAAGAGTGTACCAGAACATTTATTTATAGTTACCATAAAGTAAAGTAGAAAATAATTTTGTATTTAAATTTCTCCCCTCCAATTTATCCGTATCTTCAAATTTAAGTCAAAGAAAATGTTTAGTACCCATATTCTGCAATAGGTGATGATGAAGATGAAGATGTGCGGAACGTTTCTGCTCCTTAAGTATTTTCCAATTATAGTTGATGTCAGTTGTAATTTTTTTGGTCCATGTTTTGAATTCTTAAGTAGGACAAGATTAAAGTTAGTTAAAATTTTTTTGATTTGCTTAAAATAATTTTTGGTTTTAGTAGTAATAGAGCTTGATGTGTTTATTGATTTAGATATTGCATGTGTTAGATGATATTTTTGATGACGGCTAGGATGTGTTTATTGATCTTGATGATAATGTATTTAAGGATGTTTGATGATGTTTGGTGGTTTTTGAATGATGATGCGTTTATTGAGGTGTTTAAGAGTGCAGCATGTGCTTAGAGATGTTGCATGTATATAGTGATGAGTATGCAGTTAGGGAAGAAGTACGTATCTAGTGATGAGTATACATTCAGTGGAGAAATGCGTATTTAGTGATGAAGTATATGTTTAAGAATGTAGAGAATGTTTAGTAAAGCAGTAAGCATGTAGTAGTATAGTTAAGATGTGATAGTATAGTAAGCATTAGAGGAATGCTTGAGTTTTGGAATAGTAGTTTGAGACTAAGCCTGATGTGCTTATTCTAAGTGAGAGTTTACGTGAGCTAAGATAGATCATGAGGAGTTTTTGGTGAGTTGCTGGTGGATGTCTCCCAGTTGGCTCAAATTATAGTTTATTAGTGATTTTGGAGTTCTTTAGTGTTGAATCACTGAAGTTATAGAATTTTTGAGTGAGATAGTTGAGTCTGTAGGATAGGAGTATTACAGAAAATATTATGAGGTGCTCACTCAAAGATTAAAGGTATCTTGTTGATGGATAGGTGTTGTTAATACTTTGTCTGCTTCTCGAGTATTAGAGATTTGTTTCGTAAATGGACTTAGTAACAAACATTCTGTGGTACCTATTAAATTCATCAATCAGTGTAAATATAGTAAGCATTTGGAAATATATGTACATAAATATTTATGACAAGTAAAGTAAAGTTGAGAAGAGTATTCGTTGTACAGATTCTTGTTTAGTAGTAATTTTGTCATACTATCGATTTTGTTTATTCTAGTTCTGATTTATAGTAAAATATTTTTTTGCTTTTGGTGAAATTTTTGACTTTGATATGGTTATTGTGTTTGAAACTTTTGATGACATGCATCTACTGAGTGTTAGATTCCCCTAAATGTTCTTAACTGATTAAATGTAAATACCAATTTGTCCCTTTATAGGCGTGTAGTACGCGTAGTTACTGATCACTCATTCCCATGCATTAATATCCCCCCATATCATTTAGTGAATGATTCTTATTTTTTTGTTAAACTTGTCGTTAGTAATAGTTAAAGATTGTGCTGTCTTGTATTGAGTAGTTAGATGTTTATACGGCTAATATGAGTAGTTTTGATTCTTCAGTCATTAAAGTTTTGTTAGAAAAATTCTTCTATACCTCGAATTTTTTCTCTTGGAAAGAGGCTATGTAACGTATTTTTTTTCTAGTTACATTTCGTTCAATAAAATAAAAATAAAACAGCTATAATTTAAAAGATTTAATTTGTGAATTACCGTCCAATAGAAATTAATGTACAAAATTCATAATAACACATAGATTCTTTTACGTTTATGCTCTAAAGTTCGTTACTAAGCTCTGTCAAGTTGTCAATTGGCACTTCATTATCAGCGTTCGAAAGGGCAGGCTGCTTTGCAGGATAAGTGAAGTCGAGATGGCCGTGTGTAAGCACGTGGCTTCTAACAAAGTTAGAAAAAAGTAAAGAATTGATAAATTCTTGGTGTCTGGAGGTCAAGCCTAACAGCGGTTGCGTGAGCATGATTTTCGATAAGCTTCGCTCCGAGCAGTTCAGTTGATGCCTACAGGCCTAAGAAGATGGAAGCCCCTTTGGACATCATTTAGACAGTTGGTATATATTAATTAAATAGATTATACTAATATTTTAAGGACATATCTTGTATAATATCTCCGATAGTAACTTAAAACAATTTCTTAAGGCAATATTTTAAAGCAAGAATATATGGTTTCGTCCTATTTAATATAACATGCAGTAACGTAGAAGGTTACTTCACATGTGTTCCGTATATTTCAACCTTACCGATGAATAACATCAAACAAGGATATCATGGTTGGTTTTGTATTATAGTCGTTGTATTCCAAACAACTTTGATGCTTATGGAAATTTCCGACAGCTGAGGTCAAGGTCCAGTATTATTAGTTCAGAGCAGTTTCGTAGCACGTGAGTGTTCTTTAGGATTTAATAACTTTGAAAATACAGTAAATTATTATAAATTATCTAACATTAAATATTTGAGTAACGTAAAAAGAAAAATAGTTTTTGAGAAATCAGCGAATTAAATAATATGTCGATTGCTTGTCAGAATGTTTGCACATGTACGCTAATAGTATATTTAATAAAGTTGTGAATGACATCCTATGTCAGATATAAAAAAACATAGATTCAGTTTTCCTATCTAGACGCCATATGCTGTCTTAATTTAATTTAAAATATGTTTAAAGATTTTGAGGTCATGAACTTGCACTTTCATCGACATATGAAATTTGCGTACTTATTGTGAATAAAAATAAATTAGAATAATTACATTCTACAATGTCTGCACTTTGATAATTAAATTATATTGTGAAGATCAAGGAAGTACTTCGCTGATTGAAAGAAATTTATGTATTATGAATAACTTAGAAGTTCTACGTCAATCTAATTAAATTTTATAGAAAAGATCCATTCAGAGATCTTCTTAATTTTGAATGCAAAACTTCACTAGTCTATTTCTGTTCTAGAAAAGTATTATGAGAAAATTTTATAAAGATACAAACTTAAATATTGTTATATATATATATATATATATATATATATTATATATTATTATATATATATATATATATATATATATATATATAAATATATATTCAGAAATTTATCCAAATAGAATCTATTTTGTTTTTGAAAGACGTTTTATTATTTAACATTCAAAAAATTGCAAGTCATCCCGGATTAGAAATTGTGTGTAATGAAAACAAATTCCCTCAGTATATATTTTAGAAGCCTAAATTCTATTATTTTATTTTTGGCAAATATTTTTGAGGACACAAATGGTGTCCATGTTGTACTTTTGTTTGTTCACAGGTAAAGCCGAGACATCTGTATGACATCTGGTGTTTGAGGTCTTGGTAAGTGTGTCCTAAAGAGTGAAATTCAGGTTTTATGGCTATGTTAGTGGTGTTAAGATAAGGTTTCCGCATTCCCCTTATACAAGCACAGTTAAATTTTGTTGGTTATTGTATTGAAAAATACGGTGGCGCTCATTAAATATATTTTTGGTCTTTTATCAACCCATGACCCAAGCTCATGATCTACCCAGAGCTAACACTCGACTAGCCGTTTATGTCTTAAGAGTTTTCTTTATCTCAAGCCATTCTCCATCCAACATTACCTTGGGCTTACATTAATAAGAAGAAATTCTCAACCTTGTGATATCAGGTTAAGGGTTAGGAAATTTGGAGGTGTAATTTTTAGCTGATAGTCACGAGGGTAAAGTTAATAATGAATATTAAAGAAAGAATCCCAAATTATAATATTTATTACAAAGACTGCTCAACATATTTGGATGATCATTGTAACAGACCTTCCACCTGGTAGAGTAGAATGGGGATATAAAAATATTGTGTTTATTTATCAATCTCCATGCACCTTATAAATAATAACTATTGTGATGGTATTTAAGTACCAGGTAGTACAGTGCATTAACGTTTACCTCATAGCCTACTTGCCGGACTTTACACGTCGAGATGCAACTATGCCGCGATCGCCATGGACCCACCATTTGTCAAAGGCACACAATGGACTACCATGCGCACAAAGACTAAAAAGACTTAGTAAATATCATTTAATACTTCTATAGATGAATCACGGCTATTAATATTAACAAATCAGAAAGTTTAATGTAATCATATGTGTATTTTTTTAACAATAATAATTTATTTCAAATTTGTAAACCCCTACAGGGTATCTGGCGTCAGGGCAACTCTCCCATTTAAGCGTCCGCAGTAAGTAAGAGAATAGCTTAATACTCCCAAAGCTAAACTCAACCACGGCCTCTTGATAAATAATCGTCGAAATTTAAATGTACGTTATGGATAAGTTTTATTATTACAGTGGTAATATAATTGGTTGATTCGAGAAAGAATGTAAATAAGGAAACGGCGAGGATAAAATCGAGGTGAAATGGTGTATCCCTGACTCCCAGCAGGTGGGGTTGGATTTGTCTGACCGCAAAGTCGTCGTACTAAGCCACCAACTCGTTGTCCGACTTCGTAGAATGTTACCCAACTGGATCGGTTTATTTTGCATAGTTGCATAAAAAGTCGTTAATACACCCATTTCATCCCTTCTACTAAAAACACCTTAACGTGAAGCGCTAAGATGGAATTAAAACGGTTGATTTCTGCCTAAAACAACAAATAAATTAAAACGTTATATAAACTACAAATGTATATTTTGCAGCTCATCATACTAACCCTCAATATCACTTCAAAGAAAATTTATGAAGTTTATGTACAAATATTTCTCTTCAGTTACTGCTAAACAGCTCATCATATAAATTCAAATCCTAACTAGCAATGTATAGCATACCTTATACAGACATGACATGCCTGAAGAATTCTCCATGTAATGTATTTGAAATTTCTGTTGTCTGATAAACTTTTGTGAAATCTTGGTGCTGCGTGAGTGAATTTTGGGGTTTATTTATGGTTATATAAACTTATTAGAAAAGATACATGTACTGGACAATTTATTGGGGTTAAATATTGAAAAGGGTTGTATTTAAAACTTACAAAATTTTATTTTAGAAATAAATTGGATTATAAAGGGTAAACTCGTCTATAAATTTTGTATTAATTTATGCAATGTAAAAGGCATATACTAAATAAACTGGGTTATTATGAGCTCACCATACTCCAGTGTACAGTCAATTTAGGGTAATATGTGGAGCCCATCTACTCATATCTCATTAAATTTGTGTGAAAATAATTAGAAAATCAAGGACTTTAAAAACATATCACAGTTTGAGTTTGTAATTAGTGTATCAAACTGTTTTTTAGGCATGTGAATAATTTGTTTGTAAGTAGCGGTAAATAAAAGGTTGTATGATTGTTGTATTATTTGGTGATTTTATTGAATGATGTGCGAGTGTGAAGGAAGAATGGTTGTAAATTTAGGTATCCGAGAAGAGGCACAGCTGAGCTAGTCAGGGAAGCTGCTGAAGATTTTTGAAGCAGAAATAAAAGGGCAAGTAATTTTTTTATAAAATTTGTGCATTTTTGAAAATTATTTGAATACACTGGTGAAGCATAAAAGCTTCGGCCTAAATACCCGAGATCACGGCAATCTTATGACGCTCAATTCGTGGGGCTTGAATGAATTAGGTATAGGACTGATGTTGAAGCTTTGTCCCAACTTCGTCCAAGAATTTTTCTGAGGTTTCACGGCAAAATTATATATATATATATATATATATATATATATTATATATATATATATATATATATATATATATATACTGTATTATCAACACATCTAATACTCACAAAAAGCTCTACTATTATTTTGGTCAGCATTCAGTACTTTAAATTATTAAAGTAGTATAGAAGCAAAGAGAAGACAAGAGAACGTTAATAATATATATATATATATATATATATATATATATATATATGATATATATATATATATATATATATATTCAAATGAAACTATTAAGTCTTAAGAAATAGATTGTTGTTACATTGTATAATTGAAGGACATATAATAAAAGGTTACTGAAAGTTCATAAACCAGGCATGAGAGCGGAAACAGTTACTTTGTATTCCAGACGTGATATAATACTGCAGATGTAGGTCAAAGTAGGTTATAAGACAGCAATTGTTAGAATTAAGATTATTAAAATGTAAAACTTTGTATTGATTCAAGAAAGAGCAGACATGAGATTGCATTTCCCACAAGTGATGCAATAGCAGGCATAGCTTAAATACCCTCAGGAGACCAAGATAACCAGTAAGTCTCGAGCTTCACAACTTTAACATTGTTGGTTGTTCAAGCTACTCATTTTAGTTTAATT
Organism: Platerodrilus igneus; assembly: GCA_036346225.1. Classification (NCBI taxonomy): domain Eukaryota; kingdom Metazoa; phylum Arthropoda; class Insecta; order Coleoptera; family Lycidae; genus Platerodrilus; species Platerodrilus igneus. The sequence continues at coordinate 1,084,694 of JARFIW010001168.1, forward strand.
TAATTAGTAATACTAACTTTGATTATTTTTAAAACCAAGTCGTTAATGAACATAACGTACAATTGTCAAAATTATTGTAATTATTATAAAAATACACTTGATAGGAGTGTTTTGGAAATAAAGTATTTTTTAAAAAGAAGCTCCAAGCGGCCCAAAACCTATGTCGCGTCGTATATTAGCAGCAGAAAAAGAAAAACGAAAGATGAGATAAATCTAAGATAAGACTATTTCATATTGGTAGTGAAAGATTTGGGCTGTGGAAATTTCAAGGAAATGTATAGTTAGTTTAGAACAGAAAACAATGGAAGTACGCGTCCAACTAGTTCTTGGACTGAAGACCTAATGATAATGATGATAGCTGGCCTTCAGTGGTTAAATAACAATCAATTTCGCTTATATAGTCAAGACATTGAAAACGAAATTGCTCCACTCTATAATCGTTAGTGATTTATAGATGGTTCTGCCAGAGGCATGCGTTGACCACCGATAAGACAGGAAAGAATACTCTTCAGCCTACAAACACGTGCATTGTGAATAATCTCAACCAGTGTTATATTCTGAGTACATTGTTGTTAGTATATGTAATGCTTATCTAGGTCCTAGGCTTTATGATGTTTGACAATAGTGAACATTTCGTCTTATATGGAGATTCAACTTATGGAATAAGAGAAATTGTTAATTCTCATTTAAAACAAGAACAACAACTTCAAACCAACAAACTTTAAATACATGTATAGCTTTTGTTATGCATGTAATGTAATGGTAATATTGAAAAGTTATTTCTGAACTTACATTTTTAGATAATTACAGAAATACAGAAACTGTTATTGCAAGAAATTAGCAAAATGTATGAGACTGCAATTATTCTAAATAAATGTTACATCTCTTGTATATCTCTTGGTTAGGTTTCTGTATTGTGCACTTACCTGAGTACTTCAGTTCAATACTTTGGTTTGGATTTTCTGGTGACCACCATCTTCTCGTTTTAAAATTGGAAAAACCGAGGTATCGGGGAAAGTCTCGTTAGTCGATAACGTTTTTAAAAAAGTATATTTTTCAGTTGGTCTAGAATGGGTCGGCAGAATCGTAAACACCATCATTTCTACAAATTTTTCAATGAGCAGACTTAGACCACGAGAACAATATTTTTGCTAAACTGTGTGAATTAACTAGAAATAAAAAACTGATTTATAAAGTAATACGATTCTAAAATAAAACCACCTTGAAAATAAAATTTTAATTATATTTTTAAAATTTAAATAAAGTTGTATTTTTCGTTTTTCAAAATTCTATTTAAATGTACATCAGAAATAGTAAACAACAAGAAAGTGCAACAAATAATGCATATTCCCCAACACTCTTTGCAAAAAGGGAGGTATAATTAAATGTATTCATAGCCACCTGTTTCATGAGCATAATATTCCTAATATTTCATACTGTATTAAAAACACATCAAATAAATTATGCGTCTTTCAAGTTAAAACTAAATAAAACGTATTATATTTCTAACAATCATCCATATATCTACATTTTTATTTATCGATGCCATTTTGTTAACAACAGATTCTAATAGAATAGGAAACGATACGACTTTGCTAGTTTTGACATTATTGCAGTTTCAATAACAAAAATTATTCTAAATATCCAAGACTAACTACGAATTCAGTTTAATAATGGTTTCAATAAATTCGGTTTTCTTTTTGCTTAATGCTTATTCAATTCTTGTTTGTCAACAACAATTTTGATATATTGTAATATATATATATATATATATATATATATATAATACAGTTTGGAGATAATGACCTTGCACAAATACGATATATTATTATATATATATATATATATATATATATATATATATATATATATATATATATATTATATTATTCCTTGAAATGTATCATATTTTTCGCAAAAAAATTGTATAAATAAAAAACAGATATTGACGGTTTAAGTTCGATTTATACATACTTTCTTAGTCTTCAGAAGTAACCTGTACCGAATGCAATAATTGATATTGTAGTGATTAACACTTCACATCATACATGCACATCATTCATACATACATACACATGTACACATACACACACGTACTAACAAACAAACAGATTTAAAATATATAATCAGAAATATGCATGGACACTCATATAAGTATAACATGTACGCACACTCATGTTCATAAATACACACACACACACACACACACACACACACACACACACACGCACACATAGGCATCCTATATTTAACGCTTTAAATAACAAAAAATGAAACTGAAAGGTTTCAAAATCTGACATTTTTATATTTATACAAGTTATACAATTTTTATACAACAACTTGAAGCAAACATTATTTTAAGAATACTTTTCGATTTAATATCTATGTTAATTTAATATATATCCTCACCTTGTAAGTTAATAGCAATTGATGTATATGTTAGCCTAGTTAATTGTATTTTAGAAAGCCTGTGATCAAGAATTTGAAATAGATTCAAAAATTTAGGCCTTAAAAAAGAGTATACTTTTCTCCAGCTGACCTCAAACCCATTAATAATATATCGTATATATATATATATATATATATATATATATATATATATATATATTTAGCTCTTTTAGTTTTTATTATGCAATGGTTGTAGGTAGGGGGTAGGAAATCCTGAAGAGAATGCTTTTTTTTGAGCCCAATCAATAGACTGTCTAAGAACTTAGTTTTGTTTTGAGCTATCTATTCGGAATTTTTTGAATAATACACATTTATGTTGCTGAAAGCATTTGTCATATATTTTTCAATTTATTTTACTAATCAGAATTATGGATTAAGTACTATCTTATCAGTGCGACCATATTTTTTAGTCGTAGGATTTATAATGCTTATATAACATCATACGTCCCAAAACAAGATATATACACATCAAGCGTTTGACTGATTCGTTAGCACTGTATTGATCTAGATTTTCAGTTAGCCGAATATGGCTTCAAATGCAATATTATTGGTAATTCTATCCATCGTCTGCGCAACTACATTTGCAGAACGTAATGTTCGCTTTATAACTGAGCATGACCAAGTACTGGAGCCATTAACCAAGGTAAGAGTTTTTTGTATTAGAAATACATGTTAGTCGTGTTTAATAAATTGATATTTTTATTCAACCAAGACAACCTAAAAAAATGAAATTTGACGTTTGCTTTATGTAATTTGGGTAATTCTGGATGCATGTATGTCTACGAATAAATTTTTATCATACCTTAGTGTTATATAAGGGAGTATTACTACTTAACGTGGTTATGATTTCTTTCGAGGATATTCTTTTTTTTTAGTTTCTCAATAATTTTGCAGTAACTAAAACAACAGAAGTTAATAGAATGCTATATATTTGTAAAAGATTCCTTAATCATTTTTAAATAGAACAGATATATACTATTGCCTGATGTTAGCGTAGCGCTTTGTAAAACATGTTTTTGGGGATGTACACATGCTAATACGTTTTGATAAATAGTATTGAAATTATCTATAGTAGTGCATTTGTTATGCATGAAATGAAGTTATAACCGGTTTCCTAAAATTCATGTTAATTATTTTCCTCTTTCAGGGTTCTTGCATTTATAGTTTTTCATAATATCCATGTTGTGTGTTGCAATCAACCATCCTAATATTATTCTCTAATTTATGCAAACAAATATCATCACTAAACAAAATCGTTAGTTTTGCATATCTAAACACACTTGAGCAACACTAATGAGAAGAGGAAAAGTAAATTCCTATAAGATATTAATTATCTTATGTTTCGCTGAAAATTAAATCTACCTGAAAATACCCCGACCAATAATTCTGCATAAGGTATAGAATTCATTCTTTTAACTCACGCCAATATTTTGATAAACTAAAACGTAAAACTTATCGCCTCTTGAGATTACTGTATATCGTTTTATTCTTGTGCAAGTTTTAACGGTTATAACATACAAAAGGTGTTTTCAGCAGCCATTACAGCTATTACTGCGCAGTTTCGAGATCTTTGGTGTGTTCATTGAGTTGAGCGAGATTTGTTGAAGGAGCTACACTATTTTTACGACAATCTTATATTTTTAAATTAGTATATTGACACAGGGTATGCCAAAGTGGTTTTATAGCTTCCTCTAGTTATATTCTATAGTCTGCTCTAGCCTGCTCAATAAGAGCTGTCTCCCCAATATTGATATCATAGTTGCGTATTGAACCTTATACAAAATGGGCATTTGTAGTGAAATTACAACTAAAATGAATTATCTTAAAACTATTATACCTTCGATTGGGTTTTACTAAATTAAGGTAAAGTAAACATAATACTGTAACTTCTACATTTATAAAGTGCAAAAACAGACCAATAGAGAATATAATTTTATCTGCAGGGTTGTGTTTCGCTTTGTTTAGCAAACTTATCTACTAAAGAGTTAGTGAAAGCCAACACCACCGACTTCTATGTTTAAAAACGTACTGTGCGTGCATCTTTTAAATTCAGAAACCGATAGAAGTCCCTAGACACCTACTCGTGAACTCTTTACAAATATGTCTTTCGTCATAGATTCAAATATTCAAATCAATCTACACAGGACACATATTTCTGCAAATCCGTCCTCTAAACACATATTCATAGCGTGTCACCTCAGTTCTTCTAGCAATGTTTGATGGATTTCAATTTTAATTTGTATGCACTACTTTCTTTTAATTTTTGATACCTATCATTTGAACCTTTTATTAGCACAATTGCATATTTCAAAATATTCTATATTATGATTCATTGTCTCCGCTGCTTCATTTTCTGTACGTCCTTTTAAATACAAGAATGACATCATTCAAGAACAAATATTGTGTATACCGCAACAAACTCTCCGACTTATAAAAGAATCTTGATATAGGAAATACTTTCTAAACGAGTTTATATTTGGATTCCTAGCTGAACTCGATCCATTGTTGTTCTCTACGGTTTTGGCACTTCTCCTTATGGTAGTAAAATTTGTATATCGCTCTAGTATTTGCATTTCAAATACTTGATGGTGCATGATTTATCTGTCAATATGTCCAGTTTTCATAGCTATATTATATATGTATTTTTTTCATTTCAGTTTTCCTTGTTGTCATTAACGTAGGTGTTTTAATCAAACTCTCTTTTGGCATATATTATATATTATATTTTGCAAAATCGAAAAAATTAGTTTTACAAAAGGCAGCATCAAATGCATCTATTGCAAGCTTAAACATAAGGCACCTTGCCTCTCTGTTCAGAAACTACATGGTATATTTTAGCTTTAATGCAAATATAGGGCAAGAAAATTTTTTGTATTAAATCACATTATTTAGTTATTTAACCTAAATATTTAAATCTTTTGGTTTTTAGATAAAAAGCGGACGAGCAGAAGTTGTTAGAAGCACCAACCTGTCTGAAGAAGAACAGCAGTATATAGCCAACGCAACTCAAGAAATTTATGATTCGACAAGTAATGAAGCCGAGAGGACCTCCAAATTGCATGCTGCATTAACTAGTTATCTGCCTCAATATATACATGCAGTATACGCAGGGTTCATCAGGATGGGTGCCTACACATACTATTACGGCATCATACTATATGTCAATGGAGAATTTGTAGAAGCGTTTGGTACCAGGAGATGTTAATGCTATAGATCCATGTGCATATCAATGACTTTATTCTTTCTCTGTTAATATACAAAACATGGAGCACACTCTTAATAACAATATTTTTACAATAGTAGGTATTGGTTATTTATTTTTACCCTCTAGTTTGTAATAAATTGGCAAGTATTGCAATCCTTATAAAATTTAGAATCATAAAATCAATATTCTAATTTAAGAATATATGGTAAATGAAGGAAGAATCATTTAAGCTAAATTAAAATGCAGTATCTTAAAACTGTTAAGTGTTTGTGAATAGCTACTTCACTGAAAATTTAAATGTAGCGAGTGACCCTTTTTTAACGACAGAGATAGAGATTTTCTAAGAATAAAGCTAGTTAACTTATTAAATATGTGTATTTGCTATTGAAGCTGTGCATAAAAAGATTTACAGAGAAACGGGCTTGTATGCAACTTAAATAATATTTGTGCAGTCGAACAAGGCTCGGTGAGGTCCTAAGCGTTACCGAACTCGGAATGCTACTTTTTTTTATATATAAATGGGTACCTGCAACTAAAACCTTAAACAAGAGCTAAAAAGGAGCTTAAAAAGCGGCGACTAAAATTGGTATTCTTAGAATAGTTAAAACTGACAAACATATAAGATTCATTAGTGTCAATCGTGCGGCAGCTTTCAAGAAACGGCACTTCGATATCGACTGACGCTAATAATATTTGCTCATATGCTTGTTAATTTAACAGATTCCTGTACCAAAAGATCTTAAGCCCGACGTTAGATGTACGAAGTCAGCGTTCATCATCAATAACTCAGAGAAGATTTAATGAAATTAGCTAACTGTATTTTGCAAGATATTTCAATGCCACTACAAAATTATCAAAAGAGTTACTGCAAATTTTACAAATGTGCTCTACTTGAACTTGCATCAAATCAACTTATACTTAAGCGAATAAAAATATTAATCAAGAATTGGAACTACACAACCAGTACCAATAACCTCGCTCCACAAGTTCGCCGTAAACTCTATCCCCAAACATCTTTACCCGTTCATTGTTGTGCAGTTTTAACCCAATTGTCTCTTATCTATTCACTTATTAGCTAGTGCAAATATTTTTAATATTAAACATGGCACATCATCCTCTAACTTAGAAAGTAATCACCGATACGCCAATTTTTTGGGTTTATGGTTCAACGATAGTTATGTCCCAAATAAATCTTAATATAAATTATCAAACTACTGAGAAGCAAGAAGTTATACACAAGAACTGTGAAAACAAGGAATCCTTATCACCAATTGGAAAACGATAAGGCTTACAGTTATAAATATTTTAAACTTCAGTCTTATAACGGGTGTTTGAAGCATTAAGTTATTAGATTTGGAATTGCCCAAAAGGGCGGGAATTTGGAAACAAAATAAAGATGCACCGGCCAACTACAGTGGTGCGGCAGTAGGTCCCTACAGCAATAAATGGAAAAAAAATTAAACAAAATTGGGTATTGATCAAAATTATAATTAGTTTCGATTTCAAGCGACGTTATTACTAGCACGTACCTTATTAGGTTTTCAATCCGTCTAGTATTATAGGATTTTCCCAGAATGACGAGTAACACAGGGAATTGTTAGTTACGGGAGTATTCTGTTGGTGAAATGAATTTCGTTACAATAGATCATCTGTAGGTTTAAACAAATAAAACAGTATGAACACGCCTTGCTTAAATCTATTCTAAAATAACATTATTTAAGCGTTTCTGTGAACGGATAGGCATGAAATAACTATAAATGTACTTACATTAATATTCGGATTAGTGACCTAGATGTTTTCCTACAACAAAATAGACACAAAGCAATATAGGAAAATTGCACTACCAGTTGATTTGCAATTCCTCATTGTCTGATCCTTAACTAGAATTATAACTTACAATACGCATTCACTTTATCATCAACTGTCACTGTCCAATTTTTACATCTCCAACGATGTAATACTATATTTGCAACTAGACTTTGGACAACAAGTATCATACGGCATTTAATTCTAAAAAAAATTAACTTACAGCTTCGCCTTCAAGTGACAAGGGTCGTTTGAACCGAAGGGTAATTATTTCATGCTTTATGAATTAAATTCTAACTAAGTTGCTGTAAAGCAAACTGAACGAATCAGTTTTGGTGTTTGTAGATTATGTACAATTCCACGGTTATCACGTAGTCACACGTTTATTATTCCGTAATCAACAAAGTGTTTTATAGCAAACCAAACTTTTTACTGTTTAGTCCCACACCTTTTGGTGTTGATGACATATAAGTGGCTGTCTAGCAATGTCACTATCCTCATTTTCTGCTTCAGAGGGGTATGCCATTAATATACCTATCACGTGAAAATGTATGCTTGTCTATTGCTTTTACGGATTTAATTTTTTTTTGTAAACAGTTTAAAAAATTGTGATGATATTGTATAAAAAAGATAAAATCACTTGTAACTTTATACATGTGTATTTTTCTTATACAGCGTCTGGTTGTTACATGGTATTATAAAATATGATTAAAGTCTGTGTTTTTATTTGTAATCGTAACTATGTATTATTAAATTTAATTTATTTAACTAAAATTTCTAAATGCCCGTATTTGCAACGCATTTAATTGATTTTAAATCTTGTTTAAATAATGGCATACTTTCACTATGAAAGTTTACAGTAAAAATGCTTAATTCATATTTTTGGTGGTTTAAAATAATTAACGATCCTACGATTCCTCCTAGTTTGTACTTAACAAATACAAAATGCTAATTTTTGTGGTTTTTAAGATTATGATTTGAATGGAACTGCCGATTTATTAAAATGTAATGTTTTTGAACACTAGTATAAATGAAATCAAAATGATAGAGGGTGCTTCCGTAATAAGTTGATTCGTTTTAAATTACTATTCCCCCTTTTCATCTAATTTTTATTCTCCATAACTCTCAAACGTTACAGGCTTCGCTGCAGACAAGTTTTAAATAATTTAATAAACAGTTCTTAATAATTTTTGAAAAGTAGAAGTTTCGCCATAAAAGGAAAAACTTTCGAATTGTATTTCTTTTAACAGAAAGTAGCTAATGGATATCATCTATACTAATGTAATCATTTGCTTCCTACGGCATACTTAGCTTTATGCTTCTGGCCTCGCTTTATCAAACTACAAATGTTCTGTATTGTATCTGTGACACAAAATGCCTAATGACGGGATGCTTTTAGTTATAATAAGTTGAGAAAATTTAATAGTATTTTTGGGGTGGGTGTGCTTTAAACGCATTTAAGTGGGTTGGTGCAATCTGTGTACGGCGACCCAATACACCTACAGATTGGTCGGTATATTTATTAAATGCATTGGACGCCCGCCAATAACTCACACCATGCGGGCCTAGTACACTTCAATCAGGCATCATGGAGTATTCACACTACACAAAGTGAAAGGTGTGTGTTGTGATTGGCTCATGTTCTACTTTACTTTTGGTGTGTCTAATGTCTGGTAGACCTTTCTAGTTTTTGTTCAATGCTTGGTATTGTTTTTCTTTAATTACTTTATAAGTTTGAGCTTTTTGGCTAAGTTGGTAGTTCTTGTTTCTTTCCACCTAACTTTGCTCTATTGCCTTTTGTTTTAAGTTTTCTCATATTAGCTTTGCTTCTTTCCGAAATTTCTGTTTTGTGTTCATATCAGTTGTCCTATATTTTTTAATGTAATTATTTGTGTTTGAAGTTCGTATTTTCATTCTGCTTCTTTCTTGATTCTTTTGTCGGTTGTTTAATATTGATTAATTTATTTCGTAAGTATTTTTACTGTGGTGAGTGTCACTGCAGGTAAAAGTTTCGGTTTTGCTTCTATGACTGTTGCTTTGATTTGTCTGCCTATAATTTTCTTAATATGTATTATTGTTGAATCTACGTATGTATTTCTTGCTAACCTGCGTATGTATAAATAATTTGATGTCATGTATGTTATTTTATATCCTTTTTCAGGTTCTTTCAATTCCTTGTCTAGCTTTTGTGTTATCTCATTTGATTGTTTCTGTTCATTTGCTTTTCTTTTTTAATATTCTGTATTTCTCCATGGTGGTTATTTTTTATTTTCTAGCTTAACTACTACTATAATTCTTAGTATTGTTGTTATTACTACTATTATTATTATTTTTATCATTTTATGTTTTCGCGTGCAATGTTTCAGTACGGGCTAAATTGTGGTTGTGCCTGGAACAAGAAAACTAAATGAAATCATGCGGTATCTTACAAGATTACAGATATTTAGAGAAGATACTTTAAAATACGAAAACTCAAACCGCTGAGCAACGTTATAAGTAAAAGTATTTAAAAACACTATCCTATAACACAGCCAACTTCCTTTACCTGACATAATTTAGTATAGTGCAAAATACTAATTCAAACTACCAGACAAACATGTACTATGAAACTAATCAAAAAATTGTCATAAAAACCCACTTACAAATATCGACCGTCAATTAACGCAGGAAAATTCTATCAAGATTACTTGTTCATTACTGTATTTGGATAAAAGTTGAAGACTTAATTCGGCTACATTCAGCACGTTAAATTACGAAAAGTAAACATAGTAAACATAGGCATGTTTATAACTTGCATGTAGTGAAATGAAAGCGCAAATTTAAGAACTAGTCGAAGTGTAATTTTATCGCCTATCTTTAGTAATGGTTGATGGAATATAATGCAGAATCGTCAAAACGCGATGACTTGAGTAAAAAAATTAGGCATGTCAAATATTCTACAATAAATCAATGCAACCCTTCAGTCGCTAATATTTAATTCCATTAGCTTTTACAAAAAAGCTAGTAATAAACCAGACAACATTGCATGATTTTTGTCACCATCCATCATAAACAGCTATTTTTATAGTGAGCGCACACGGCCACAACATTCACTTTTACGCTTCTCGAGCTCATCATCATCATCAAATCTTCAGTCCTCGAACTGGTTAGACGCGTACCCTCATTGTCTCCTAGTCTGAACTAACCTACACATTTCCCGAAAATTTGCACAGGCTAGTGTAGTGATATGTTACTATAACACGTTCGTTTGACGAGTCCTGCAACATATCGTTAATTACAATAGAAAATGGCAACTAAAATTAGTGAAATTTTTCACAACAAAGTTCTAGTATAATGTTAGTGAATAGTGTAAATATTAAAGATATATCTCCAGAAACACGGTAGTATTTCATTAAAATAACAAATAAGTTTTATTCGCTTAGCATTATTGTAAGTGATAAGAACTAATGCAGTTTAGTTGACCGGCGCGGAGCAATCGATCGATAACAATAACTTGCTTGTTACGTTATTAATTGCAATACGTACATTTTGTCTATAGAGGCATTGAGTAAATTAGAAACCTAGTTTCAAACTGCTATGTCTAACTTTGAAGACAAATTAAAACTGGCTACGTCAGCTAAAAAAATTCTGACCAGCGAATTTACCATAGAAATGCTTAAAAATGAATACTCATTGTTTAAGGAGCACATTTTAAATTGCGTTGTTGCCATAAAGATTTCCATAGTTAAATTGCAAGACAAAATTGATGACCAAGAAGCCTACATTGAAAGAAATAGTCTAGTAATACATGGCATACCTGAAGAAGACAACGAAGATGCATCTCAAATGGTGATCAATTTTGTAAATAATAAACTGAATATCTCTCAATTTCAAATAGACATTCAAAATATAGACAGATGTTACAGACTTGGTGCACCGGACAAATCGAGAAAAAGACCTCGGCCAATTATTGTAAAGCTTATATCATACTTTTATAGAAACAAAATATATACCGCTAAGAAACAATTAAAGGGTACGCACTTCTTCATTACAGAATCGCTTACTAAAAAAGCTTTGGAACTACTACAGTATGTTAAACAAACAACTAGTGCACACGCTTGGACAAGAGATGGAAAGGTTTTTATATCCCTGAAAGATGGAAAGCTGTTCCGTATTGATAATCGATTAGATTTTAAAAAATTGGCATCTGAAGATCCAGGTCCAGCTGAAACCATTAAGAAGGTATATAATACTAGGCAGCACACCCAATATAGTCAGAAATAAACTGTATTTGTACTTTGTATTTTGTATAAATTTGCTTTAAAGCAGCTAAAATTTCAAATATCCTCTTTGCTAGACTTGTCGACAGTCATTCATTACAGCTTCTTTGGATTCACTTCACATTAATCTATAATTAGTTAACCTTGCAAAAATTTTGTTTTAAACGTAGGTGTTGTTTACATTCATACGCACGCTCATACACATGCACACACATAAATATATAAATAACACAAACATAAATCAAATAACTTTATAGAGTATATATGTATACTTTAATTGCTATTCTATTTTGTAGGGTTTTATTTGAGAATATAGCAACACTTACACTTATACTACCATTCATTTTATATAAAACATATTTATAAATTGTTTTACATATGCTGCTTGTACGGTGATAATCATACTATTAATTACATTGGAGATATGTTAAGTAGCAATTAGATTTAATTCGCAAATGAAGACCATAGATATATGTTATCAGAATGTGCGGGGACTTAGAACAAAAACCAAGGTCTTTCAATTAAATGTATTGAATAACAACTACGATGTAATATGCATAACAGAAATTTGGCTACTTTCGGGGATCTACGATGCAGAACTAGTAGAAGATAGATACACTGTCTTCAGAGAAGATCGCAATATATCTAATAGTGAACGAGGAGGGGGAGTACTTATTGCAATTAAAACAAAATATATCTGCACTCGAGTAGAGCTTAATTCAAAATTAGAGCTTGTAATAGTAAAAGTTTGTATTCAAGGTGTGATATATTACATTGCAACTACTTATTTTAAACCTAATAGCAAACGTGAATTATATCAAGAGTTTAATAACCTTATAAACAATCTCTATCTCAGGTATGGTCCTAATATAATTATTTTAGGAGATTTTAACTTACCATTAGTAAACGGCATTAATTTCAACTTCAGTACTGCCACTCCAGTATACGACCTAATTAACGATTGCTTAAATTTATGTAATCTAATTTCATTCAATAATAATTTAAACATTAATGGCAAAACCTTAGATTTAGTTTTTTCAAACACTATTTTAAACGTTCGTGCTTCTGAGAATCCGTTAATTCCTATCGATAGTTACCACCCTCCCCTTGAAATTAGCTTTGTAACGAAGAAAAGGAATATTAGAAATACTAACCAAACACATTCGGGCCAATACGATTTCATGCGAGCAAATTTCTTATTACTGTACTATCTTCTCAAGCAAACCGATTTTACTTATCTATCAACATACAACAATGTCAATGAAGCCGTAAAAGCCTTTTATCAAGCTATACACCTTGCTCTTAAAAACTCAGTTCCAATAAGAAATATTAGTAATAAAAATAAAAAGACTAGCAAATATCCTCCATGGTTTAATAAACAATTGATTAGTAGGGTCAAAGAAAAAAATTATCATCATGGACTAAAGAGTACATCTGAGTATCACCTAACAAAGTTTAAAACTTTGCGTGCTCAAACTAAAGTAAAAATTAGAGAAACATATAAAGACTACATAAAAGGTGTCGAGAAAAATATTTAAAGAAATCCGGCAGCTTTCTGGAATTATATTTCAAACAATAAAAAAAACTGCGCAGTATCAACAACATACTCCTATAAAAATCGTGAATTGAATTCTATATATACAATAGTTAATGCTTTTGCGGAATATTTTTTATCGGTGTGGAACATTAGTTAGGGAAAAAATTGTGAAAGATGTGAATTTGAGTGAAGCATTTCAATTCTGGCTGACGAAAGTGCAGATATTGCTGGGGTAGAACAGTAATCACTTGGAGTAAGATTTGTTAGTAATGACAATTCGGTCAGAGAAGAATTTTTAGGCTTTGTAGTCCTTACATCGATGAACGCAGAAGGTATAACTGCTGCAATTTTAAACGCTTGTAATGAATATGGTGTTTGTATGGATAAATTAGTTAGATTAGGGTTTGATGGTTGCTCAACGATGGCAGGTCATGAGCAGGGAGTCCAAAAACTTATTAAAAATAAATATCCAAAAGCGATATATCTTCACTGCGCGTCCCATAGATTAAATTTAGTGATAAATGATTTGAACAAGATTCCGGATATTCAAAATTCAGTAGGTACCATTAAAGAAGTAATTACTTTCTTTCGAGATAGTCCATTAAGACGTAGATATGTTTCTAATATTCCACTATTATGTGAAACACGCTGGTCCGCCAAATATAAATCAATGAGGTTGTTTGCGGAACATTTTGCAGATACTATTAACGCTCTGGAAAATTTAGCTCATAACCGTGAAATAAATGCTCAGACAAGAAATAGGGCCAGTCAACTTTTAAATTGCGTTTCTTCGTCGAAATTTATTCTTTGTCTGCATATTATGGCCAAATATTCCAGCAAATTGGAACCTGTTTGTAATGCACTGCAGTCTAAAAGTATAAACTTATTTTCCGTTAAACAGCACATAGATGAACTACTCAAACTTTTTAAGACACACCGTACTGATCCTGAACAATATTTTAAAGAGGTTTATAAAAAAAGTGTTGAACATGCCCATGGTTTTGGATTGGAAATTACATTACCACGTATTGCACCAAGACAAACTCATAGGTCTAATTATCATATGAGTAGTGTTGAAGATTACTTTCGAGTAAGCTTTTTTATTCCTTATTTGGATTCTGTTATACAGTCTATTTCCACAAGGTTTTCTGAAGATGCTACGACTTCTTTTTTACTCTCTGGATTACATCCAAATAACTTAAAAGACAACGATATAAAAGAGCATTGTTAAATAAAAGAAGAAATATCCAGAAGTTACAACATTGATAACTTTTCAGAACAGTTGCAAACGTGGGTTGAACTTTGGCAAAATAGAGAGATTCAACAAGATACAGACTTTGTACATTTGCTTGATAATGAAGTTTCTTTTTTTCCGGCCATCAAAACTGCGCTGAATATTTTTTGGCATTACCTCCAAAGCCCACATGACATATTTACTTTACACAGCACTACAATTGAAGATGTGGAGCAAGCATTGCACCAGTTAAAACCGAAACGAGCTGCAGGACCTGACGGAATACCTCCATATGTGTTCAAGGGATGTGCTGATATACTAAAATATCCGCTTTGTACATTGTTTAATTTATCACTAAAAACGAAAACTTTTTCCGAACAATGGAAACTTGCCAAAGCTACTCCAATTCATAAATCAGGTGCAGCAAACCTAATTGACAACTATAGGCCTATTTCTGTTCTATCATGTGCGGCAAAAATTTTTGAACAAATTATTTACAAACGAATATTTAGTCATGTTAATTCTTCAATTGATCTACACTAGCATGGTTTTATGCCAAAAAGATCAACCACCACAAATCTGTTAATTTTTACAGATTTTGTCAGTGAAGTGTTAGACAGGAAAGGGCAGGTTGATGTAATATATACAGATTTTGCTAAGGCATTTGATAATGTGAATCATGACATACTGTTAGCAAAATTGGCTTTTTACGGATTTTCACTACCAGTAATTGAATTACTTGCATCTTATCTATCTAATAGAAAATCGTTTGTGACATACCAAAGAACAGACTCTCAATGCTTCACTTCAACCTCAGGTGTACCACAAGGAAGCAATCTTGGTCCTCTTTTATTTCTTATCTTTGTTAATGATCTATCACAGTCCATTTGTAATAGTAAATATCTTTTATTTGCCGACGACTTGAAAATATACAAGGAAATAAAGAGTGACTCTGATTGTGATTTACTAGAAGCAGATCTGGACAATATATATATTTGGTGTGATGACAAGAAATTATATTTTAATATTAATAAAAGTGAGAAAATGTCATACTTAATTACTAAACATAAAATAGAATTTAATTATTCAATAAGAAAAAATAGACTAAAAGAGGTGAATGACAAAACGGACTTGGGAGTACAATTTAAAACAAACTTAAATTTTGATGGTCACACTAAATCGATAGCAGCAGATGCGTATAAACTGTTAGGTTTCATTATCAGAAACTCAGTCATTTACTAATGTAAATTGCATCAAGCTGCTGTATAACTCTTTGGTTCGCTCCAAATTAGAATTTTCTATTATTGTTTGGGATCCTGGAACTGCAATTCAATCACAACTACTTGAAACTATTCAAAATAAGTTTATATCATACATTTACTACAAAAAATTTAATACACATATAGGATTCAACTCGTACAGTAATGCTCGGAAAATATTCGCGATTAATAAAATTTCCGAACGTCGAACAATAATAAGGTTTTCCTTTCTACATAAAATTCTAAATAATCAAATTGATTGTCCTTATATTTTAAGTAAAATAGGTTCTTCTATCCCTGTACATTGTGGCCGTCTTAAAAACCTATTTTATATTCCCACATTTAGAACAGAATTAAGGCGCAATTCACCAATACTAAAAGTACTAGCAGCATATAACTTTAACAATAACAACAAATCATTATCATTATTCTCAAGTAATGAATATGAGTTTGAAAAGATATTGCAAAAATTAATTAGCCATTAATATTCACAACCACAAATACACATACGCACACATACATACACATACATACGTATGCGCACACACACTACACATGCATACATAACAATAATTTAATATGCATCATTCATATTGTTTTGTACTACATTATTTTAGTATGTATATCACATTAAATATAGTGAAATATGTAACTAGGGCTTGCCCTGTATATTTCAATTTCAATAAATAAATAAATATCACTATCTGCGTGCAAACGTCTGATCTCGGTCTACCTCTACCTCTCTTTCTTATCTCTGCTTGTTATATATCCCGTACTATTTCCTAATAATGCCATAGAACGTATCCTGTCCTTCTATTTCTCCTATTTTTTTTTCCACAGATATCTTTATTTCTCTACTTTGCCTGTGCATGCTATCATTCTCATACATCTGTAGCACAACATTCCAGAAGGGTTCTATCTCTTTCTGTCTGCTTTTCCTGCTGTCCCTATTTTATAGACGTACTGTGCAGTGCTCCACACTAATGCTTTGAATAATATTCTTCCTGTTTCTATGTTTGTTGTCTTTGAACATAACCGCTGTTCTTTCTTGTTAGATGCAGTTCGGTCACCTATTGTTTTACAATTATATACCCTATTTCCACGATATTCAGTGGTATGTAAAGGGAACAATGTAGTACCTTCGGGTGGAGCATTCGAAAATCAAATGTAGGGGTATTTGAAAGGGGATAAGGAGCCTGCGACTGCCAAGTTCCCCCAGCACTTGAACATTTGTCGAATTAATAGTTTTCCAGTACATCATTTCACACAATCAACATTAGCTGAAAATATTTCACAACCAACACCTGTAGTTGTTTATAATAATCATCAGATTTAAGTGCACTTATGTTTACGTCATTAGGTTTTCCGTCTTGAAACTAGTTGGACGCGTACCTCCACTTATTTATGTTCTGAGCTAACCTACACAGTTCTCTGAAATTCCCACTAGAGCCTATATACAGCTTGGTTCCCCTTCTATTGTTTCCTAATTATATGCCCTATTTCACCGATATCTAGTGGTATGTGAAGGGAGGCGTCGCCGTGGATCAATGTAGTAAGCGTAAGACTACGGATCCCAAGGTTCCGGGTTCAAATCCCGACACGGCCGACTGCTTGAAAAATGGCAGGTGAGCATTTTTCACAAAAATTGCGCCCTCGTTCGGATGAGAGGTTAAATGGAGGTCCCGTGTGTGAGTGTTGTCACGCACGTTAAAGATCCCTACCTTGCTTGGAACAGCAAGGGTTCGGCAAAATTCTAAATTTCCAGGCAACAAAAAACTCGCCTCTTGGCCAATGTAGTACCTTCTGGTGGAGCATTGGAAATATAAATGCACGGTATGTGAAGGGAGTTATGCAGCCTATGGTTGTTAAGAATCTCACAACACATACATTTGCCAAATTAATAGTTTTCCAGTAAATCCTTTCGCACAATTAACATTAGTTGAGAATATTGCAATAAAAATACATGTAGTTGTTTATAATAATCATCATGTTTAAGTACAGTTATTTTTCCATCATTAGATTTTCCATTTTGGGACTGGTTGGATGTGTACCTACATTAATTTTTATTCTGAGCTAGCCTACAAAGTTCCCTGAAAATGTCACATCCTTCATCTTTCACTATCTATGTGCAATAGTCTAACCTAGGTCTATCTTTACCTCTCTTTGTTTCTATCTCTGCTTCTAATATATTCCACACTATTCCCTCATGTCTTAGTATGTGACCAATCATCCTATCTCTTCTATTTTTACTGTATTTCCACATATTTCTTTCTTCTCCTATCATTTCTAGTACCGCTTTGTTCTTAACTTTGTCTATCCATGATATCTCGATCATACGTCTGTAGCACCACATTTCTTGTCTGCTTATCTTACTATCCAGGCTTCACAGCCGTACAGTGCTGTGCTCTACACATTTGTTTTAAGCAATCTTCTCCTTGTTTCTAGGTTTGTTGTTTTTGAACCGAGTAGTTGCTATTTCTTGTTAAATGTAGCACGACCTGGTGCTAATCTTTGCTTTATATCTTTTGTACTTTTCCCATCTTGCTTCCTAGGTAGCAGAAATCTTTAACCTCTTGTAAGTTCTCGTTACCTATTTATATTCTTGTTTTTGATTTATTTTTACCTCCTTTGCATACTAGAACCTTAGTTTTATTTTTTTAATTTTCATACCGTATCTCTCTGTTAGAACTGCTTACAAATTGGAATAGATGTTCTGTTACTGCTTATTCAGTGGCTTTTAGGGTTTCTGCTTGCACCTTATCTGTACCCGGCGCCTTACCATTTTTCAGACCCTTTAATGCTAATTCAAGTTCATCTCGAAGTATAGAATATCCCAAGTGATCATTTTCAATATCTAATTCCCGTTCTAATACTGTTAGTTGCTCTCCTGCATATAAATTTCCCATATATTCTAGCCATCTAACCACTTTCTCTACATTTTCTATAATGACGTTTCCTTCCGTGTCGTTTATATCTTTGTTATACGGTTTCATATCCCTAAAATTGATTTTAATTAGTTTGTATACTTCGTCTGCCTTTCCTATTTCCATCTCAGATTGTACCCCTTTGCACTTTTAATCAATCCATTGTTCTTTAGCTTTCCTGCATTTGCGAATAGTTTCCCATTTTATGGCTTTGTATCTGTGTTTTCCTGTTTCGTCTGATCTATTTTTCTATTTTCGTCTTTCTACTATTAAAGTCAGGAAGGATATACTTCGTTATCCATGGTTTCTTTTTTTTTGTGTATACCCCAGAATTTCTGTAGTCGCCATGTCTAAGTTGGATTTAATACTATTCCATTCTGTTTCTACTTCCTTAGTATCAGAAATTTTCCCGATATCTTCCAGCAATTCATTTGACTTTTTTCAAATCTTTCGTGAATATCGTTATCTTTTAGTTTCTCAAAATCAAAGTGCCTTTTCCCGTTTTATTTTTCAAATTTTTAAATTTTTGAGCCGCCTTCATAATTACTATGTTATGGTCAGTGTCTGTACCTGTTTCTGGGTAGCTTCTACAATCTTGTACTTGATTCCTAAACCGTTGTCTAACAAGAATGTAATGCATTCAATATCTTTCTGTATCTCCTGGCATCTTCCACGTGTAAAATCTTCTAGGATGATTTTGAAATAATGTATTTGTGAAGGTTAAATTGTTTTTGCCGCAAAATTCTACCAGCCTATTTCCCCTGTCATTTCTCGTGCCTAAACCAAATAAAGCTACTATAGCTCCTTCCCTGTCTTCACCTACCACTGCAATAAAATCCCCCGTTATTATTAAGTTTTCATGTCATTTTACGTATCTTAGTATGTTTTCGATATCTTTGTAGATCGCATCTTCCTCTTTCTCACAGTAGCTAGATGTGGGCATGTGTACTTATATTATTACTGTATTTACCGGTTTAGATTCCAATCTAACCATGACTATTCTTTGTTCTTTTGTAAGTAGTTTTCTACACGTTGTCCTATCCTTTTTCGCATAACTATCCCCACGCCCGAATTTCCTTCCTCTGATCCTGTATGAATTACCTAAAGTCTCCGCTTCAAAAATCCCCTTACCCTAGCCACCGAACTTCGCTAACCTCTACTATGTCTAATGCTAACCTATCCATTTTATTTTCAAGTTCTTTAGCTTACCTACCTGCTTCATGCCTTTTCTAGCTCAGCACGATTTTATACTTGCTCCACTCTAAAAGTATAAGCTCGCCTGTTATTAGTTAGCGTCAAACAACATAAGAGCAGTACAATTTTCACAAGATCATCAGTTCGTTTAAATAGCTTACACGATGAGCAGGCAGGTTGAGAACTTGTGCAAAATCTCGTAGAACTTCCGACCCATTTCGGTACCACCAAGGGTAAGCAGATTGAGGCCTTGTGGTAACACATGTAGAAATCCTGGACAATTTCAGCACTACAAGAATTAGGCTCCTTGAAGCTTTGTGGCAACACCGCAAAGAAGTTAGGGTTAATCTCAGCACTACCAACTCGATGTTTGGCCCGTCGTGCTGTAAAAGGCCTCGCCATTACTAAGACATATACGTGTTCATCTCGAGGTGCCCACCACATCGCGATCTCTAAGGAGTTCAAAATAGCACCATCTCCTACTCGTCCACAACCTCACCATTTCGAGATGTCTACCCGTCGCCATATACAGGCCACCTACAGTGTACGTTCGGTTGCGAGTGCCGCACAGGGTACAATAGTGAAACTTGTTATATACTTTATTATTTGATATACTGCTATTTATATTATTTGTATATTTTTGTGCATACCTTTTTTGTTAAACATTTTATGAATTAAATTGACTTGTGTATACAATTATTATTATGCGGTGTGGGGATATTAGTACGTACGGTATAATACGCCCCGATTGAATATTCTACACTAATAAGTAAAATTCTGTATTTGATATGTGCTCCATAATTTGTTCATACATAACGTCAGGTTCTAACAATTTTATCTACAAATGTTGAGAAATTTCGTTTGCATAGTCGATCTTCAGAAAGTCTTTGATGCAGTGCAAACATATCCTATACTATTACGTTTCAAAAGCCTTCTGTGGGTTACAGTGGCGAATCGTGAATGGATCCAAGTGATGCGTCGCATCCCTTTCCAAACTATAAGTCGTCTACATTTCTCTCTTATATATTATTATACAATATAATAAATAAAAACAATGTTTTCTGACATTTAGGGTTCGTAATTTATATGAAATGTTTAGCTTTTAATAGATCATAAACTATAGTAACCGCCCGTGTATGCGATGCGATTATTTGAATGCATTTCGTATATACATCACACCACTTAATAAGTTAACGGTTTTTAAATAGCTTGCATCCTTAGTAGGAAACCCTTTGGAATTTGGTTGTGGTGTAATATGTAAAAATTCCGAACTGAAGTATTTGTCAACATTACTGCTACAAACCCGTTAATTTAGTATTTATTTATTTAACGCCGCTTTACTCAATATGAATTCCAATACTATTGTATATTTAGTAAACCAATAAAATTAAAGCATTTTATTACTACAGCTGATAACACTATTACAAACCTTGCGGGTGTTCCTTACTCGTATGTAGAATATCTAAGATTCTCAAGTTGTTTGTCGACTAGTGACAGGTGGTCACTTTTTGTCTTCTCGTCAAGCCGAAAGGTCACTTGCCTGTGATATAAAACAGACGAGATGTTACAGGAAATTAAGTTTTCCTGGCGTAAGCGCCGAAAAAAGTAAAACAGTTAATTTAGTTGTCTCAGACAACACAGTTATGAAGTAATTTGATCTTTACAACGGTTTGTTTTATAGGTAATTAATTACGATTTGTAATAAAGTATATTGCAGTGCAACTTCCGTAATCTACAAAGATTCTAATGAAATATTAAGACTATTCTACTTGGTTGATGTGTAAATAAACTTTATCAACATGGAAATTCATTTCGTACAAAATTTGTAAGCAGATTTGTTAGATAGTGCCGACACGTGACAGAATGCTGACGTCGCAACAAGTGCTAACAGGTCCTTGGGTCGTTGACGCCGGTGGGTAAGCCTATTTGATTTCCTGAAATTTTTGCTGCATGTGCTGTATTTTGTTTCGTATACACATATATGAATTGACGTAATATTTAATTGTTTATTTGTAAATTACTTTATGCTCTGATATGCAAGTACTTTCCCGTACAGATAATTTAGCAGCCTATTTGTTAATAGAAAATATATAATAACTTTTTAAGTGCTTAATATTTAAAATATATAGAATGGTTTTATTTCATTAATCACGTGTTCAAATTTAGAAGTCATTCATTGCCAAACTATGTATAAAAAGATATTAAGTTACATCAATGATAGGAACATGCTGTTTGCAGCATTTGTTTAACTAAATGTTATTTCTTGTTTCCCGAAACCTTATTTCAACATGTTGTTTGTGTGCTTTCATTCCAACAAATAAAATTTTAATTTGAGATTAATTAACAAATACATTATTGCAATGTATAAAAAATTTGAATTTCTTATACAGTTCCCGTAGCGCTACTTCGGACTACTAAGTATAAATGAATATTGTTAATAAAATACAGACTCAATTAAAATTCAGTAGAATTAAAATTTAAAAATTTTAACTTTGCATTTTCTGAGTAACCTAGTAATTATATTCATAAGAATTTACCTTTGTCGAGTTGGATTATGATGTACATAATTGTTTGATATGAGAATATAGAAACTTCTTTCTTCAGCTCATTATTTTATGAATATTTAATTTCCCCCAAAGATTTTATGACCGTTAAAGGAATTCATATAACCATTCAGTGATAAGTATTTGAATCAAAATTAAGGACTTCGTGTAGTCACAGAATTATTAGGTAAATTATATGTTTGTTAATTGTAATTATGTTTGAGAACCATACTAGAACTTCGTTAGAGCAGAAAGAAAAGTAAGTAACATATTTGTGATAATCAATCTTTATTCGAAGTGGTTAGCGATGATCTAGATTTCCAAATTTTTCCTTTAAGCAAATTCATTTAGTCAATTGCTTTATAAAAAATTTAGGTGGCGTCCATTATCTTATTTTTTTAACTTTAATAAACCGACTGACCCAATCTCATGCGACCGTGGGTTAAAAGCTCAGCTAGCTAAAAGTCATAAGAGTTTTCTTTTTCTAAAAGCCGCTTGTCATCCAACCTTACCCTGGGCTTGTTACAATTTATAAGAATTCTCGATAAGTATAGAAAATCAACCACGATTTTTTTGATAACTTTCACTACCGCCCATGGTCTGGGGCGTGATCGAATGTTGATTAGAATTTAACTTACAGTGGTGATGCGATTTGTGAAACACTTATACTTTACTGTGTTCGCTCCTAATACTTACTATACCTACGTGTAAACGGAACGCTTAAATATTAGTGTTAATGCTAGTTTATTAATTTTTTCTTATTTATTGGTATAGTGCTTGCAATTTCTAAATAGACCTCGTCATCCGCGACGTCATACAAGTACTAACTATATATGTAAATGTTTGTCAACTTAATACCGTACAATATTTATGTTATAGTTTTGGTTTGAATAATAGCAATTTACGACGTTGCCAATAATTCTAAAACCAAATATTAAATGTTGACGTTTAAATTTTAGGTTATATGCCATTCCTTGTTTAGTTGATGTTAACGGCCTCATGAATTTTTCCGTTTTTATATATTGATATTTGGCTGGTTTTTGCGTTAAACAGTGCTATTCAGAACTCACATTAGTATTAAACTGAACTCTAATAACCAAAGACGATAAACGAGATTCATTTAGACCCAGAACTAAGCTACTTGTTGTTATTTTGATCACCTTTATAGGCTGTGTGAAAATCGTTAGTATTCGTTTTCCAGTTACATTTATAGTGCAACATGTAATTACTTTAGATTTATCACGTTTCTGTTGATACTTGATGGTTGAATTTAAATCATGATGAGCTTTTTAATGGTGTAGTGAATGATCCCTGAATTCACTCTTGGATTTAAATGGCTGAAAGATAATCCAAGAAGAGGTTTAATGGAACCACTAAATATTATGAATATATGGAATTTGATTCTGGATATATTATCCAGTGATTCAGATTTTCAATCAAATTGAACTAGTCAACCAAATGCATGGCTACTTAGAATTAAAAAACTTTTTACTCGATGTTCTTCTCATTTAATTATAACTATCTTAAACTTTATGTATAATAAACAAGTACAACCATATATATATATATATATATATATATATATATATATATATATATATATTGCTGTGATATACTCCTTTGAATGCGGGAACTGGGTCCTTTCAACAAAAAAATTCTAGTCCCACAGATTGGGCGTCATAAACGGCTGTGATCCTCTTTTCGCCTCGGCTGCTCACCTAATGTTATAAACCTCCTCATTCATAAAAAAACAACACATTCCTACCAAAAACATCAACGTTAACTCTATTTACATCAATATTCAGAATACATTAAAATTTCAAAATTAAACTCAGCATAAATTTCAGTTTTAAAAGAATTTCAAGATTAATTTTATTATCATTTTAATGTGCATCCAAAATTAAAGTCCTTGTTGGATGCCTACTAATTAATATAACAATATAAGCAGACCGGAGTCTGAGTATAAAGGAGCATCTACCACCCCTTTACGTTAATTAACCAGGTTCGTCTAATTGAGCTCAAAGACACCCAAATTTTCATCATATTACCGAACATCAAAACTAAATACCCTTTCTACTTAAACAAGCAAATTTCATCTTAAAATTAAAATTTTATGGTTAGTACAATTTCACTAATGTCCATTTAAAGTAAATCAATTATAAAGTTATTCAACACACACAAAATGTCAAACAAAATAGTATAATTTACCTGAAGGTTACTGTCCTCGTAGCTTCAAAGTACATCGTCCCTTTAGTTAATCACACCATTCCAACAGGATTATATTTACGGCTTCTAATTCTCAACGCTTTTAAAATTTTCTCCATCACCATTTATTTAAAGTTGTTTCTGGGCTTTTCCGGAACTCATCTGTGTATATCTGACCCTTGTTTCGTGGATCCAGACACGTATTTGAACCATTTAATTATTAACACCCCGAAAATAGCAAATAACTTCATACTTCTTTCACCAATATACGCCAAAACTGCCTACTTTTGTGTATACATTTGTCGTTGTAAATTTTGCTAATTGGTACAGTGAAACTAAATTTTATTACCTTGTATCTAAGTGCACTGAAGTACATTCATGTTAGCACGTAAATAACCAACTATTTTGAATCACTAAAATATACGAGCAAAATTTTAAATTATTTTATCAAACTAAAATGCACTGTTTTAACATCTTCAATCAAGTCGCGGATGTAAGAGCTTTTAACGCATCGAATAGTCAAAAGTCTCAGAGGGCTTGTTTATATTCATCTCGGTATATATAGCAAAAAGCCGGCACGTCGCTTTTGTCCTCAAAACGGGTAATTCTAAAGAATTCCTTATTCTATGTTCCCAGTCCGTCGCTCTCGCGTCGGTTTTTACGAATTTTCACTCGTCCCAGTTAAATCTCAGAAATTTCAACACGGCACGCAACGTCTAGAAATAACCGATTAAATTTTATACAGAGCTGTTATTTTTACCTCTCAAGTTTGCCTTTTACTTTTAACCAATCGCAACCCCATGACGTTGCGCTACTCACGCCTTTTACTATATGTGTCTTGTTCTTGCGCATATTATCTGTCTCTATCTAACCTGCTCTTATTGATGCAAAGTGATATTCTTTATTATCGATTATTTTAGTCCACATGGAGTGTGAAATAACCCACCTTTAGCATTTCTTGTAACTATTATGCGACGTTTTCCCCAAGATTCTCTGAAACCATTTGTTATCTGCAAACTTTTCGCCGTATGTGACATTTAAACTACGCAGGTGTTCAACATAATATTAATTCTCAGAGCTTTATTTTCTGGTATTATAATCTTGGGTTTTACAAGTTTCTATAGATATTATCTGTTACTAACGGTTCAATTAACTTCAATTAAAATTAATACTCTTTAATTTTTAGTGAATCCTAATTAAATATTCAATTATGATTTGTACATTTCGTTTAATACTCGTTGCCCAAACTTGAATCAATTAATATAAATCTTGCACGTAATTTCCATTTGATTCTTTACTTTGGAATAATTAAATTACACGTTGAGCATTTTAAAACTGCTTATTTTTATATAAAGCGTCTTGTAAATAATTTTAATCTCTTATTTTTAATAAAACGAATAAATTTTTATTCTCCACGGGTTTTTAATAAAGCGTATTATCTAATAAACTTCCTTATACACGGTGCTTAAAAGTATTTGATGTAATCCATTAATTTTCTACCCTGGTCTAAATATGAGTATTTTCCCCCTATTTGAATACAAATAATCCCACTTATTTGAATTCAAATATAAAACATTTAGACAAAATAAATTACAAAAAAACTGCCTATCTCTCTCTACCCTTATCTATCTAACTTACCTACCTTATCTCCAATCCAAAAAATATTTACACCTATACTATATCCCTATCCTATTCCTAACTCTCACCTAATTTTATAAACTGAAATTATCCCTAACTCCATCCTACTTATCCATCTTATCCTAGATACATCCTATATACCTATCCTATTCCTAACTTTTAACTAATCTTCACTATACTTTACTTCCCCCTACCTAATCCTATATGCCTATCCTACTCTTACTCTATTCCTAACTCTCCACTAATCTTATATGAAATATCTATACTTAACCTATCTTATTTTTTTTCTACATTTACTCTTTATTCTCATCCTAAACCTATTCCTAATTATCTCCCATATTTATCCTATACCTAGCTTTATTTTCTATAACCACTTACTTCTACTCTTTTATATACACCTATGCTATCCCTATCTTATTTAAATCTAACTCTCTTCTTGACCCTCCAAGTCTTTCTTCTCACCATCCTAATACTCTTCATCCCTATTTCTCCCCCTTCTATATCTATACTTATCATCCCTATTATCTCACATACAATAAACTTATCATCCCTATTATCCTGACTCTTAAATATTACTTCTTCTTCAGTTCCTACACTTGTCTGTTTCTCATTTATTGTTGTTTCCCTTTCTGCCGACAAACCAAACGATACTACTTTAAAATTATCGAATTTTCCCTCTACGGAAAATCCTCTGTACCTGCTAGAATGCTTGTGTAATGGAATCCGCCAGAATGAATCCCTTAAATCTACTTGATTAAAAACAAACTTGCCATCTTTACTTAATTTCGCCTTCACCTGCTCCTGATATGCTGCTTCTACCCCCACTAATTCTGCATGTTTTTGTATTAAAGCTTGAACCTCTACTTTCCTTTCCTCGGGACATCTTATCGTGTTGATCTGTTTTACTTCATCATCCTCTACCTCTACTACATTAATACTAAACCCCGTGTCATCCTCTGTGACTTCATAACTGCCCTTCCATGGCACTACCCTATCCTTAATCCTTATTATCTTCCTTTCCATATCTATCAAAACCCTAACTTCATCATACAGTCAACACCTAAAATGCTCTGAAACTTCAGTCCAGGTACAATTACAAACTCCTGTTCACAGCTTAAACCTCCTATATCTATCCTAAGCACCACAACACTATTTACTACAGCAAACTTCTTTTTATTTGGAGCTACTAAATGGCTACGTTTTATAGGCATAATTCTATCACAAACCTTATCCCTAATTTTGCTGACGAATTCCTCCGATATTAAACTCGCCTCTGCCCCTGTATCAAGTAATACTTCTACATTATTTTCAAAAATTTCTAAATTAATAATTGGCAAACATAATTTTCTACAGTTTCTGGCTCTACTTCCTCCTCAATTTTGAAAAATTTACGTGGGTGTTCATATACATTTACACTGAAATCTAGTGGTCTGTCGCGTTCTAAAAATCCTGTCTCGTCCTGTTTTCAGTGCTTAGTCCTGGTTGTCCTTCTACAACCTGTGCGTACGTCCTCCTCGTGTTAATATCCGTGTCCCTGTCTCTATTCGGCGTGCTGGTCACAGTCCTGTTTACCTCCGGTAAACTGTTCTGTCGCGTGTAACTAGGTCTTGGCGTCGGTCCCCTAGTCGCACTATTGCTCCTGTATTCCTGTCCTCGTCGTTCCCAATTCGGTCGAAAATTTCTGTTGTAGTCAGGCCGTCTCGGATAATTCGGTGTCCTGTTGTCAAACCTAACTGTGTTAACGTTTCGTTCTCGTATCTCTCTTGTCCGTCCAACACATACATTGTCATATCTCTGTAAGTATTCCAAAAACGTCTCCCGTTCTGTGATGTTTTGTAAGGCCACGTGTTGTCTAATTTCCAGTTCAAAATGTCGTGATAGGTACTTGATTATCTGTCTGTCCGTCAATGGTGGATTCAGTTGTTTGGCCACACTGTATTTGCGGATGGCATATTGCTCCCTAGATCCTGCAAACTCTCCCTTAAATTTTCCTGTAATTAAGTCGTCTCGTACCTGGTCTTGTTTGTGATCACTCCAGTAATGTTGTAAAAATTTGTTTTCAAAGTCCTGATACGTGTCTATGTCTTGTCCTACTAAATTGTACCATGCCTCCACATTGTCCTTTAATAAAGCCTTTATCGTATTTAGTTTAGTCTGTTCGTCAAATAAATTTCCCACTAGATTTCTTACACTATTAATAAAAATTTGTGGATTTACCCTGTTATCGCCATAAAACTTCATGTGTTGATCCAATGATACTCCACCTGTAAAAATCTGGGACCATCCCCGTTAAATTTGACATGTTGTATTTGATACTACTAACTTCGCGTTCTACCCTGCCTAACTGATCCCTACATGAGTCCGTCACTTCAGTCATTTTTATATTAATCTCTTCTTCACAAAAAATGCGTACTTCGGACCTTAAATGTCCCATTTCCTGTCGAAGACCTGTAATATCACGCTCATTTTTTTCAACCCTATTTGCTACTTCCCCCAGTTTCACGGTAAGACTATTTTTAAATTCTGTAAATTCTTGAGTATTTTGTTCAATTTTCCCGCTAATCTGCTCTAATTTTTGGTTGGACTCCTCCCTCGCTCTATTCGATTCTTCTCTAGCTCTATTAGATTCTTCCCTAACTAATCGCATTTCCTCTAACATTCTCATCATTAACTCATTTCCTTGATCCCCTGATTCCGTATGCTGCTTCTACCCCCACTACTTCCATTTTAGAATTTTTCTCACACAATGCACTATCGTCACTTCCAATTTCCACTCCTTGACTCCTTAACCACTCTTTTCTCTGCATACGTTCTAATCACTCACACACACTCTAAAATACTCTTAAATTTATACACAAACAGAAACTCTCTTTCTCAGATCGCCAGTTTCCTGGAATAAAATAACAAAAATTTTATTTGGAACTCGAGCCCTCACGTTGTGGTCGCCAAAATTTGCTGTGATATACTCCTTTGAATGCGGGAACTGGGTCCTTTCAACAAAAAAATTCTAGTCCCACAGATTGGGCGTCATAAACGGCTGTGATCCTCTTTTCGCCTCGGCTGCTCACCTAATGTTATAAACCTCCTCATTCATAAAAAAAACAACACATTCTACCAAAAACATCAACGTTAACTCCATTTACATCAATATTCAGAATACATTAAAATTTCAAAATTAAAACTCAGCATAAATTTCAGTTTTAAAAAGAATTTCAAGATTAATTTTATTATCATTTTAATGTGCATCCAAAATTAAAGTCCTTGTTGGATGCCTACTAATTAATATAACAATATAAGCAGACCGGAGTCTGAGTATAAAGGGAGCATCTACCACCCCTTTACGTTAATTAACCAGGTTCGTCTAATTGAGCTCAAAGACATACCCAAATTTTCATCATATTACCGAACATCAAAACT
Organism: Platerodrilus igneus; assembly: GCA_036346225.1. Classification (NCBI taxonomy): domain Eukaryota; kingdom Metazoa; phylum Arthropoda; class Insecta; order Coleoptera; family Lycidae; genus Platerodrilus; species Platerodrilus igneus. Next base: position 1,114,363 of record JARFIW010001168.1, read on the forward strand.
AAATACCCCTTTCTACTTAAACAAGCAAATTTCATCTTAAAATTAAAATTTTATGGTTAGTACAATTTCACTAATGTCCATTTAAAGTAAATCAATTATAAAGTTATTCAACACACACAAAAATGTCAAACAAAATAGTATAATTTACCTGAAGGTTACTGTCCTCGTAGCTTCAAAGTACATCGTCCCTTTAGTTAATCACACCATTCCAACAGGATTATATTTACGGCTTCTAATTCTCAACGCTTTTAAAATTTTCTCCATCACCATTTATTTAAAGTTGTTTCTGGGCTTTTCCGGAACTCATCTGTGTATATCTGACCCTTGTTTCGTGGATCCAGACACGTATTTGAACCATTTAATTATTAACACCCCCGAAAAATAGCAAATAACTTCATACTTCTTTCACCAATATACGCCAAAACTGCCTACTTTTGTGTATACATTTGTCGTTGTAAATTTTGCTAATTGGTACAGTGAAACTAAATTTTATTACCTTGTATCTAAGTGCACTGAAGTACATTCATGTTAGTACGTAAATAACCAACTATTTTGAATCACTAAAATATACGAGCAAAATTTTAAATTATTTTATCAAACTAAAATGCACTGTTTAACATCTTCAATCAAGTCGCGGATGTAAGAGCTTTTAACGCATCGAATAGTCAAAAGTCTCAGAGGGCTTGTTTATATTCATCTCGGTATATATAGCAAAAGCCGGCACTTCGCTTTTGTCCTCAAAACGGTAATTCTAAAAATTCCTTATTCTATGTTCCCAGTCCGTCGCTCGCGCGTCGGTTTTACAATTTTCACTCGTCCCAGTTAAATCTCAGAAATTTCAACACGGCACAACGTCTGGAAATAACCGATTAAATTTTATACAGAGCTGTTATTTTTACCTCTCAAGTTTGCCTTTTACTTTTAACCAATCGCAACCCCATGACGTTGCGCTACTCACGCCTTTTACTATATGTGTCTCGTTCTTGCGCATATTATCTGTCTCTATCTAACCTGCTCTTATTGATGCAAGTGATATTCTTTATTATCGATTATTTTAGTCCACATGGAGTGTGAAATAACCCACCTTTAGCATTTCTTGTAACTATTATGCGACGTTTTCCCAAGATTCTCTGAAACCATTTGTTATCTGCAAACTTTTCGCCGTATGTGACATTTAAACTACGCAGGTGTTCAACATAATATTAATTCTCAGAGCTTTATTTTCTGGTATTATAATCTTGGGTTTTACAAGTTTCTATAGATATTATCTGTTACTAACGGTTCAATTAACTTCAATTAAAATTAATACTCTTTAATTTTTAGTGAATCCTAATTAAATATTCAATTATGATTTGTACATTTCGTTTAATACTCGTTGCCCAAACTTGAATCAATTAATATAAATCTTGCACGTAATTTCCATTTGATTCTTTACTTTGGAATAATTAAATTACACGTTGAGCATTTTAAAACTGCTTATTTTTATATAAAGCGTCTTGTAAATAATTTTAATCTCTTATTTTTAATAAAACGAATGAATTTTTATTCTCCACGGGTTTTTAATAAAGCGTATTATCTAATAAACTTCCTTATACACGGTGCTTAAAATTATTTGATGTAATCCATTAATTTTCTACCCTGGTCTAAATATGAGTAATATATATATATATATATATATATATATATATTTTATTGTTAAATTACAAGTTTTTAATACTCCTTAAATTCTTGAGTGACTTGTTTTTAAAATATGGGTTGCAATTAATCTTCAGAATATTGGATTTTAGGTATCCTAACAGCTTCTACAGCTTTCAATTTCAATGGATGTAATAAACACACTGGTGACGAACTTGTGAATACTAACACTAGCTTAAATTTTGGAGGTGCTAAATACAGGTAAGGTCAAAGTCTTTATATTACACCAATCTACAAAAAATGGTGAATTGTCTATTGAATTATTTGTTTCAAACTACTCAGTTACCTGCAACAATTATATGGTCTCGAGGAGTAATAAAGCAGATGCCTATTTTTGGAAGATTTTTGCCCCTTCATGTTTTTGCATATTTAACAAACTACTGTTTATATCTTTAAGAATTCCATCGAAATGATTAGTCGTTAAACCTTTTGGTTATAAGGTTTTCATTTTTAGCTTATGACACTGACTGTGGAGATAACTAGCAAATTTGGATTTTTACTGGGAACAGTAATAATCCTCTAACAGTTATTTTTTTCTTGAATAATGGCATACTTCAACAACAGAATTCAAAGTTAGTTCATTTATCTTTATACATTGTTTTAGTTAGAAATGCCTTGAAAACATGCCGTATTCAATCCAATTGCATACTAATGAACAGAAGTAAAATGATCACCACAAATTTTAGGATGATTTGAAAGTGTTAAATCTTTCGTTAGCATTGTACATGACATAACTTTAGTCTTTGTAGATGGTTTCGGGGAAATCTAAAAGATTATTTTAAAGTGATATATCTTAATTATACAAAGTTAATGAGAATTTTACTTACAAATGGAATTGTAATTTTGTTCCTTTTCTTTTTCGATTTGTGTAATCAAAACGTTTAAATTATAATCCCAATGACGTAACCTCTTGAATAACTGTGGTTGTATGTGTTTTTATCGACCAACAGCATTTTAAAACAGTTAATCAATTAAAAATACACTAACCTGTAATGGTCGCCAGTTGCGCTGGAATAAATAAATGTAGTGGACTGTAATCTGCGTCTTGCACGGCCGCCGAGAATTGCATAAACCAAAGTTCACTATTCTTGAGGCGTTTACACCAATGAAAACTCCATGATCAAAGCACGCCCAACTGTCCCAGTCGCCAATGTAATGGAGGGGTATTGTCCTCCTTAATTAGGACCAATGCCCCAATCTTAACAGAGGGAAGTGATGAAAACCATTTAGGTTTCTGCTGGAGAGTATGTAAGTACTCGCTATGCCAACGGCGCCAAAAAGATTGTTGGATTCTCTGAATGAGTTGCCAACGATCTAAAAATGAAAGTTTCAGGTCCAAGACATTTGGGTCAGGAAGCACTGAAACTGGTTCGACTCCTAAGAAATGACACAGTGCCAAATAAGAAAAATCTTGAGGATTTGTACTCAATGAACGCAAAGGACGAGAATTGAGTATGGCTTCAATCTGAATTAATACAATATTGAATTCCTCATACGAGAGAATTTGAGCGCCGATAACCTTGTTGAGATGACTCTTAACTGACTTAATGCCAGCCTCCCACAACCCTCCGAAGTGAGGGGACGAAGGGGGATTGAAAATAAATTCAATACCCTCTGCGGTTGTAACATGTTGCATAAGTTCTGCCAGTTCACGGGAAGCACCAGTGAAATTTGTGCCGCAATCACAGTAAATTTTGGCACATTTACCACGACGAGCAATGAAACGCCTCAATGCCGCTATAAAGGCAGATGAGGACAAATTCGAAACTAGGTTCCAAAACAAACGAACAAACAAACATAAGCCTTTAATGACTTTGAACCACGAATGCGGCTCATGGTAATTGCGAACGATCCACCAAAATCAACCCCAGTGTGGAGAAAAGCTTTACCCAAAACGGTGCCGGTTGCTGGTAGGTCACCTATAGGAGGGGAATCAGGAATTGGTTTTATACGAAAACAAATGATACATGCCTTTAGACATTTTCGAACAGCCTTTTTTGCGGCCAAAATCCAAAAGTTTTGCGTTAAAAGAAATTGGGTTGTTCTAAGACCAGGATGAAAATATTTTTGATGACAGTTCAAAATAACGAGATCTGTCAAACGATGAGTACGGGGTAATAGGAGTGGAGATTTATCCCCATAAGGTAAATTTGAATTTCGAAGGCGACCGCCCACCCTAAGTAAACCATGTCTGTCCAGAAATGGGCTAAGGGGTCTAAGCTGTTTGCTAATGGTTCTCCCTTTTTTAATATTCTCTATGTCCTTATAACAGAATTCTGATTGAACTCTTTTAACCAATAAATTAAGTGCAACTTGTTGTTGCTGACTTGAAATAATTTGCGATGCGTTTGAAACGATATCCACGGGGGTTCTCAAAAAGTGAATGAAATGAAGAACATAACATATAATGCGACAAACTTTATTTATATCAGAAAATATGTTTATTAAGAGATCAAGAAAATGATCCGAAATGATAATATTCAATGAGATAATTCTCTTTTCCAAATCCATAGATGTTGAATGTATTTCAGAAAATTTACTCACAGGCCAATCTGATTGAATGCTAAATAGGACCGTACCACCATAAACGATGCTCTAGTAAATCCGTAGCTAGTAAACCCCGAGAGGCGCCATCCGCTGGATTATCTTGAGACTTGATGTGGTTCCAAGACCCAGGAGGAATTCGATCTTGAATGTGTTAAATTCTATTACTAATAAAAGTTTTCCAATGGTAAGAAGGCGATCGAATCCATGATAAAGCCACTCTAGAATCTGACCACGCATAAATTGATAACTTTAGTAAATATTGAACAAAAATTCGATCAAATCTGATAGAAGTACCGCGGCAGATAATTCTAGCCGAGGCACAGAAATGCGTTGAGTCGGTGCAACCCTTGATTTTGCACATACCAAAAAAACTTTGATATTACCATTCGCGTCTACCACTCTGAAATAAACTACTGCGGCGTATCCTTGTTTGGAGGCGTCGCAAAAGCCATGCAACTGAAATTCTAGACAGTTATCATACAAAATCCACCGAGGAATTTTCACCTTAGATAATTCTGATAATTGATCAAGATAATCTTTCCATTTGACAGTGACATCAACAGGAGGATCGTCATCCCAGTCGATGCCCCGAATCCATAAATATTGAATTAGGTGTTTTGCAAAAAACACCAACGGCCTCAACTAGTCCAAGTTATCAAAGATCCGCGCTATTTCTGAAACCATGTGTCTTTTAGTACAAATCCGATCCACCGGATTTACTACATAAAAAAATTCGTCCGACGACGGATGGCACTGAAGGCCCAGAATTTTTTGCGAAAGATCAGTTGAATCTTCGAATAAAAATGTCTGTTGATACCTATCCGATTTAGGTACTACCTTAATTACGTCATATACGTTACTGTTCCATTTACGGCAACGTAAATCCGCCAACAAGCACAGTTTGTCTAATTCCAAAATCAATTGTTGAGCTTCTTCGACCGATTGTGACCCGGTCACGACATTGTCAACATATGTGTCGAGTTCCAAAGCCTTAGCAGCTAAAGGAAATTTTGATGATTCAACACGCGCCAATTCTTGGATCACACGCAATGCCAAATATGGTGCTGATTTGACACCATAAGTTACTATATTTAATACAAAATCTGAAATAGGTTCTGTAGGATTAGACCTCCAAACAATTTTTTGAAATTTCCGGTGTTCCGGAGATATCAGAATTTGTCGATACATCTGTTTGATGTCTGCGGTGATGACAATCGGATGTAAGCGAAAATGCAAAAGTAAAGTCAAAATATTCTTTTGTAAGGAAGGACCGGCAGGCAAATGGTCATTAAGAGTCCCACCAATGAGAGTAGTTGCCGAAGCGTCAAAAACTACCCTTAATTTTGTTGTGTTACTTTCTAGTTTAATAACCGCATGATGCGGAATGTAATATTCTGTCGAATAATGCGATGATTCCTTCATGCTAGAAGAAATGAGTGACATGTGGCCACTTTGTAAATAATTTTGTATAAACTCCTTGTACATTGTATACAGTGGAGGGTCTTTTTGTAGACGACTTTCCAATGCCAAAAACCTACGAAGTGCGACTTTCCGAGAATCCCAAAAAATGGGTTCCGGACCATTAAACGGAAGTGACACTATAAAACGACCCTGCTCGTTTCTAGTGTGTGTTGCCAAAAAATGCTGCTCACAGGGTTCTTCTGCAGAAGAAACCTTGTGGACATCTGAAATGCTTTCCAGCTCCCAAAACCGACGAATTAGAGTTTCTCGGGGTTCTATTAGTACACATAATGATGTACTATCTGCTGCAGAAGAAATGATTTTCCCTGTAATAACCCACCCAAATTTGGAATGAATCGCGACTGGTTCGTCTGCGGTTCCCATGCGAGTCTCATTTAACAATGAGTGTGCAAAAACATCTACACCCAAAAGTAAATCAATTGTGCCTGGCTTATCAAAATCAGGATTAGTCAACTTCAAGTCCGCTGTATACGGCCAATGGTTGGTGTTTAATTGCACTGCAGGCAATTTACCACAAATATTTTGTAGAATATAAACATCTACATCAAATTGGGGATGTTTTTTTCCCTAGGTCTAATTTTGCAAGATAAAACTCCAGAAATGTGTGAGGAAGCTAAACCTAGACCTTCCACTTTAATGGCAACGTAGGATTTTTGTCAGCCAAGTCGCTGACGACAAGTTTCCGTCATAAAACTTTCCATACTGCCGTTGTCCAACAATGCTCTTACCTTTTGCATCTTTCCGTTCCCATCTCGAATTGCAATAGTTGCAGTTGCCAACAAAGTGACGGTTTTCGAAGAATGCGTTGAAAATAAACTGCTAGTACTTGATGTACTAGCACATAATTGATTTGACTGTAGTGCGGGCGCGTTATTAACGAATTGATCCGTCAATGATTTTTGGTTTGTAAAATGTAGCAACGTGTTGTGTGGTTTAGCACACTTTCTACAAACAGATTTTGAAGAACATTTCGTGGCTCGATGAAGCCCCGATAAACAATTAATGCAGAAATTTGTCTGCTTAACAAACTCGTAACGCTCATGAGGCGTCTTGTCCAAAAAATTCTGACATTGATATATAGCATGTTTACCTTTACAATGAATGCAACTTTTGTTGTCTGATATTGTCACCAATGAAGTTTGATATGGAGATTTTGTATAAATTCCAGTAGGTTTATCAAAATGTGTAGATTTATTATTTGTTTTAGAGTGTTTGCTCATACATAAACTACTAACTTCCAAGGCTTTAGAGTGCCTTTCAACAAATGTTTTTAATTGCTTATATGTGGGAATCAAATTTAAACCCACAACATTGGTTTCCAATTCAAATAATTTTAAAAATTCGTTATCCAATTTTTTAGATAATGTACGAAACTGAAACATGTCCAAAACATCTACCTTAGCTTGCTCTAAGCATGCCAAATTTTCATCAAAGCAATTTATGAGAGCTCGAAGCTCTTGATGAGAATTATGTGTGGCCTTTGGAGCATTTTCCAAAGCCGCAAAATGTGAGTTTACCAAAAGTCGCTTGCTTTCATACCTTTCAACCACGGTAGCGTAAGCCAACTTAAAATTATCCCCTGTAATAGGTAAATATTTAATAAAACCTTTAGAATCTGAATCTAATGCGTCCAGCAAGAAATAAAATTTCTCTACGCTTAATAAATTCTTGTTATCAACAACAAGATTTTTAAAAAGCTCATTAAAATGCATAAACTCTGAAATCTTGCCAGAGAATTTTGGGATAGATATCCGAGGAAGTCTTATGTTAGACACACTTGTTAATTGAGAAAATTTTTGTGTGTTGACAAGAATATTTTCTTTCTTGTTTTTGGACAAATCAAGCTCCATTTGTGCCGCACTATTTTTTATTGAAATGACTAATCCATTCATGCTGGATTTCAAACTTTTAATTTCCTCCAAATTGTCTGCGTCTAGAGTGCACCTTTTGTAAGCACTATCCATCTCATGTTTGAGATCGATAGCTGTTTGCGTTAGAATTTGAGCCAAAACTAAATTTTGCTCTGTTGAGTCCAAATTAGACGTTTGATCAAAAAGCGAACGAAACTGTTCAATAGCCAATTTTAAATCCAGGATAAACCGTTCGGTAGAAATTTTCTTGGTAGCCATTGTAGCTACTAAAATGCCCTTATAAGTTATAAGAAATTGTTTTGAAATAAATGCCAATAAACCAAAGACAAAAATTTGCCTTTTAATTTTAAAAATTACATAAATAATTTTTAACCAAGAACACAATGTTCACCATTAAAATATCTATAAGCAATTATGGATATTTAAACACCTTGTATGAGGTATAGTTTGAAATAAATGCGAATACATCAAAGACGGAAATTTGTCTTTAACAAATTAAATTAATTATGTATTTTAACATGTTTACCATTTCAATTAGTATCGGTGCTAAATTGTAACAATTATCAACAACTTCTATACAAATTAAATTGACACCAAAATAAAGAATGTTCGCAAACTTGTGTTGAATGCGCAAGCAACTTGTATTATGTCGTTAGAACTACGTCGTTTTCAGAAACAACAGGTTGAAACTGCTGGCTTTCTGACATCGAAACTTATTATTTGAAATGAATGCACAGGTGTTCTTAAAGCGGTATCACACCTGCAAAAACTGAACCACATTGATTATTTTCAACACAAATACCATTGAATAACTAAATTAATGCGATTTAAATTGAAATTATAATAATTAAAAACCATGAAATCCAAAGAATAGCAATGCGTTTTGTTTTGTAATAAAATATTTATGCAATAAACGAGATGTGATATGCGGTAAGGATTGTTAAGATGAAGGAACGTGCAGGAAAAAATATGTTACATGGCTCAGAAGTATCAAAGAAATGTATGCGTTTTTATCGACCAACGGCATTTTAAAACAGTTAATCAATTAAAAATACACTAACCTGTAATGGTCGCCAGTTGCGCTGGTATGAACAAATGTAGTGGACTGTAATCTGCGTCTTGCACGGCAGCCGAGAATTGCATAAACCAAAGTTCACTATTCTTGAGGCGTTTTCACCATTGAAAGTGCCATGGTCAAGCACACCGAACGGATTGTTACGGTCACTCCCGTTGCCAAGTTAATAATGCTCTGTCCGATGCTCGACTTCGACTGTCCACGAACACAAAGAGGCACTTGCGCGCACACTCTCCAATATCCAAAATTGTATATATTTGTTATAGGATAGGATACAAGGAAAGGAACTTTGATAATGTAAATATCAAACCAAAATAATATGAAGTGCTCATATGTCACCAAAAATGCTATAAAATGCCTAAGAGTGGTTATTACTCCATGTCTGGTATAATACACTAATGGCCATAAAATTTGGAGCTTTAGAAATACGCAACTATATTTAAAATATGCTCAGTGGTAAAAATGTAGAAGTAAATAAAATATATTGTTAATTAATGACTTTAATCTGTAATATTGTCGATAGAGATTTATCCTAAAAAATACTTTTTTAAAAAGTAACAAATCACATTCGTCATCTGCTATTAAATATTTTCAATCTCTGTATCCTACCGATGGCACTATTATAGTCATGTGGCAATAGTATTTTTGGTAGTGGCATGGTCGCTACTATTTGACGTCACAAATGGTAATGACGCAGGTCTATTTAGAAATTGCAAAGACTGTATATAAATTATTAATTTAAAGTTGTATAATTTGGCTGACCGTAATAAACATTTTGTAGACATGCAATGCAATCGTCCCTTGTTAAAAACAGGAGACTGGGTTTGCTGGGTGATGTGTTTCTGCAATGGCATCTATGGCTACTACCAGCAACGTACAAATTGAAAAAGATATTTCAACCGCTGATACTGATGTATGTCGTTGCATTATTGAACAACTGAAAGCAAAAATTTTAAATACGTATTCGTTTGCTGATAAAATTAAAATAATAGAAAGTCGTCACTCTAAATTAAATTTAACAATTGTAACAAAATGGAAATCATGTGTTAGACATTTTAGTGATAAGGCTTATGAATCGGAAACACAGTGTTGCGGTTGCAAGTTTTTGAATAAACTTTTTTGCTGATTACGTCTATTACTTTTTCGTGAAAGGTCAGTGTGGAATACAGTAAGATATGATGATCTAAATAATATTTATAGGTTAGGGAAGAGACACAGAGATAATCTTCTGTCATACATATGAAGTCGCAGTTAACAACAATACCAGTTCCAATAGGACAGCAAATGGTATTCTATAGCATATGTGAAAAACTTTAAGTGAGTTTGGTTGTGATCAGAAATTAATTGCACAGACTGCTGATGGTGCGGTGCGGAGGTTATGGCTGGTGAACATACTTGTTTACAAGTAAAAATACGCTAACGTTGCAAATTTGCATTTTTTCACTGGTATGTTCATAAGTTAAATTTAGTTTTATGTCAGTCTGCAAGTTTCATAAGGTATGTATGAATATTTTTCACAAATTTTGTGAGATTTTCAACTTTTTCACTAAATCAACTAAGTGAACTCATGCGCTAGACTTAATTGTAAACAAAAAGACTATCGTCTGTATCTCAAATACGATGGAGTTTTCATATTCTCTTAGTTCAAACTGTCTTCGATCATCAAACAGACTTAAGAGTTCTTGTCGATATGAGAAAAAGTAGTGTAATAGAGCTAAATGAATATATACATTTATTGAAATTGTATTAAATCCTCCCTGAAGTGTCCAAGCTTGTTGAGTTGATTTTAACGTTCCAGCTAGAAGTTTGTTATGTCTCGTTAACCTGGTTCTTGAGGAACATGTATTTACAGGAATTTGGGGTTAATCGGGTAAAAATGCGAGAAAGCAGTAACCGTCTTAAAGCCATGCGAAGCGGTCGTGTTTTGCCACCGTGGGCTCCCGCTTCATTCGGTTATATATAATTAATCAATTAGTTATGTTAATGTATATTCGATATTACGATTACAGTCCACTTTCTTTACATTATTATTATGAATAAATAAGTTCTAAGTTCGTAATTTATTACTTGTTATTCGCCAACACCAGCAGTCACGATTACAACCGTTTGTAACGCGTGACACATCCTCCAAAGTTCTTCTGCTGAAAAATCCGTCTCCAGTTTTTTAAAACGAATAAAAAATTATCTCAGAAATTCCCAATACCAATTTAGGTTCTCAAGATTGGCGTTAAAGAACATAGAAAATGCTTTTTGGATAATTTAGGGTTCTTCCCGCAAACTAATTCAGTTGACTTTTAAGAAATAATTGCCAACTTGCTTGTGTGTATAGCTTTTATTTTGTGTGTAAATAAACTATTACTATTTTTATCTTTTTCTTGGATTGCTAGATTTGTTTAATCGATCCATACAAAATTAATTTAAATTCAACGCTTATACGTTTTTCTTCTAAACCACATCCGTTAATGAAAGGGTCACGCGACGCCACTGTTGTGTTACACTTATTACAGTGGCGGCTGGTTACATGAAGCCAGTGAAGCGTCGCATCGTCGTACTTATACAGATACTATTCCAATTAATGAAGGATTCTGTTGTAACTTGTACAAGCTTTTTTAAAAAGATTTAATAAATATCACAACTATGAAAAATGAAAACCATTACCTTAATAAAACCAAACAAAATGCATTAATTCCCACAACAGCAAATTAAGATAGAATTTTCATTTTGAAAGATATTAAAAATTCTCCGTTTGATTCTTATATTCGACACAACATAAGATATAAGGCGAAAAGACCAGAAAAACATCTCCGACATGCAGATTTAAAAATAAGTTAAAAAATTGATCGTTTATAGGATTTGTACAAATGTGAAGATAATGTGCACAAGAGTTTGAAAACGAAGTACCAGAATTTTTGGACATGCACAATCTGTACCTAAACAAATGCTGCATTAAGAGATATAATGGTACAATAAATATGATTGGAAAGTAGTTTAATATTCGTCCCGTTATCACAGTTTTGTGGTATCATATATAATCTTCTTGGTAAAATATAAAAACTTCCAACGTTAATAAAACAAGACCACCCTAGCACCAAATATGTATTTAAAGCTAATACTAAACGATTAAGTTAAAGGAATTGAATCCATACAAAAATTTTATTTGTCAATCAATGCTTTTGTACGTATTTTAGTGGAAGTTTACGCAGCAAAATTGAATATAGCAATGCATCAAAATAAATTATATTGTTGAAACTTGAAAAACAATGTCCAATAAATTAGGCTTGGCGACATAACAGCATAATTCTATTAAAATTAATTTATTATCAGTTTTGACTTGTTTACCTAATATAATTATTATTACAAAAACGAAGGAGAATAAACGGGAGTCATTTTTCTAAAAACAAAACAGAAGCTTTAGGTTTTGACCTTTTGCTTGTTTTTCCATTGATCGTCTCTATATATGTAAGTTGGTATCAAAATGAGTACAAAGTTAAAATATCCATATACAAACGGTACAAAATATGTAAGATTTTACGATTTCAGAACATGCCAAGCAATTTTTAAAATACTTTGGTACAATTACCGCGTTATTATGATTTAGGCGTGGCTCTTAACTAGTGATGGATTTGAACCAAACCGAACCGAACTTTGCCCTAGGTTCGGTTCGGTTCGAAAACTTTTTAGTCCGGTTCGGTTCGAGGTTTGGTTCGAAAAAATATATTCCGGTTCGGTTCGAAAAAAACGAACCGAACCTCGAACCGAACCGAACCGGTTGGATATTTTGATATTTTAAACAACTAGTGCGTTCAACTACAACAATTTAAATGTTTAATGTAGTTTTTATATTTAGTAGTTGCTACTTTCAAATAAACCCAACATTAATTTGCTTTAGATTTTAGTAGCATAAATTATATTAATACTATTTGAAAACGATCCTAGGTTATGGATCGAAACGTTAATAAAGATAATTTTAAAAACTATGAGTGGTTTAATCCCCAAAGAAGATTAAGAAGAATACTATTTGTCCATGTTTGATTTTTCAATACGTACTATCTTTAACAAAGCCTAATTACAATTAGGTTAATAGTGAAACCCACCTCTAAAATTTAGAATGTGTTAATATTTGATGATTTTTATTAATGTCATTTTACCGTGCAAGAACGATATCACACGATCTTGGCGATTACTTTTATTTTAGTTTTAGTAAAATTTTTTATCTACAAACGTGCCCCGTTGACAAAATTTATTAGATATGTAACACTAATACCTATTACATTTTTACCTATTGGCTTAAAACTCGATGACCATGTACATTAGAAAATCGTTCTATTTCTTATATGCTTGCGACTAGAGATTTTTAAAATGTGCATTTGGGAGAAGTTAAGATTGACGTGTTTTTAGTGAAAATTAAATTTTTAAATTAATTTTTATTTAAAAAATCGAACCTCTCGAACCGAACCGGACCGAACCTTGAGCTAGCTTCGGTTCGGTTTGAAAAATTTGCCGGTCCGATTCGAGGTTCGGTTCGAAAATAAAATGTCCGGTTCGGTTCGTGTCCATCCCTACTCTTAACGACGTTGTATAACCTATACAGCCTACGTTTTCACCGGATGATGCAATCGCTATGTCTATGTCAGTTTACATGCACATTCTAGGTAAAGTTTAAATTACTTACGTGATGGGTATATCTCGGAATTTTATCTCAAGGTCCAGCACGTGGGATGTTTTCGTAGTTCGCCGGGTTGAACATCAAATTATTATCCCTTGGTGAACTTCTATTGCATCTCGTAGGGGTTTGAAACGAAACAGGTAGAGAAACGATAAGTTAAGGGAACATAAAGGGAAACTACATACCTTCCTTTTTAGAAACTACACCATACCTTCCACACTTGTTAATTCGTCACTGTCCCGTTGCTTTACATTGCCTCCTCCACTAGCTCACTCCCACATCCCTTCTGCGCAGACTCAACCGTTACCAACGGCAGTAGTTAGCGTAACATTTCAAAAATGCGCAGCAATTAACCAAAAAGTATCTCTTACCCTAAAACATGATACATGAACATTTTGGCAAGCAACAACTTATGATGAAGCAGTTAATCTGGCTTAGCATTGGGAAATTGCAATCACTTTCAAACAAAACCCATTAGAAAGAGTTGAAAGATTTTTGATGAGGTGATCACTGCTGATCCTATTCACAATCAATCCGAAACAAAATTTTATAGTAACTTCAGATTATGCAACTCTGAATATTATTCTTCAACAAACTATAGTCAATTATTTTACTGTTTGCACCCTACTTGTTATTACAAATGTGTTGAGTACATAAAACGGTTTTAAACCTAAGCGCTTAACACATTGCTGAATAATAAAATGAATTCATACTACCGGTATCCAACAAGCAGCGAAACTTTTGAAAATTACCGAAACGATCACGAACTTCAATTTGCGCAGTAGCCAATAAAACCGCCCTTTTTGGGGATTCGTATTAAGTAATACAAGATTGGAATTATTGGAAACGGAGGAAAAACGACTTACTGGTGGAAATTTACAGGTACTCAAAGCGGGGGGAACAGATGACTTACAAATATCTTGTTCGGCGTTATCAGACGAGACGGTATAAGCTCTAGTAGAAACACTACTTTTTGAAAGCGATTCTAATGGGTAGGGGGGGGGGTAAGTGTAACGAGGTATGATGCCGCTGGCGCCAAGTGCGACAAGTCATAATCGATTTACACTTGGAAAAAGTATGCAAACTGCTTAGACAGTTAATGCAAAGTTTGCGTTCTTTTACAAAATTATAGCGGTCGTTAGGGGTTAATTCTAAAAAGGCGAGGCTTTTATATAGCTCATGTGTGATTTAAGCATAAGTCGCTCAGGGATTTACATGTTTTGTCTAGAAATACTAAAACAAAATTCTCTCTTCTTTTATTACTTTTGCTTGGGGTACCCATTGGGCGCCACGTTAGTCACTGTGGAATATAAAATACAAAAGTAACCTTACGCTTGTTTGTGAGTCGAACACTCCAGAGGAACTGTATTTTGACGTTGAGCATCAACGAGATGATCTTTATGGCGATCACTTCCCTTAGACTCACGATCTTTACAATATTTGCGGCTTAGTCTGGGAATTACCCCAAGGGTAAGCAATGAGATTGGGCGTGGATACAACGTAAATTCAATAATGAACGGGTATGAAAAGGAAAAGGGTAATTGAGCGCCACTGCATCTATATGGACAATAAAAGAAACAAAAATATCCTATGAGAAGATATAGATACTCACAGGGTATAAACATTATCAGAAAAACTTACAGGTTATATAAAACAACACATCTGAAGCCTCTTGAACGTATCTACTTCAGCTTCTATTGCGATGACCCTGAAAGAAAATGTCACACAACAAATTTTAATTAAAAAAACACAATTTGTGTCCTTCGACAAAAGAGTACAACGGTGCTTATAAACTAATCATCTTGAAACTACCTCACCAAAGGTATTTTTCTTAAACATGGATGTTAAGGTTTAATCACTTATTCGTTTTTATAATTTGATACTGCTTCAACACTCATCTAAATTTTTTAGCTATGATATCATTAAATTTACCCATTCATAAAATAAAAGGACAGAGTTTTGAACCATAATTATAATTTAAAAGTAATTCTTTCCTTTTCTATAAAGTTACAGTTATAATATTCAAAAATAAAATTGATTCCTGAAAGTTCATAGTTTTCACCTTGTATAGTGAGATTTTAGCTTTTAGTAATATTTCAAAACAAAATTCTTATTAACCAAATTGACAGATCTGTTAGATTGGTTTACACATTGTTCGACTGAGTTTAGTTTGTTATATGCATTATAAAAAATTTAAATAGCATATAGATATTATAATTCAAAAAAACTTTAAGTTTATTATGGCCTAGAAATCACATAGAAACTCCACTAAATATCAGACAACCTATAATTAAACATTTTAAATAGAAAGTGAACTTTGCAACCTCCTGTTTTTGAACACATGTATACGTCACGTGTTTTACAGAACAACTTTAGAATACTTTTAAAAGATGAGTGTGTTTTTTGTTTCTATTGATTTAACACTATTTAAGAAAATAACTCTATTATAAGATTGTTAGAATATTATCAATTTTACGATTATTATGTTTAAACTTAAATATAAAATTTATCCTTCTATAAAAACTAATATCATTAAATTGAACTCCCCTTTAATTTCAACATCATCAACATTATTCGAAAATTTAAAAAGCATGGAAAGAAAGTTCCTTCCGTAATTAATACAAATTATCAAAAACTCACCAGGAATTGACTTCTTACAACTACAATTTTAAATACCTGGTTTTTGCATGTATAACTACACTGCTGCTCTACAAAATTTTCTTATCCACTACTTACGATTTCATCTGGTTAACAACGACTTCATACAATAGGATTTCCCGTGATAAAGACCACCATCTTCCTATCGCACTGATCTATCAAAAAAACTCTACAAATAACTCCAAATCCATACCATAACGATGGAGTTTTGCAATTACGATCTCACCAAAAGTCTTAAGAAGGTTAAAGACTATCATCTTTTATCATGCTGTTCAAAAGTGCTAAGAAAATTAAGGACCATCATCTTCTTATAATGCTGTTCAAAAGTGCTACGAAAATTAGAGACCTATTTAATGTAAGGATTATTAATGGTAACTTTACCGTTAACAGATTTCAAGGATCGTCGACCACGTTGTTGTAACACATAATATTCCAATCGCTTTTGCGGAACCAGGGGAAACTACATCTCGGGATCTTTTCTATAAATGACCGCGAACTTTCTCTTTTCTGCTTCTATATTGCAATTCTGAGGGACCAGCTGGTGCAAAGCGCCAGCCTCTTCATTTTAATGCTTTCTGAACGCTGTTTGCGCAAAATGGCTGATCCGCCTCTTGATAGCTTCCACGTCAAGTCATGTCTTCTAATTCCAGCGTCACCTTGTGACACTCCGCGCAATCGCTATTTTATTTCAATAATTCTTAAATGTGGATGTAGACCGCCTACTGGTTATGCAACACTAGTAACGCATATGTAAAACGACTTGTCTTGGGGCAGATTTAGTAAAATTGTTACTATTAAATGTTTTATTATGACAACTTTAAAGCTTTTTAAACGATAATAACGTGCACCTCTATTAGGATACCGTTTCTTCTGATATAATTATGCGGAATAAGAGAGGCTAGATATCACAGAACTGTAACAAATAGAAGCAGCTACTAGAGTCAGTGCCACAGAATTTATATTTGTTACAATGTAATGATTTCAGTATAAGTAGGAATGGTGGCGGGATCATGCTGTAACTCAAAACCTCAAGCTGTGTGTGCGTCCAGTCGATTTAAGAACATCTGAGCTAAAATATAGCTCCACTGCTCAACCGGCATATCAAACTTTTTTAAAGCTTCCAAATTATCGGTAAAAACGTCGACTAATTTTTGTAAACCAGAGGGGTTATCAGAGTGCAGTTTGGGAAAATTTTCCAAATTTGCCCAATACGCACCCGTAATTTGGCGGATATTTTCAAATTTGCTGCGCAGTTTATTGTACCCTAGTGTATAATGACTTTCAGTTAAATCAAAATTTTTAATGGCGAGTAATGTTGGACCTTGCAGAAGTGACTTTAAATACGTGAATTTGTGTATTGGCGACAATTCCGGGTTAGTATGTATGAAGGAGTCGTATAGATCAATGAAACCTCTGAACATGGAGAAATCGCTCCCAAAGAAGGGGACCTGCAACGAAGGTAAATTTATTTTTGATTTTAGGTGAGCGGCAGAAACAACAGCGCTAAGTTTTGGCGGTTTGGATTCAACAAGTATCATTTTGATTAACTTGATTAAATAAAGGGAACGATTAAAAGCTTTTCTGATTTTATCTTCAACCTCAAACAAATCTTCCGCGTTTTCATCCGTGGCGATCAGGGAGTTAATGTTATTGCCACTTTGATAGAAGGTTTCTTCTAATTTAACCATATGCTCAAGGTGCGATTTAAATAAATTATGATGTTCGACATTAGAAACGGCCGATTGCGCGATTTCTTGTATCTCCTCTAAACTTTGAATCTGCGTGTATTGTGAAAATTTCAACTTTTTAAGTTTCTCTGCCATTTTAAATAATAACTAAAGCACAAATTTTCTTAAAAATTTTATAGAAATTTAGTACTGCAAAATGCTTTTAATCTTTATCAATTTAGGCACAAATTAAATAATCGTAGGTAAATGTAAATAGATGTAAATACAAACAAAGTAATAAACTTTGTATCAAACACGATAACTAATGGGAATGAATGCAATTCAAATAATGTAACATTTATATTATCAAGACAATATGTTTGATAACACAAACTTGACTTCAGGTAAATGATTAATAAATATATTGTAAGCTATGATACTAATACCTGCTACTGGTAATATCCGACTCGACAAGGATCAAAATTTGAATGTTGAGTACATAAAAGATACTCGGGAGAGAAAAGCGGGTGTATAACCAAGCAGATATTAAACAAATGCGACCTTCGGTATTCTAATCTGATATCCAGTTAGAGCGGTGAAGATTCTTGGATCCAGAACACATTACTATACTCGAAAAATAATATATAGCGGTGAAGTAGTTCTATACGGGGACTGACCTTCGAAAACAGAAACTTATTGTCCAAGCGGTGACAATAAACTGTGTTAGGCCGCGCAGTCACCAAACATATTGCAAACAAGATAGAACATTGAAGGTGCAACGCGACCGGGTTTATCAAATTTAAATAAAAGAGCTGATATTACCATTAACAAATAAACTTAAATTTTATAGTAATAATATAAAGAAACTAAATGAATATATATATATATATATATATATATATATATATATATATATATATAAGGCTGCACGGAACAAAATGACAGAAGAAGAAATAGTAAGAATATTGAGGTGTTTCTAAAGAAATATGCTAGTGATATTTCTACAAACTCTTTTAATGAAATCATGCTACCACGAGACGTTTTTGAGAATTCCTTGACTAATCTATACACCATTGAAGAACTAACTAATTATATTTTTATAAAGGTTTTTATGAAGGTTCCATACATGGGGCAAAAACGACGGTGCTCGTCTTCCACCACCTCATACGATTTCTACTTCCTAAATAATTATTCTCAAACCAGTCAAAAAGGGGTTGCAGTACTTGTTGTAGTTCTTCAGCTTAAACTTCCACGGCATTGTCCAAATCGTCTACCGGAACAAAGGCAAGAGCAGGGACCAAAAAGTGTTAAATTGATAAATTTTAATATATTAATATCAAATAATTACTACTTTGTACTTTCAAGAAAAAAAATCCCTTGTTAATAATTAATTACCATTTGCACAAATAAACAATATAGAACCAGCTTACAACTGTTAAGCTGCAAACGTATTAATAAATAAACTTATAATCTAAGAGCCTTTAACAACAAAATGGATGCTATTTAAAAATGCATTGTAACAAAAATTTTGTTAAACATTTTACCGGTGAGGCGCCCAGCGGTCCCGGCGCCCAGCTGTGCTAGTAGTATTCGTAAAACTCAAGATGGGTACCTACACATATTATTTCACCATCGAGCTAGCTGTAAATGGAGAACAGGTTATAGCGTTTGGTACTAAAAGGTGTTAATGCTATAGATCATGTGCATATCAATATTTTTATACTTTTTCAGTTAATATGTAATACACTAAGCAGTCTTAATTGCAATATAATTATAACAGTAGGTATTGGTTATTTATTTTTACCTTCTAGTCTGCATTAGAATGGCAAGTATTGCAATCCCGATAGGATATGGTATTACAAAACGAAAAATCATTTAAAGTAAATTAAAATGTAGTTCCTTAAAACCGTAAGTGTTTGTGGCTAGCTACTTCACTGAAAATATAAATGCAGTGAGTGACACCTTTTTGACGATAGGGATAAAAATGATATAAAAATGGTGCTAGTTAATTTGTGTTAATATGTGTATTTGTCATAGAAATCTTGCACAAAAAAAAATTACAGAAGAATTGGCTTTATGCAAATTAAATAATATTTCTACACTTGTCAAGGCGCGTTTAGGTCGAAAACGGCGCCGAATCGCAGATGCTGCTTTTTTTCCATAGGTAGATGAGTACATACAACGAAAACTTTAAACCAGAATTAAGTAGCAACTTGAAGAACGGCGATTAAAGTTGGTGTCCTTAGAAAATTAAAACTTAAAAGGATATCTTTTTAGGTAAACCTATAAAAGCTTTTAAATTCTTTTTTAGAACGCGCAATATTAATAAATATCAAGGTAAACCTTTCTTTAGACCTTTCTAAACGTACTATATGTAGCAATGTCACCAAGTATTGTAATTAGAAAACTCGTAAAACTGCTTTGAAATGTTTATAATTATATTACATTTTAATTGTTTCTGTATTGGTTAATTTCACCAGTAAAGTTAGGATTTCCTCTTTTAAGAAATACAATTTTTTAGTTTACATGCATTCTTGATCTAAGCTAGTATAATTATGATTTATCATTACAATCTTACACTGTGCATACCCAAAGGTTGTTAAATTTAGAATGTTGATTTTAAAATTAGGAATGATTTTATGGTTACTTTGTATTTTAAGTTATTGCAATTTTATAATGCAGTTACTTTGATTAACAATGTATAAGGTTAGTGTCTATGACGTCATCGTCATTTGACAAGCAGTGTCCATACGTTAAATTACGACAATTCCGGAAATGCTAAAGTATCTCCTTTGGTTCAAGTTAAAGTTTCATAAAGGTAATCTTACATGTGCTGTATAGAGAAAAACAACGAAAGTAATTTCAATTTAGTTTTACTTCATTTTCGAATTCTTCAAAAGACGGTCTCAAGTCGTTTTGTGTAGAAAATATTCTTTTGCTGAACATTTCGTTAGCAGGGTTATAAGAAACAACATGCAAAATTTTAGTAGGTACAGCTAATCTTTGAATAATCAGTTATCGATCTCGCTTAATGTGATTAATTAAGTAAGTGTGGAATTATATCCTACCAAATTGATGAATTTTACTTTTAGAAGAGTTGATTTTTTTAAATACCCCCAAGTTCATATTGAAAAAGCATGTTTATTGTGAAATATCTGAGTTATAACAAAGCCACAGAAGTTCTCGTAGGTTTGGTTACATCGATCAGAATGAGTCCGGGACATATTAAGTTATTTCCAAGGTATCTACAGTTAAGTTACTCCTTGAATATCTATTAGAACAAATTTTGAAACTAAAACCTACTTTTATTTTCAATTACTGAACATTTTAATTGCGTAATTTTAAATGCCTATCAACAGTAAGCTCTTGTTCTATCAAGGAATTAGAAAAACAATTAGTCGCCGAAAACGTTTTCAACTAAGATAAGTCATATTGATGTATTTGGCATTTACTTAGGAATATTTGTACGCACTTGTGCTTATATTTTCAAATACGCTATAGAGTAAATAATTTTACACATTTGTATGTTCTCAAAACTAATTAAAAGTGATAGTTTCCAGCTCTGATATAGTATAAGATATTGTCATTACCAAGAGACGTGATTAATATAAAGGTAAGTTAGCATTTGATTTTGGGAATGTTTTTACAGCCACTAGGTTTTCAATAGCTGTATTAGTACTTTTACCATTACGTTTATTTTAGATTTGTTTTTAAATCGGTGTACTTAGCTATTCATCGTGTGAATTCTACGCCAGAATCATTTTCCTGATATCGGATTTTGGTATTCTTTTGTTATTCCTTCTGGGGTTTTCCCTACAAAGCCTCATATTTCGAGATTAAGTGGCGTCTACCATAATTCCCAATCGAGATTGGTATTCTCCACACGATGGTATTCCTGTACCATCTTTGAACACTTTCACCACACTTCTCACTGATATAGTCGGTAACCATACCTTGTTGGTATAGTCGAAGTTTTCGGTACTTCATGGAAATAAAAATTTTAGCGAGGTTCTTCAACGAGTTTCTCTGTGGCTTATTAGCTGGATTTTTGGGGTCGAAACTGAACGTATCAAACTCTGCAAATTGATATGTTACAATTGTGCAATCATTCTATCACATCTTTCCAGATTCCTTACGAATAAAATGTTGGTTTGCTGTGACTCACGATCTTATGTTATTTGTTAGTGTCACATTTGGAGCTGCTTTGAGCAAAGGGCACCCTATGTGTCAAGGCGACACTTTCAGTATCGACTATGAGCTGTAACGAATTAGAAGAAAAATATTTTTCAATGTGTTGATGATTGTTCATAAAAAATATTTTTTAAGATTATACCTGTAATGTTGAAATTTGTTTGTTTTATTTCATTCACAGCATACCTGTCGCAGAGCTAGCAAATCTAGCACATTAAGGTAAAAATCCACATATTATTATTTTATTTTTTCAATTAATAGTTATTGCATATTTATTGGGCAGGGCAGCTGTATCCGAACATTTACAGCAATAATTTAGTTTTTCCAATGTTTGGGCAGCGATTTAATAAGATTTATGTATATATATATATATATATATATATATATATATATATATTGTCGTGGAATCGGGGATTAAACTTCTATGCTTCAGCAGTGTCATTAAATAATTTTCAAAATGCGCAAATTTCAAAAAAAAATTTCTTACCCTTAAATTTCTGCTTCAAAAATCTTCAGCAGCTTCCTTGGCTAGCTTAGCCGTGCCTCTTCTCGGATGGATACCCAAATATACAACCATTCTTCCTTCACACTCGCACACCCTTCAATAAAATCACCAAATAATACAACAATCATACAATCTTTTATTTACCGCTATTTTTAGACAAATTATTCACATGTATAAAAACAGTTTGATACTCTAATTACAAACTCTAATGTGATTTGTTTTAAAGTCCTTGATTTTCTAATTGTTTGCAAACAAATTTAATAAAATATGAGTAGATGGGCCCCACATATTACCTTAAATTGACTGTACACTGGAGTATGGTGAGCTCATAATAACTCAGTTTACTTTGTATATGCCTTTTACCTTGCATAAATTAATGCAAAAGTTATAGACCCGTTTACCCTTTACAATTCAATTTATATTCAGAATAAAATTTTATAAGTTTTAAATACACACTTTTTCAATATTTATCCCCAATAAATTGTCCAGTACATGTATCTTTTCCAATAAGTTTATATAACAATAAATAAACCCCAAAAATCACTCACACAGCACCAAAATTTCACAAAAGTTTATCAGACAACAGAAATTTCAAATAAATTACCTGGAGAATGCTTCAGGCTTCCATTCCCGATATCGTTTCAATGCTGTCATATTAATGCCTGCTCACTACTTTCTCATTTAGATGAGTTTCTTTTCCTTTTTGAGTCCTGTCTTCCACAGTGTGTTGCTGTGTCAGAAACGTGGCTGAAACCAACTTTGTCTGATTCCTTGGTCAAGTTAGAAGGATATAAAATTATACGAAACGACAGAACAGGGAAAAGTGGTGTAGGGGTGGCTCTTTATATTCGTAGTGATCTTAATTGTAAACTTATTGCATCTTCCCCCTCCATGTATAAGGCCCGTCCGGAATTTCTTTTTCTTGAGATTGTAGCTGCGCAGGCAAAAGATCTAATTGGAGTTGTTTATAAGTCCCCAACAATTGGGTTTTTGATTGATGTTGAGGTAATTTTTCAATATGCCCGCATTATTCAGATATAATCGTGCTTGGAGACTGGAACATCAATTTACTGAATGACACTTCCGAGGTCCATTATTTTCGAACTATGATGGATGCATGTAATCTTAGCATTTTACCACTTGAACCCACTTACCATGCGCCCCTTTCATCATCGATTATTGACCATTTTATAATTTCGAAAAAGGACAGAGCACTAAATTTTGGACAAATACCGATATTAGAAATCTCTAAACACGATCTTATTTTTGTATCGTATTCACTTAAAACATATAAATTTCAACCTAAATTAATTACTTACCGGGATTTTAAGAGTGTTAATTCTGACTTCTACAGACAGATATAGAACGTGCGAGCTGGCATGAAATCGATGAGGAAGCAGATGTTGATGCTAAACTCCACAAGTTCAATACACTTGTTAACAATATTTTTGACATTCATGCTCCATTTAAAACAGTTAGGGTAACTAGACCAAAATCTCCGTGGTTAACCCCTAAAATTAATGAAATGAGACGAATGAGACAGTGCACTTGCATTTTATAAGAAAGTTAATACTGTATTGAATTATGACCGTTACAAAAGTATACGTAATAGGACCAAGCAGTTGATCAGAAACTCTAAATTAAAATATTATCATTCTATAGCTTCATATACCGATTCCCAAAGGATTTGGGCTGCTTTAAAGAAAGCTGGTATAGGAAAACCATTATTGCAGATGCCCTACAGCATACATGTAGATACCTGAATCGACATTTTTCTGCATTAAAGATGCAAGACAATACAGCTAAAGTGAATACTATCAAAAGCTTAATCAGTATACCGCCCCCTTCATTGCCACAATTTGTGTTTACTGAAGTGTCGACCGATGATGTCCACAAGTCTATTCTGCGCGTTAAACCAAAAGCTTTGGGTTTTGATAAAATATCGAGCTCAATGCTTACACAAATCTGCCCAATTGCTCTAGAATCTTAAACACGTATAATTAATACATCTTTTAGCACTGCTCGTTTTCCATTAGTATGGAAACACTCCATAGTTAGGCCATTACCAAAGAAAGCAAACCTTTTAGGTCCAGATGATTATCGTCCGATTAGCATTTTACCAGCGCTTTCAAAATCCGCTGAATACCTAGCACTTGATCAAATGTTGTTATTTTTAAAACAGTACACATTACTAGACAAATACCAATCGGGTTTCCGTGCGAATTATAGTACATGTACTGCGCTTCTGCGGGTAACTGATGATGTCAGAAAGGCCATGGATTGTCAAAAACTAACTTTACTGATTTTATTAGATTTCAGTGCAGCGTTTAACAGTGTTGACTTTAACATCCTTTTAACTAAAGCAATTTCTTGGGTAGAATCATACAACGCACGCAGCAAGTTAAAGATGAAAATGGTCACATCTCACAATCTGTTGACCTGTTACAGGCGTACCTCAAGGCAGTGTACTCGGTCCCCTTTTGTTTAGCTTGTACATTCAAGACTTTTCCACAGCATTGAAGTTTTGTCGTTAAAACTGCCATGCAGATGACGTGCAGATTTATTTCCATTTTTTTCCAACAGAAATAATTGAAGCATTCCAGGCAGTTAATAATGATCTATCAAGGGTTGACGATTGGTGTAAAAATAATTTATTAACCATAAATCCGGCCAAATGCCGGACTTTGCTTCTGGGAACACAAAATTTACTTAGATTAGTTCAAGCCGCGGATCTTTCCATGTTAATGCTTGGAAAATCGAACATAAACTTTTCACCTATAATTAAAAATCTAGGTATCCTGTTGGATCCAAACCTTAGATGGAAAGATCAGGTATCAAGCGTGTGTAGAAAAGTTCTATTTACTCTGCATACTATTAAGCGTCTAAAACGGTTTAGACCGACTAAATTAAAGTTAAAGAATTGCATAAATGAAGTTGCAATAGAAAATATGAAGCTACTATGTGATAGTGTCCACTTCCTGGCGTGTCTAGTTTAGCAGAACATATGCTGTGGATTTTATCAAAAAAGCTAAAACAGAAATTTTAAGAAACGTCCATGAACAGTCTTCTAAGCATTCAGAAACATATTTCCTTTGTACACATTATATAAAGAATTTCTTGCATTCAACAGATATAGAGAATGCTTACTAAAACAATTTACTGGTTAAGCTTAAACAGAAGTTTTTATCTAATGATCACTTACTCATTAAAATAATTTTTACCTAATCCTTGTTAACAATTACAGAACTCGAACATCTCCTACGTGAGGTACAAAATTCTCTTCAAAGGTTCGGAAAAATTTACTTATCCTTTTGCAATCCCGGTTGTCAGAGTAATTGGCCAACGACGCCGACAGATAATTTAGGAAAGGTCAAAATGCTTAGAAGTCTGACCTCAAAATTGCTGGAAAGTATCCCCTTGACAAATAATTTTTATAAAATTAAAATTTTATTCCAGCTTAATTTACGCAAATATCCTATTAGGTTACAAATAACAAAGCAAAATTATATTTGCAATTGGTATTGATAAATACTTCTTTATAGCGCTTATAAAAAATATCATTTTTATTGTATCTAACGGCATTGAATACTTCCTGGTTCCACTTCAAATCTCCATTTTGAATCAGTCTTAACGTAGAAATATCAGCATGCAAAATGCATATATATTTAATACATTAGTCTCAAAAACATCTTTCCTTAATACACATTATCTAAACCATCTCTTACATTCGACAAATATAAATGACGTTTATAAAAACAATTTACAGCTTAAGCTTAGACAGAAAATTTTACCTAATGATTATTTACTTATTAAAATAATGCTCACACAATCCTTGTTAACAATTACAGACCCTAAAATATCATATACTTGAGTCACAAAATTCTATTTAAAATTCTATGGATAATTTACCTATCCTTGTATTATCCTATTTGTCAGTGTAGTTGGCCCACGACGCCGACAGAAAGTTTTATAACGCTAAAAAGCTTCGAGTTCTGAACTTAAAAATTGTTGGAATAGATTATTCCTTAACAAGTAATTTTTATAGAAGTAAGAACTATTTTAACTTAATTTACTAGATGATACGGATTATCATTTTAGGTTACAAACAAGATAGAGAATTATAGTTGCAGTTAGTATTGTCGAATTCCCTTTATATCGCTTATAAAAATATCATTTCCATTATAATTAACGGCATTGATTACTTCCTGGTTGTACTTCAGATTTCTATTTCTAAACAATCTTGACGTAGAAATATCAATTTGCAAAGTGCGTTTATTTTTATTATACTAAAATTAGCAGTTGCTACAAGATTATCTATATTAAAGATCGTTTAATTTTCGTAGTATTCTTCAAAATAATTATCCTTTATAATTATGAAAGTTGTATGTTACTTGTGGAAAGACGAGAAAATAGATTACAGATTACTCGAAATGTATATGTTGCATGTTGTAAAATAAGAATTAATCTTTTCTCGAAACCTAAATGTTTCTTGACGTTATCATAAGTGAATGACTCTACTCTAATTCATTTCCGTCACATATACTAGAACCAACTCATTACGCCATTTTTCCGATTCTTCTAGCTTTATTCCAAAGCATGACACATTCGGGATGATGAAATAATTGCCTCTATTTAGTGTTCTTTATTTCTAATTAATTGAACTGTCAGTATTATTTATGACTCTCGTAAAGCATCTTCCAATCTTTGTTAATGCACGAAAGAAATCTGTAATACGTATTAAAACGCTTATTTTATTATTTTATGGCTTTCAGATATTAGTGCGCTCCTTGAATTGGAGCGTTTATTGATTTACAGGAAGCAATTAGCTATTCCTGTAATATTCACAGATGATTTATGACTTTACCGAAGACTCTCGAAATCGTAGTTTGTTTAGGGAAATGAATACGGTATTTTCGTTTTGTATTAAGTGATATAATTTATGCTAGGAGTAACCCGAAATGGGCTTGTTTGCAAGAAAGTTATTCCTTATTAAAACTCATAAGTGGTATTTTTAACCCGAAATAATATTTTATATTTGTTTTAAATGATATATCTAAACTCGGAAAATAAGAATTGCTTTATAAATGTTTCAAATGTATATTATTTTAAATACGTTCTACGGCAAATGCAATGAAAACTTGTTACTAAAAGGTAAAAAATAATTTTCTACACACGGCTGACATGAATGGGTTTTGTATTTCATTTTATATTAATTTCACAACTTCTTCTAACTGCAATAAATGCTTATACACGAATTTTAATTTCATAATTAATGACGGATTCTTCTTATGTTCATAAATGCAATAAGATTTGTTTTAAGGTACATGAAATGTATTCCAGCAAACATTTACACACGGATTTTGAATAAATGGTTGATGTATTCTTTAAGACAAGGATTCGTATTTTATGTGCTAATGGTGTACGCCTATGTGTATACAGGATAGAAGGCTCAATATATGGAAATTTTACTTTTCTCGGTTTTTCTTTTTTTGGAAAGTTTTCATTGAATTTGGTGTTCAATAAACTCCCGTGAACGTAATTAAAAGTTAGGTTTATGTATAGTTGTGTAAATGATTTAAATTTCTAAATTTTCCAATTGTCGTCATTCTTTCAATTACTAGCTCCATTTGAAATGATCATTTGGGCTTTGCATAAAAGTCTAAGTTATTATTTCATCTTATTAACTGTAATACGTTAGTATTTATCAACTTACCTTGTGTAAAAAACTGCCTAAAATATTTATATATATATATTGCTGTGATAAGAGGGTAGTTTAAGGGTCAATTAAGTCATAGAGATTGTAGAATAGATATAAATAATTTTAATTTTAAGAAAACCAAATAATTCCAACTATTATAGGAGTAAATCGACTATTTTAAAAAAAGACAATTGCGAGCACACTGTACATATAGTATATTTGATTTAATGCATCAGAAAAAAGCTCATTTTGCAATAATCCGATACCATTTAGCGAAAATAATAATGTGTACGTCGTGTAATATGTTTTAAGATAAGGTTTTAAACGCAACTAACTGCATCAATGTAAATACATTATCGAGAAAAATAGATAAACTGGCATTCTGGATATTTAATAATTTTGTAGAAAATATCAAAGCATTATTTAAAAAAACGCATTCCAATACGTCATTAAATACGTGACTAGAAATTTTACATTTGTTTAGAAATCCAACATATTTTAATAACAAATAAACACCAGACGGTCAATTGTACGATAAGTTTTGGACTATAAACAACAAATATAAAATACGTTACAGAATAAAAGCAATATTTGGAAATTCTAAGAAGATGCTATGATATATTAAATGTCTACGTGGAACAACAATTAAAACCAGGGAATTTGGGAATTACCAAGGTACTACAGGGATAGGCGGAGATTATCAATAAACACGCGACGCGCACCAATTAAAGCATTGATAGGATGGCTTATAGATACAATGAAGAATGAATAAACATTTAGTTCATCTATAACAAGGCAATAATCACGTCAGTATGCAGTAGAAATTTACGTGACAGTATTAATTAGTAAAAAGTTTATAATTTAGTATAAGTAAAAATTTGAAAGTGCCAAATTTGTGCAACGAATAATAGCCGATCTACACATACACGTAAGTTAAACTATTAAATAAAATTTATTTTAATATTTTACAATTCAGGCCTCTAAATTGATCGAAGTCACTATCGTCCCACATCTAAATTAAATATCTGAATATATTATTAAAATTACCTCTAAAAGGAAAATATAAAAATACGTCTGAAAATACGACCAATTAAACAAAAGTAAGGACACTCATGGAATCTGAGGGATACTACAAGCAATAAGTAGAACGAGTGTAGCAAGGGATGCTGAACACAGATACTCTAAGGCAATTCCAGTGACAATGAAAGAAAAACGCAGATTAGCGATCTTAAATATTTTATTAGTTAAAGGCTTTCAATTTTAATATTTGCTATATATTGTATGTCTGTAAAAGTCAACAAAAAGGTCATTTGAGAATTTGAAAACAGGGAAAGTATCTTAGAACGTTCAAACGCACTTAAAAGTAATTAAAAAGATATTTTTGCTGGCTTTCAGGGAATCATAATTTTGGTAAATGTTAATGTTCTATTCAGGGGCTAAATTTTAAATTTATATAAAACTGTGCATATTATTATCAATCATTATATTGTGTAATTTTTTGATTGCTTTATTTAAATTCATTTAAATGTATTTAAACAGTAGAGAGAGTAAAGATTAAACAATCTTTATCGTCGTATACTAAGGGATATCACAGCAATTAAAAATAACGTCCTAACCGTAGGGCTTAATAGGAATTTCATATCAATATTAATAACGCCCAATCGTAAGGGCGATATCGTAGCAAAAAGAATGACACCCATCGTAGGGGGTAAAATGCAAAAAGACTGTTTCATAGCATAGCAAAAAGGATTGCGCACCAATCGTGGGGCTAGTAAGTGACATATCACAGCAATATATATATATATATATATATATATATATATATATAATAAATTCTTTGTTTCTGGACGTTATTAATATTCAATTAAGATTAGATTTTGGGTTTTACTTCGTCCAAATATTAAATATCTGAATATATTATTAAAATTACCTCTAAAAGGAAAATATAAAAATACGTCTGAAAATACGACCAATTAAACAAAAACGAAGTAAAACCCAAAATCTAATCTTAATTGTATATATATATATATATATATATATATATATATATAAAATGATGTGATAAGGAGGTCATAAAAAATCATTGATTACAAAATTCTATGAGAAAAACCAGTCCAAAGCTGAGAAAAGTTGAATTTTGAAATACTTAATTATTTCCCTATATAATGCTTCTAGTAAGATAAGTTTATTATCGTATATAAATCCAACCCATGTTCTAACTAATGTATAAATATTTTCTTTAAAAATATTGTTTAAAAAAATTCTAGACGCGGAAAATATAAAAGCGTTCATTGCCTGAAAATCCCGAGTGTAAATATGTATCCTCTTGGAAAATAACAGTTAAAGGCAAGTTTCTAATGCATGTTAAAATGTAGATGATAATTTAATAATGCATTGAGGAGAGTCCCCTTCAAACATACCATTTAGTATACGTTATTTAATCTAAACCGAAAATATTGCAAACTATTTCCCCAGATCGTTCGAAAATACATTATCTTTAAGTTAACAAGCAATATAAATAAACTGCCTCATCAGTAGAGCGCAATAACATCGGTAAAGACTACAAACAAGATAATTTAGATAAGATAACGTTTTTAACGGCTATCAACTATAATAGAAATTTATATATAGAACGATAACCAACTACTAATTCCAAGCTTTAGTAAGAGATAGTGAAATTCTATGATTGTAATAAATCTTAACCTGAAAGGCCAATTAAAGATAGGAACGCATAAAATTACAATTAATTATTATATTATGTGATTAGTCGTACCTCTTAAATTATAATAGGAATGTTCGAGACGGATGACATATTATAATATTATTAATAAAAGCTGAAAATTAATAATGAGCGGTCATTCATTCAAAATTAGGCCCTTCATAGATAGTTACTGAATAGCTTCTTATGGAACGTACGACGACAACTTGTTGCTGCAATATAAACGGTAATTGAACTTGGTGCCAGGTTACCTGTTATTTTAATCTATTAAAATAAAAGTACTTTTGACAACTGATGAAGTAGACTTCGAAACATGAAGATGAATTAAAATGGAAATCTATAAATGGAACCAGGAACTTTTCGATGCAGTTAATTCTAAACGGAGAAAATGTTTAGATAGCAATTATAATCAAAGACAGGTGGTAATAGAGATATAAATACCAGCAGGAATTTGACGGTCGAAAGCGCAAATATAACTTTGCTTAAACCCTTAGATAAACAATTTGTGTTTCGTTAAGTAGATGAAGTTAGTATATGGATAACATTTGTAATTTTATGGACAACACTCGCGGTGGTTTGATCCTTACAAAAAATCTTCCCAAAGTTGCTGAAAATATGGTGTCTTACATATGAAATACTTTGGGGTTTTCTGATTATTAACAAGGATTAGGTGAAGATTCTACTATTGTGTAAATAGTTATGAAATGTTGCTTCTTTTCATACTAAAGTTGTAAATTGAATTTATAAGCTTTCTTTATACCTGTGTGTGTAAGTAAATTTCTTAAATAATGTGTTTAGAAGAAATATGTTTCTAAATATATCGAGAATTGTTCATGCAAACACCTGTTTTCTGTAATTATAACTCTATTGTTGAAACTTCTTGGTTTAATTTCACTTTCGTAAAGTTCACGGCATATTTATCGCTCAGCTGGCAAGAGAATACGGGCATATTAAGGTAAGAATTCACATCGGTGGAAGTAGGCATCCATAAGATTTATCATATATATTAGATTAATTACATCTATTTAATTGACGTGTTAGAAATAGTTCGTGTTTTTAGCTTTTTTAGCTAAGTTAGAACGACATAGGTACTGAATATAAACTATCTCTGGTTCCTAATAATCTTTTATAATGGACTTTAACTATGAGTGCAGGAACTAAAGCACATGTAAAAACATTTGCATACTATTAGTTGTGATGAGCTTCTTAAAAGCGTTCACTTTTGAGGCTTGAAGGTGTTTAAATTTTTTTGTTTTACCGTATCGACCAAAAATGATTCTTAATTTTTTTCTGTAAGAGTCCTACGGATTTGAGCTCAAACAACTGCCAAAGAAAACAAAGACAATAATATACTATTTATTATTAAAGTATTGCGTCCAACATCAATGCAGATTTTTGAAGTACTAATAAGAAATCTATTGTAATTGAATCTGTAGTGTGCACTTATTAGGTTATTAATTACAATCTTCCCTGCCAAAAACCGCTATATCGTAACCGTGTACTATTAGACGAATATAATACGTTGTTTCGTATTCTAATGTGTTATACCCAATGAACATGTTATTTTTCAAATTAGGAAATAGACTCTTTATAAAAACATAAAATTCGATAAGTATGTACGATTCATCCATTCCTGCATCATACAGCTCTTGGAGTTTATTGGCTATATTAAGTTGATCTTCTTCAGGTAGATCACTGTCAATAATTGTTGGTTGATCACGTTTTATCTGAAAAAAATATATACTTTATACCATGATTATATATGAATAACTAGTCTTCAAGGAAAAAATTTATTAACATATTGGGCAGTAGACCACAACGCGTGTCTGTCTATTCATACTTAACTTGAAACAGTACCTGATTTATTGCAGAATATATATTTTAAATTCGTTTAGCTAAAATATCCCAATTTTCACAGCCAATTTATTATATTTAGTAGTCAGCTGCATTGAGCTGTCTAGAATAGAAATTTAAAATGTGTTATAATACAGAGTTGTTTTAAAAAGTACACGATCTTGTATTACTATACGTATAGTAAAGATCATCTGTTTTTGGGCAATCGTCTAAGCAATCGTGTAAAGTACCTCTATAACTTTTACAAAATTTTCGAATAATGTGAAGTTGTTTGCTGTTTTCATATTAAGAGAGGTGTTATACATCGAGTTTTAATAAATCGGTCTTGCAACAGTGAACGTTGTACTGGGATTCAGGTGCGGAATAAAATAAATAACCTGTTTCTCAATTTGCATGGATAAAAACTTCGCTCTTTCACAATCAAAATTTGAGAACCATAGCTGATGTTATATCCTCCAAATGCTGATGTAAAAGTGAATTTTTTTAAACGGGACATTATGGTAAATATGTGCTATGCTGTATTTATTATGATGCCCAGTTTTAAGAAATTCACTTTGACATTAGCATTTGGAGAATATAACGTCAAACACATAATGTTGAGTTCTGTATTGCATAGCGTAACACATCTGTAAATATTTTTTGTACCTCACCGTTATAATATGTATCCCAAAAGTTTTAGAATGAGCTACATTTTTTAATTCTATTGCATGTTTAAGTAGACAGACAAAAATATTTAATGCTAAATGATTATTTGTATCAATTATTCATGGTGTTAAAGTAATAATTCATAACCTGAAATTTCAAATTTACACTTCGCAATTCGATAGATTGTGTCAACACATCTGATAGGTTGGATTACTTAGTGCAAACCATACCCTGGAGATATATTCTCACATGCTGAATGTTGATATGGAAATACGTATGTGAAAGTAATGCTAAGCAATGATTATTCTTGTGCATGCGTTTCGCATTCGTAAATGTAGTGAGCGGTAACTCTCATGTGTGTTTGGGATACGAATAGTAGTACAACCTTACTTTTGTGGTTAGTAGGTAGTTTTTGGGGCTGCTGCCACCACATTTGCTCCAGCATCCACATTTGCTCATTCATCTGGACCAAATTTACATGTAAATTCCCATAAGGAGGAAATGAGGAGATTAATCTGATCCTTGCTCCCTCCTTGTGGGCCTTCTTGTGGGATTTTTTTACCCCAACCATCCCTACCCTAAAAAATTGGTAACCTAATCCCTAAAATTTTGGAGATACCTCTCGGTGCCTATTGGCACCGCACCCACGAGATAAATCTATATTGTTTGGTATCAAATAATATTAGATTTTTCTCAGCTACCTGAATTTCTAGGAATTTTTTATATAGCATAGCCCCCCAGGGAGCTACCCCAATTTTAAGTTTTTTTACCGCTAACATACTGAATCAAAAAGATTTCTTCGACTAGCCATTCCCACCCACAAGATAAATGTACCTTGTTTGGCATTAATTAATATTAAAATTTTCTCAGCTATCTGAATTTCTAGGAATTTTTTAGATAACATCATCCCCGGAAACCCGAATCTGCAAACAGATTTGATATAGGACCGCTCCTTACAGAGTTACACATATACTCACTGCGAGATACATCTTTCTCCACATTTCCACACACGAGATAAATGTGCCTTGTTTGGTATCAATTAATATTAGAATTTTCCCAACTACCCAAATCTCTAGAAATTTTTTAGATTGCATCGTCCGCCGGAGGCTACCCTTATTTTAAAATTTCCTACCAGCAGCGATTTTTAACCGTCCTTATAAGTTTTTCAGTCATGCAATACATCAAATTAGTTTAGAATTTTATGCAGAATCCGAATCTATAAATAGATTTAAAATCGAACCACCCCTTACCGTTTTACATACATATCCTCTAAATTATAACTTTCCGGCAGCTCATACGTAAAAGAAAATCTAAAAACCATTCTTAAAACTTTTGTTACAAACAATTTTTACTAATACAGTTTAAATTTTGTAAACCACATTTCTATATACACATTCATAATCTTTATTCTTAACCTAGAACTTGTAACAACCCGATTTTCAATCGCTTTGTTGAGCATAATCTCATACAAGCGAATGCTTCTATATTTTAAAAAGCTTTCGTTTTACATCTATGGTACCTGGGATCGCATAATATTTACAATACAATGTATTGAGAGGGTTAGTTTCTGGTATTTAAACATATGGTGCGGCCGCAGGGCCGGACGGATTCATTGGGGGGTTTGCAGGAATATAGGCAGATGTAAAGAAGCGGCAAGGATTCCAGGCTTTTTTTTTATGTGTGTCTTTGGGTGAAGACGTGTTTGAGTGTTGCTTAGAACACGTAAGTACTTATTTTGTTTGAAAGGACATTTATTTTTAATAATGCAAGTAACCCTTTGCTATAAATTTCCTTCTGATACTACATCGATTTATGTAGACCATTATTGAATTGTAACGAGTTAACCTGAGTATTAATTCTGGGTACCGGTGTACATACATTATCGGGCCTGTCAAATAATTGTTACTTCTTTATGAACAACGTTGCCCGCGAAGCTATTTTGTTGTTTTGTGTTATGAATATTTACAAATGGTTGGTTACAAAGACTTTTCATTGTTGTTTTTCTTTGTAAAAGTAAGAAATGGTTTAACACAAGATGTACGGCATTAATATATTTTTATAAATAACGTTTCGCTTTTATACTATACTTACAAATACTTTTTTGTAATATATTGCATCTGTGCACAATATTAATTTTATTTGTATAATTTTTAAAATAGATTCTTGTACTTTTTTGTATTAAACGCTGATGCAGACATTTGATAAGGTGTGGTATTGCGTCTATTTGGAATTTTTAGTTCTGTTTTATCAATTAGCATAGTTGCTTGTAAAACAAGTAATCTGTAAACAATTAAAAATAGGATATGCAATCTTATTAGTGCTTGTGTTAAATTAATTAAAGGTATTAAGTTAATCATAGTTAGGCTAAGGTTAGGTATATGTGACGACTTGCACGTCCCAAGATAACAATTAGGTTAGATAGAGTTACGTTATTTTATGTCGGAATAGTGGGCCCTGTAGGCCTTATTGCATTTCGAGTTCCAGACTGTTTAGTTATTTGTTTATACATGCTTTTCCTGACAGTCGATGGTATAATAAAATGTTATTGCTTTTTCTAAACTACGAGTTTATTTCATGATTACTTTTATTAGGTATCAGTGCCTTTCCGCTGATTGGCGCCCATGTTTATTATGAATTGCTAATATATGTATTGATGATTTTTATCCATATCGCATCTTTGGTAAGTACAAGCAAGGTTTTAGTTAAGAGTTTGAACCACGACCTACGCCGCTGAGTTTAGTCTGCCTGGCCTTAATTAACCGTCTTGACTGGTCTTTACAGACCCTCGACGGACGGTTGATTAGGTATTTATTACACTAGCGCCTAACGCTTGGGGTTCGAATTTTGTATCGTTTTTACGTTGCTCAATTTTTCAAACATAATTGTACTAACGCAGAACTTTTGAATTGTTGTGCTGAAGCATTTGCTTTTACTTGCCAAGTTGAATGTACATTATAATTTTTTTTGTGGAGTTAACATATGCGTGTATTTTGAATTTATTGAACTGATATTATTATTGAAAATGTTTATAGTAGAGTCTTTAAAAGCTGACGAGCTGAGTCACGAATTATTAATTCGAAATTCAGATCCTTATGATAAAACTGTTGATTTTAAAAGAAAATTATTACGTTCCAAACTTGCATCAGAAAAAATGGATGTTTCAATTTTTCTAACTACGAAAAATTCAAATTAATCAAAAAGACGAATTAAATTGTTTAGAACAAAAAATTAATGAATTGGAATCCTTGCTTCATTCTTATAAAATTACTCCTAAGAAAAATGAATATTTACGGTTGCATACCAGACTTTCACACGTCTATCGAAGGTTAACACACAACCTTCAATGAAGAATATTCTTCATTTCATTCACAAATATTTTCTCGTTGTATTAAGTCTATTGAAATGTTAGAGCAAGTCCATGAAGAACAAGAATTTAATTCTAACTTTATGTATTTTTCTTTAGGTGTTAATCGCGACTCTACTCATGTTCCTACCGGAAAAGACCTACCTTCTACG
The DNA here is from genome assembly GCA_036346225.1 of Platerodrilus igneus. Classification (NCBI taxonomy): domain Eukaryota; kingdom Metazoa; phylum Arthropoda; class Insecta; order Coleoptera; family Lycidae; genus Platerodrilus; species Platerodrilus igneus. Next base: position 1,151,152 of record JARFIW010001168.1, read on the forward strand.
TCCAATATTGTCACCCACACTGAGCCTTCAGTTGGTATTTCAACTAAGGACCTTAGTACCTTAATTGACTCGCTTAATAGAACTCGTTCAGCGGTTCCGATTTATAAATGGGGTCTCCAGTTTACGGGTGATCCGAAAAATATTTCTGTTTTATCTTTCATTCAACGTTGCAATGAGCTTCAGGTTGCTCGGAAGGTTTCTTCTGAAGATTTATTCGAAGGAGCCATTGACCTATTTTCTGATTCGGCTCTGGCTTGGTTTAGAGCCACCCGTTCCTCTGTTCATTCCTGGGATGAATTAATTTACAAACTTAAACAAGACTTTCTCCCGAGGACTACAATGAAAATTTATTGGCCGACATAAAGGCGCGAAAACAAAAATTGAAGAGTCCCCTATTGTTTATATTTCTACCATGGTAAATTTATTTGCTCAATTGGATGAAGCTATTGCAAACTCCGAACAACTGAAAATTATTAAAAGAAATTTGCAATCTTTTTATGCCACTCAATTGGCTTTGATTGAGGTTACGGACATTTCGCACCTAATCTCTTTATGTAAAACCTTGGAAGGTATTAAATTACGACATGCACCTGTCGAGGAGCTTCCCACTTCCAACAGATTGCCATTCAGTCCAAATCCTAGGGTCCTTGTTTCACCTACTACAAAAATATAGTAGCAAGAACTGATATTTCTAATTTCTCAAAACGAATACTGCCAAGTCTACTACAATTTGTTTCAACTGCAAAAATTAGGTCATTCATTTCATACCTGTGCCGAAAAGCGCGCTTTATTTTGTTATTTGTGCGGACAACACGATGTTACTTCATTGGATTGTCCAAAATGCTCCCAGAAGTCAAAAAACTAGTTTCGAAGAGTCATTTCGTTAGCCGATGTACCTCTTCACCAAAATTTGCGCTGGCTGACAAAAGATTTGGCCCGATTGGCTTCAAAAGTCAAAATTTTTACAAACTACTAAAATTTCTTCTAATTTCTAAAATTCTGAAAGAGATTCCAGACCTCATATCGCTGTTAAAAATTTTTAACGATAATTTAGTTGCTCTATTGGATTCTGGCGCAACGACCACGATATTAGGAAATCGGGAATATTTTTAATTGACAAATACGATTTAAAATTAAATCGTAACGATGAGTTTTCGTCACTCTCTACGGCTGATGGTACTTCACAGTCTATTCTTGGTAAGATTACTTTGTCACTTTGTGTTAATGGTCTCACTCATGAATTATCAATTTTGGTTTCTGATACAATTGAGAATGCCCTTACCCTTGGTGTAGATTTTGCCAATTATTTGAAATTAAAGTAGATTTTTCTACAAAAGAATTTTTGCTTGTTCTTCTGAAATTGATACTTTTCATATGATTAAATGTGCTGATGAATTGGATGAAGGTCAAAATCCGAATTGAATCGTATTATTTCTTTATTTAACTTACTTGATCGTCCAGAATTGGGTCGAACTGATAAAGTCACTCATACTATTATTACTGGCGATGTTATTCCAATTAAACAACGTTATTGTCCTTTATCACCAGCCATGCTACCACATGCAAATAAAGAGATTGATGAGATGCTGGCTCAAGGCATTATTAGCCCGAGTTCTAGTCCTTGGAATTCGCCGATGCCGTTGGTTAAGAAAAAGTCGGGAGAATTTCGTGTTTGCTTTAATGCAAAAAAATTGAATTCTGTAACAAAAAAAGATGCGCATCCTCTTCCATTTTTAAATGACATACTTGATAGGTTTCGCAATGCCAGGTACTTAACCTCTATTGATTTAAAGAAAGCTTTTTGGCAAATACCTTTAGACGCGGCGAGTAGAGAAAGACTGCCTTTACAGTTCCTCGCCGAGGTTTATTCGAGTATAATGTTATGGCTATGGGTTTAACCAACGCGCCTAGTAAGCTTCAGCGACTCATGGAGTCTATTTTGGCCATTCCTTGTCGCAAAATGTTTTGTTTATTTAGATGATATTATTGTCGTATCGAGTCCTTTTAAAGAACATATTGAAATTTTAGAGGAAGTTTACAAAAGACTTAGAGATGCAAATTTTACCATTAATCTTTCAAAATGTGAATTTTGTAAACCCAAGTTATTATATTTGGGTTATGTTGTTGATAAAGACGGTCTTCATACCGATCCTTCTAAGATAGATGCTATAGTCAATTTTCCGCTACCTAAGACAGCCACAGAAATTAAACGTTTTACTGGAATGTGTTCGTGGTATCGTCGATTCATCAATGATTTTTCCACAATTTTGGCTCCGATTAATGACCTATTAAAAAGCAAAAGGAAGTCTCAATCTATTACCTGGAATGAAGAAGCTCTTAAATCCTTTGCAAAATTAAAGCTTGTCTTGGCCAGGCTCCCATTTTGGCTAGCCCTGACTTTACTAAGCATTTCTACTTACAATGTGATGCGTCGAATTATGGTGTTGGAGTTGTGCTGACTCAAGGTGAGGACGACAACGAAAAGGTAATTGCTTACGCATCTCGTGCTCTTAATAAGGCTGAGAAAAATTACTCGGTGACAGAAAGGGAATTGTTAGCTGTCATTTTGGCATTCAGAAATTTAGGCCTTACATAGAAGGCACACACTTCAAGGTTATTACCGATCATCATTCTTTGATCTGGCTTAATAGCCTAAAAGATCCTTCAGGTCGATTAGCGCGTTGGAGCGTTAAGCTTCAGCAGTTTGATTATGAGGTGATTCATAGGAAGGGTAAACTACATGTTGTACCTGATGCTCTTTCCAGAGCTCCTGTTGAAATTAATTCTTTAAAATTTTCTTCTGATGATATCGATGACTGGTACAAAAGATGCTATCAGAAATTTCTAATAAACCTGATTCTTATCCGGATTGGAGAGTTGAAGATGGAAAAATTTATAAATATATTTCTAATAATTTATCAATTGAATCAAATTTGGTGGAATGGAAACTAGTTGTTCCAAAGTCGAGTCGTAATGAGATTTTGCAAAGTGTCACGATGACCCTACCTCGGCTCATTTAGGAGTTTTCAAAACTTTTCAAAGATTAAAGAGTTATATTATTGGCCCAAAATGAAGTCGGACATTTCTAAATATATTCGCAATTGTAAAATATGTTGTGAAAGCAAATCTGCTCAATTTAATCATTATGGATTTATGGGCCAGGAAAAGCAGATCTCTTTCCCATTTCAATGCCTTTCTATCGATTTAGTTGGTCCTTTTCCTCGTTCAAAACAAGGGAATACAGTTCTTTTAGTCATCTGTGATTGGTTTACCAAATTTACTCTAATCCACCCAATGCGCAATGCCTCTGCACAACGCATCTGTGAATATATTGAAAATTATGTGTTTTTGGTTTACGGGTCCCACAAATTTGTATGGTGGATAATGGTCCCCAATTTAAAAGCGTTTTGTTTTCAAAATTAATGAATACTTATAACGTTCTATCCGTTTCGTTTAACGCAAATTACCATCCGCAGGTAAATTTTGTCGAAAGAGTAAATAAAGTTATTGGAACAGCCATCCGTAGTTATATTAAAGACAGTCATAAGGAATGGGATGTTGAAATCCATAAAATAGGACACGCCCTCCGAAACGCTGTTCACGAATCAACAAAATTTTCACCATCATTTTGGCTTTTGGCCGTACCGTTCCTATTTCTGGAGATTTTTGGTCGGTTAAAGAATTTCAAAGAGGATGAGTTGTTTTTAGAAAATCGAGAACAGTTAGTTCGAGACATGAATGAACTATCTCCAATTTTTAGGAGGTAAAAGAAATCTTCATTTGGCGTATGAGCGCAATACCCGTTCATATAATCTAAGACGAAGACCTTTGAAGTTTAATGTTGGTGATCTTGTTTGGAGAAAGAATTTTGTTCTGTCGGATGCTACTAAATCATTTAATAAAAATTAGCTCCTAAATATTTGGAAGCTAAGATAATTGAGGTTGTTGGTACTACGACTTACCGCTTAGCGACGGTGGATGATAAACCGTTGGGTATTTTTCATGTTAAAGATTTAAAGCCACATTAAATATTTTCCTTATTACCTTTATCCCCAGTTCTCAGTTGTTAAGTTGCATTCAAGATGTTGGATTTAAGCCTTGTGCATTCACTAGTATTCACATTTTATTTCCGCTTTTGCTGGTGCAGAGGTTGTTTTGGGCGTTGGTCCATACACTTATTTTTGGATTTTGCCTAGAAGTTTATTTTTTTGTATATTTTGTGGGTTATTGGATTTGAGTTTCGTTGGTGTTGGAACTGATCACTCCATTCACTTTCGCTTATTCAAATTCTGTAGCTGCAGTTTAGACTGCGCATTTTATTTAATAGAAGCATGGCTTCTAAAGTAAATATTTGCCGATTATTAAGTTTTAATACTTAGGAACTTAGCTTCAAGAGTTGGATTTGTAACTATTGTCTCGATAGTTGCTGGAGCCAATAGTTTTTCAAGTTACCTTTAATCACCTAAGTGTGTGAACCATTTTAACTTGTTGGAGATTGCTAGAGCTTTGTTTTGTTTTCTCTTTAACAACAAAAGAATATTCCTATCTTTATTTTCCTATTTCCTCTTACAGTTATTCCTTTTCTTATTGCTTGAGGTTGTAGCAATTCATTTTGTTTTAGAGTTTCGATAATTGGTGTCGGGTGTGGTGTTTAATATTGACTTGGTGACTTTAACGTATTTCAAGTTCAAAATGTGTTTAGTGTGGTTTCCTTACGTTGAGAGGTTAAAGGGTTGAAATTTCTTCCCGCAATTTCAACTTTTGTGGGGGGGGGGTGTAACAACCCGATTTTCAATCGCTTTGTTGAGCATAATCTCATACAAGCGAATGCTTCTATATTTTAAAAAGCTTTCGCTTTACATTTACGGTACCTGGGATCGCATAATATTTACAATACAATGTATTGAGAGGGTTAGTTTCTGGTATTTAAACATATGGTGCGGCCGCAGGGCCGGACGGATTCATTGGGGGGTTTGCAGGAATATAGGCAGATGTAAAGAAGCGATAAGGATTCCAGGCTTTTTTTATGATGTGTGTCTTTGGGTGAAGACGTGTTTGAGTGTTGCTTAGAACACGTAAGTACTTATTTTGTTTGAAAGGACATTTATTTTTAATAATGCAAGTAACCCTTTGCTATAAATTTCCTTCTGATACTACATCGATTTATGTAGACCATTATTGAATTGTAACGAGTTAACCTGAGTATTAATTCTGGGTACCGGTGTACATACATTATCGGGCCTGTCAAATAATTGTTACTTCTTTATGAACAACGTTGCCCGCGAAGTTATTTTATTGTTTTGTGTTATGAATATTTACAAATGGTTGGTTACAAAGACTTTTCATTGTTGTTTTCTTTGTAAAGTAAGAAATGGTTTAACACAAGATGTACAGCATTAATATATTTTTATAAATAACGTTTCGCTTTTATACTATACTTACAAATACTTTTTTGTAATATATTGCATCTGTGCACAATATTAATTTTATTTGTATAATTTTTAAAATAGATTCTTGTACTTTTTTGTATTAAACGCTGATGCAGACATTTGATAAGGTGTGGTATTGCGTCTATTTGGAATTTTTAGTTCTGTTTTATCAATTAGCATAGTTGCTTGTAAAACAAGTAATCTGTAAACAATTAAAAATAGGATATGCAATCTTATTAGTGCTTGTGTTAAATTAATTAAAGGTATTAAGTTAATCATAGTTAGGCTAAGGTTAGGTATATGTGACGACGTGCACGTCCCAAGATAACAATTAGGTTAGATAGAGTTACGTTATTTTATGTCGGAATAGGCCTTATTGCATTTCGAGTTCCAGACTGTTTAGTTATTTGTTTATACATGCTTTTCCTGACAGTCGATGGTGTAATAAAATGTTATTGCTTTTTCTAAACTACGAGTTTATTTCATGATTACTTTTATTAGGTATCAGTGCCTTTCCGCTGATTGGCGCCCATGTTTATTATGAATTGCTAATATATGTATTGATGATTTTTATCCATATCGCATCTTTGGTAAGTACAAGCAAGGTTTTAGTTAAGAGTTTGAACCACGACCTACGCCGCTGAGTTTAGTCTGCCTGGCCTTAATTAACCGTCTTGACTGGTCTTTACAGACCCTCGACGGACGGTTGATTAGGTATTTATTACAAACTCCTCACATCGGCTTGTACTTATAAATATTTATTTGTAAATAGAGCACCTTTTCCAAAATCCAACCGGACCCACGTGTTTCAAATTCCTCTGATTTTGTTCTCATGGTTTCGCTTAAGACCTCGCACATATTTTCCAGATTACTAGAAGACGTTATAACCATATTTTTTGTGTTAAAGGATTTCACATCGGTAGTCTCTTCTCCCATTTTTGTGTAGACACCGTAGAGTTCGCAATAGACATTTATTGCTGTATGTTGTGTTCTTTTCTCATTAATTAATCGAATATATCGCTCTTTCTGCTTCCCAAGAAACTCGGACACTCTATAGTCGACACTGGCGTTCTTTATGCGTTAGCGATCCATACGGTTGTCAAACGCTGTGCTAAACATTTCTACACCATCTTCGCCAGTAGCGGTAACTGTTGCATTTTTAGGTCTGTTGCTTGTCAAGTATGCGGCATAGGTAGTCTTTTCCATTTCGAAATTGAATACTATACACATAATTCGTGGTAGTTTCGTACAAGACCCTTTAACAGCTGTCGGAGCTGAACGTTTATGGCTTAATGACATACAGTGCTGTTTTTCATTGTGTGGCAGTAAGTTGTCCATTCTCGTAAAAGCGATACCGCAAGACACACAGTTTAAGTTTGCTGCTGATAGATGTATAAGCTTAACCGCGAACGATGTTACACCACAACACTTGTTCTGGTGCCGTTTGCGAGCGTTTTTCCAGGTATAGAAAGCACCGCAAGAGTTGCAATTAAAAATATTTTCGGAGGGTATTTTAGTAAAAAACAAAATCAGCACTATAGGACTTTGGTGAAACTTGTAAGCGAACTAACTTATAACTAAAAATTTTACTCTTGCGTACCTGCTTTATGTTCCCTATAGAATGCAAAACGAAGGTTTCCGAAGACAGCCAAACGATGTTAAAGATTCAGCGGGAGACTAATTGACGTCATCTTTTGCCAATCCTTACTGCTCGTCTAGTACATTTAGAACCAATGCATGCACCCGGTTTGCATCATCCATGCTGCAAATGCAGTTAGTAGAAACATCAGAAACGTTTTCCATATTATACGGATCAGCAATCGCATCGCGTGCATATTAAAAATCAAAAAGGGTAATAGCACACACACACACAAATTGGTTGCAAGTCTTGCGGTGGAAGATGCAGTGCTACTATAAACAATAACTTAATAAAACACTTTGAACCTTTACTGAAAGAATTCCAAACTTGTTGTCAACAGAATACTTACTAATAAAACAATTTAATTTTAAATAACTTTTACGTCATATTTTCGGAAATGGAAGGCTTGAATATTTTCTTTGGAAACAATCGAAGATTGCCGAAGACACTCGAAGAGTGCACAAGCTCGGTCACTAAACCAAATAGCATTAATATCAAGTATTCCATACTTTTGTAGGTTGCTCATTTCCTAGAACCAAATCTTCCGCGTAGCGGTCGGTAGCACGTAATTATTTCTAGAGCCGGCAAGTACTCGTTACCACCAAATAGAGAATTAAATGCTCGATGTGTGTTAACTTCCGATTCCCTCGTAAAAGGAAGAAAAAACTCGGTCAATCATCCGTCTAACTTATACTTCAACCCGCTCTTGTTCTGATAATTTCCAAACATTTTTCAAACGACAATGATCTCAGAATTTTAAACCTCCGAGGGATCTATAAGTCGTGATCAATTACACGTTCGAGCTACCGGAAACTAACATATTTTATAGTAACAGTGCACTGTTTAATACAAGCATATCCCTTCTCTGCGTTACTGCTATTCTTGTAGTTGTGTTGTCTGGAGTTAAGTTGGGTTAGTTGGACTTGTGTGGACTTAGGTTAGATAAAAGGAAAAATTGATAGGTTAGGTCAGCACCGCGGCGCTAACCTAACCTATCAATTCTTTCTTTTATCTAACCTAAGTCCACACAAGTCCAACTAACCTAACCTAGCTCCTGACTAGTCCACATCCAACCAAGGTCGGAGGCAATTTCACCCTATGGGGGCAATTTCACACTAACCTAACATTTTACATATATCCGACATATATCCGGACATATGTCGATGCGCACCCCTGCCGACCTAGGTCGGATAACAAAACTGTTCCTAAACGAGAGAATGTAAGCGATATGGCTGTGTCCAACATAGTCAGGTATGTTCGGCAATGTGCGCCCCCACCCTGTAGGGTACATAAGGGCAATTTTCGTATTCAATTTAGTATTCGGTAGTAGCTAAAACGGTAAACATGAGCGTTTCCAAGGTGATTAACGTTCCTCAACTTCTTGGGAATAAAGTGAAACCAACAAATGAGCGATTTGGATTGTGGCTGTTGGCAGAAAATATGTGCAATTATAATCTGGTAACAGATATTGGTAATATTTGTTACGTCGAAGGCAAACAGATGCTGACCGTTGGACTACAAACACCCATTACAGAGCCATTTTGTGACAATATAATGTTGGTTAAAATTTGCGAACTATCTGACGCTGAGCAAACATCTGCAAACAAAAGGATGTTTATCCTAAAAAAAAAAAATTGTGGTGCATTTAACAGCTATCTACAAAGAAATTTCGGCCGCAATTTGTTTCCGCTAGGCATGGTGTTAAAGCTACGCTTCCGTTTTCTCTGGAAAGCACTAACAAGATGGGCCAGGGAGTAAAAGAAATTATCAAAAAAGAAGACCTCGAATGCATTAATAAAAAATTCCAAAATCCTATATGTGTTCCGTACAAAGTGGAACTAGTAGATGTTAAGTTGGAAACTATATTGGAGAAACTACCAGATATATTAGACGATTTCAAAAAAGATTATTACTATCTTTTTGACATGGATGTAACCCAGGATTTTACTGGTATATTTAGCAAGATTGAGATGTGTAACTATTTAACTACAAAACATAACTTTTGCTACAAGGGCGAATACGTAGAAAAGTGCAATATTATAGTTGACAACGATAAAACTGTGGGAATTGGTTGTTTAACATAGCTAACAACCAGTGCAAGAATTAAGATGAACAACAATTTTGTGTGTCAGATAACAAGTCCTGGTGTTAATAAACAACTAGGCAATCATATACTAGTTTTTTACGTTGTCCAGATGTACGTTTGAGGGAAACATTTGCGTCTACTTTGGCTAAAGAACATGGTATTACGCGATTGGAAGCGACAATACACAACTGTATAATTGAAAACTATGTCAGCGCGGAAAGGATGTATAATCCCTTAAAAGAAAGTTTAACCTTATTGGAAGATAGTAAGTTATACTACCTTAAGGCGCCAATGTACTCGGTACCACTTGCCAAAATGTGGAGTAAGTTATCGGACAATCTACAAAATAGCTGCTGTTTAGTGTATAATACCTACTACAGTACGTGTATTGGGGAAATGGCAATACAAAGAAATTGACGGATTTGCAATTTAAGTTGCCCGAAAAACCAAAGGAAAGAGAAAAATTGATAAAGTATGTGCTTTCGGCTTTTAGTTTTAACTATTTACCTATAAATTATTTGGAGATAGTAGAGGAGGAAGACAGCCAAGATAAAATAAAAATCTTAAACAAGTGCTACATTAAAGCAGGTAGTACATATTTTACACAGTCTGCAACACCATATTCTACACTTTCAAAAGAAATAGTCATTTCGAAACTGGGATTGATAGATACGCCTAACATTCGCCCAGAGGTTGTACGACAACGCGTAAATATTGGTAGTAAACTCATTCAGGTTACGCTAAAGGAAATAGCCCCATTTTGCATACCATACGCTGTAAGTGGAAGAAAAAGACGACTGGAATTAAAGGAAATGGATGCAAAAAGGCGAAAGTTGTACTACATGGAAAACACTGCGAAAATACGCGAACAATACAAAGATGTGTTAGACAAAGAACATCTTATTAGAGAAAATGAGGAAGAACTAAAAGATTATTTTATGTGCCGATGGACTGACTTAAATACTTCCGGGTTCTACAAGCTGTATGCATTTGTGGTTAGTAAGAAAGACTCTTTTAGCTATGTAGGCGTCCTTGCGGAAAAGGATAGTTCTAAATCCGTATACTTTTTAAAAAGTTATTCTAAAAACGTATTTATCAAAATGGCAGATAACAAAAAGAACTAAGGAATGCGGGTTTCGTAACCTTGGCGTACACCACACGGTTCCGCTAAACATTGTATATTTGCCTAGTAAAGAACCATTCGGATCATTTACAACCGAGGACCCTACAACCTATAACAACCATATATTTCTAAAAGTAAGAGACATGCAACTGAGCAACAGTGAGTGGGAGAATAAGGATTCCCTCCAATACCGAAAAGAAGAAGTCGATCAAGCTAACAAGATACGTATGCAGGATATAGTGGGAAACCTGCGATTAAAAGATTGTCATAAGCTGCAGGAATTACACGAGGGAATAGATGTGGTTGTCGGTGGAATCGAATACTTTATATATAGAGACAAACTTCCGTACATTTTGCAATTCGAGAACCTAGACGGTCTCTATGTATCAAACTATTGACTAGAAAAGGAAATAGAGGGCTTGGGTGTTGATTTAAATTTTACGTTGCGAATAAAATTAGATAAAATTAAAACCACTCCAAACAAACATAAATAAAGGACTGTCTTCTGTATATAACTTTGTATTACAATTAAGTTTAAATGGCTCCATGATTGGTATTAAATATTTTTAAATTTTGTTATGTATAATGTCAGAATAAAAATTTTAGAATAGTCATTTTAATCTATGCATGGGAGCATAAGGATAAAGGTCTAAAATAGTTGTTTATTTTTGTATAGAGTTTGTAAATCTATTGTATATATTAGTTTTAAGATTCCATAATTTTTAAGTTCTTCTCCCACCTTTCCTTCTTCCAAACCCTTCCTGTTTCTATCCTGGTTGACAGAGTATACGTGTTATCTCCACGTGGTATTCGCGGTGCCCAGCGGTTTTAGATTTCTCGGGAAATGGTTGTTTAAAGCATATGTTTTGGGTGGCGAAAAAAAACCGTTTTAAAGATGGTGTTAAATATAGATGGACAAAAATTGGAGGTTTGGGTCTTTAAGAGACGTAACTTTATAAGAGGTGGTCCTATTTAAAATCTATTTGCAGATTTGGGCTCCATAGAAAAATCTAATATTAGTTGACACCAAACAAAAATATAGTTATCTTAAAAGAGTGCGTACCCCGCGGATAATAAATACAATATACCGCTTGTCAACAAAAAAATTGTAGGGAAATTTAAATACGAATTTAATGGGGGTCTAGTATTAGAATTTGTCTGTACAAAAGCCAAGTCCTACTGTATTGTAAGCGAGAAAGACACGGTTAAAAAAAGATTAAAGAGGTCTCACGAAGTGTAGTTAAGTAAAACCGAGAGTGCTACAACCTATAACGAGCATATATTCCCAAAAGGGGTGGGCATGCAACTACGCAACAGTGCTTGGGAGAATAAGGATTCTCTCCAATAAGAAAATAAGGTTTCCATGTACGTAGCATCAGTCATTGGGAAATGGTAGAAACGTTAAACCTATAAAGGCGATTATTAACTGTAGTTTAGAAAAATAGTAGCTTTCTTGGACTAAATAAAATAGCTTGGACTAATTAATGTATATGGTTACATATTCTCGTACACATCCACAAACATCTGCTTACGTCCACATACGAACATGTAGATACCGAGTGTTTTTGTTTAACAAATAGTAGGAAAGATACGTTAGGTGTTAGTGTGTGGAAGCCCCTCGGATCGTTGGATACAAAAAGAACGGTGCGGCGGATTGTATGGCGGTTCCCGATAGAATAATCGAAAGTGGTTAATCGATCGTATTAACTGTTTAAATATGCGAAAGTGTAAAAGCCTATATAAGCAACATTTAATTATCAGACAAAAAAGTGCGCGATGTACTATACCTTTAAAGAAAGTATAGAATGGTGCTTTGCAGCGGTCCTAGCAGTAAAAAAGGCGACTGACTTTTTCAAGCAACTACAAGAATAGCAGTAGCGAAGAGAAGGGGTATGCATGTATTATACAGCGCACTGTTATCATAAAATATGTTACTTTACCGGTAGCTCAAACGTGTAATTGATCACGAGTTATAGATCCCTCGGAGGATTAAAATTCTGAGACCATTGTCGTTTGAAAAAGTTTGGAAATCATCAGAACGGGAGCGGGTCGAAGTATAAGTTAGACGGATGATTGACCAAGTTTTCCTTTTTTTTACGAAAGAATCGGAAGTTAACACACATCGAGCATTTAATTCTCTATTTGGGTGGTATCTAGTACTTACCGGCTCTAGAAATAATTACGTGCTACCGACCGCTATGCAGAAGATTTGGTTCTAGGAAATGAGCAACCTACGAAAGTACGGAATACTTGATATTAATGCTAATTGGATTAGTGACCGATTGTTTCCCAAAGAAAATATTCAAGCCTACCATTTCCGAAAATATGACGTAGAAGTTATTTAAAATTAAATTGCTTTATTAGTAAGTATTCTGTAGACAACAAGTTTGGTATTCCTTTAGTAAAGGTTTAAAGTGTTTTATTAAGTTTTTTTTATAGTAGCACTGCATCTTCCACCGCAAAACTTGCAACCAATTTGTGTGCGTGTGCTATTACCCTTTTTGATTTTTAATATGCACGCATGTCTTTAAGGAAAATCTTCAGAAAATCAGCATATAAATTTAATTCAATATTGCGTTGCTACCACCAACAGAAGCACCAGCGCGACAACATTCATTCCGAGCTTATCACCAGGTTTGACGAGCAATAGGGTTGGAACAGAAACAAAATTGGGATTCCTGTTACGCCACTCGAGCCTCCAGCTCCGGAAACCTTGTTAAAACTGATTTCTTGTAAATGAAAAAAGGGATGTCAGAAAGCCTGTGGATGCAGAAAAACTGAGTTATAATGCTCCGTTATATGCATGATGTAGTGGTACTTGTAATAATTCGCAAGCTCCATCATATGATAGCGATGAAGACGAAGAAACGGAGACTACTTTCGAGCAAATGTATGATGGAATCGAAAACGAAGAGGATTGTGGTTAGTCAGATAATCCCATCGCAAATGATGCGGCTGAAATTTCGGTCTGTGACGTCTCGATCGGTACCGAAGACGAACTCGCAACGCCTGGTCTATTATGAATAGCAAAGCGAAGAAGATTGCGCTAAATTTCGAAATTGTGCAGTACATGTGGATTAGGCCTACGCGGGCACCACAATAAAAAAACGCCCCCGCTTACTCTACCTCAAGGTGGTATGGAAATAAGTGTTTTTTTATCCAAAACGCATACTGAAGTATACTTTGCGGCGCACATACGCCAAGTATTGATTATACAAAAAAATTGTTAATACATAAATTGTAGGAAATTATCTCTGGTTAAATTGTGTATATAAATGTTTTTATCGCAAAATAAGTCGGAAAGAAGATATTTTCTAAAAACTGCTGTTAGGTGCTATTTTTGCAATATGGCGGGACGAGCGGCAAAGGTACGAGGTAGCGAAGTTGAAATTCGGAAAGAGCATATCGAAATGTATAAAATTACCAATTTTCAAAACTCCCGGAAAAGTTTTCAGGTAAAACTACCAACTGACTTTACTAAAAGAAATACAGTGCATTTGTCAAAAGTCGGAAAAGGCATTATGTTTACAAAATGTACAATATTATACCGCAAGTTACAGGAAGCGGTCTGGAAATAGGGGTGTTTTAATTATCGTCGCCTCACTATCGCACTCCATTTATGAAGCGGATTGAAAGTGAAATTTTTAAACCTATAAAAATATACTGTACAACTTGTAACTAGTTTTTGCATAAATTTAATAATTAAGAAACATCTGCTTGGGATGCTGTTTATAATAATAAGCATTAAGTAGACCGCAGTAAAATGTATTCTCTACTGTTATATGCATAGTGTTATTACATTCGGGCCCAAATATAGAATATTCACATATATCTTACGGAACAGATAGTTCTTATTAAAATAATGTTGGTAATAAGAACAAACTCGGTATGACACCTAACATGCACAAAGTAGACGCTTATTTGTAAATTTGAAAAACCTTTCTCAAAAGCATCGGTACTGTGAACTTAAGCTTTTGATCATGTACAGGAAATGGGGTAAGAATATAGCCGTGTATTTTCCTAAAATCTAACAAATTTCAAAGTTATTTAAGAAAAAGCAATCACATGTCAGAAGGACTAAAAGCACTTATGAGTATAGAAAATCACGGCAGCATATTTTAGAAAAATTGAGATTGTGTCGCTGATTACGAAAGTATTGAATGCTATGAAGTTTAGCACATGTTCTAATCGAAAGGAAATGATCGTAGTATATTAGTTGTAAAAAAGTGCTGTATTAGGGTTACGCGTCAATGTAGGAAAACAAATCATAATTTCGTGTTTAATTCAGCACTTTCATTGTGCACTCCTAACCCATGCTATTTGAGTGGGTAACATTTTTTAAATGTATTTTTCGTTTGTCGAGCAATGACCGCTGCAGAGCTCTATTCTAGTATTGTATCAATCTTTAAAAATATTTATCTAGTATTTCCTTTGTGCGTGCACTCGCATACGACAGATAATTTCATTCCAAATAGGTATTTTGATTATCAAATGATAATAAAAAGCATAGCTATTAATTTTGCCAGTTGTAACTATTTACCTGGCGTCTGCGTAGCTCAGTTGATATATTATATGCCCTCGTTCGGATGAGAAGTAAACTGTAGGTTCCGTGTGTGGAAGTTGTCACGCACGTTAAAGATCCGTACCTTACTTGAAACAGCAAGGGTTCGACATAAATTCAAACTTCTCAGGTGAAAATCTCACTTTCTAGCCAATTTAAAACCTTCGGGCGGAGCTTTAGAAAAAATCACTTGTAGCGTTCCTATTTATTAAGCGGCTCCGTTGCATAATGGGTATGCTTGTGACTACTAAACCCAATATCCCGGGTTTGAATTCCGACACTGTTCACTTGAAAAATATTAAGCAAGTATTCTTCACCAAAATACGCCCTCTTTCGGTTGAGAGGTATGATATAAGTACCGTGTGCGGTGTCCCGCACATCTCATCTGGCTGGAAGAGCATGGCATTGGCAGAATTAAAACTTTCCAGATAAAGAAAACCCGCTTCTTAGCCAATGTAGTATCTTCGGGTGGAGCATGGAAAAAAATTAAATGTGATGTACCTATTTATCAGGTGGTTACGGAGCTTAGTTGGTATGCGAGTGACTACTAAACGCACGATCCCGGTTTCGAATCGCGACACGATCCGCATCCTTTACAAAAATACTTCCTGTTTCGAATGAGAAGTGAATTGTAGGTTCCGTGTGTGATTTTTGTTGCGCACGTTAAAAATACCTACCTTGCTTGAACAGCAAAGGTTCCTTAAAATTTAAAATTTTCAGGTAAAAACAAATCTCGTTTCCTGGCTGCTTCCTTCGGGCGGCATGTTGGGAAAGCAAATGTAGTGTACCTATTTATCAGGCAGCTTCGTGGCTTAGTTGTCACGCGTGTGACTACTAAGTGTAAGGTCTCGGGTTCGATGCCGACACGGATCGCTTAAATAATGTTATTCGGGCAATTTTAACAAATACACGCCCTCGTTGGAATGAGAAATAAAATGTAGGTTCTGTGTGTGTGAGAGTTGTCACGCACGTTAAAGATTCTTACCTTGCTTCGAACAGCAAGGGCCCGGCAAAATTCAAAATTTCCAGGAATAAACTTACTTTCTAGCCAATGACATACCCTCCGTTGGAGCATTGGAAAATCAAATTTAATGTACCTATTCATCTATTATTTATGACTGCCGCGTAGTTTTCAGTTTTACACAGAAAATTAGAAAAGCGCATTACTTGTAAATATTATCACTACATGGAAATATACATTATTGTAAAATTTAATGTAAGGAATGGATTCAAACTCTTTTAACTACTTTTATTGTTTTTACACATTACATTTTAGTACTTGCAGAATACTTTTAAGTACAATTTGAAATGACACTATGCTGGAGTATGGTTATAAGAATTTTACAAAATATAAGCATTTTATTTGATTTTTGTGAACTGAATATTTTTTTTATTAGAACATTTTGAAGGAAGAATTAAAATTTAGTACCAACTTTTGTTCGTGAATGTATATACTCATGAAAATTTGAATCAGCAGTTCCTTGTTTGTTTTAAAAAGATTTATAAAAATTGTAATATACAATATAAAATTAAGATTTAAAAGGTTTTAAATTATTGATTATTTGCTTGTGTAGATGATTAGTTAAATTTTGTCATTTTAAAACCAGTATGGTTAATATAAGCATGTGCTTACATTAATTTTTCTTTAGATACTAATTTCACACATTTCTACAACACAGCTAAAAGTATCAATGTAACAAAGAAACAAATAAAACTAGAAAAAAGCGGCGATAGGTTTTGTTTAACTGAAATTAAATATAATGAAATATATAAGAATAACGTTACATGCTGGGTAAATATTTACGAGCATTTTTGTAAGACAACATAGTCTTAAAACAAGACAAAATATATCTCTACCTTGTCAAACTTGTTTTTCAGCGGTTGTGCTACTCGATCCGTTCGTCCGTGTCTAGTTGTATACAGGCTGGCACGGCTCACTGCCTTACATGGATAAATAATTGTATTTTACATTATTAAACGCCAATAAATAAATTCCTTAAATATATGACCAATCCAAATCTAAAAGTTTGCATACTAAGAACAATGTCACAATTTTAAGGTACCGTCTATTAATGTGACTGACTTTATGGCGCAGGTTCGTTCATTATTCAATAGATATGAGCATTATTAAACAAACACGTTGTAAATTTATACAGTGTGTGTTTCCAATGGTCAGTCGTATTAATTGTCGAACTCTTATAATTGTCCATGGTTTTCAAAAGATTTATTAATTAAAATTGTACAAATCTGCCAGTTGTTTGATGTTTAATAACGTAAAATAAAATGTCCTATCTAGTGGTACTCTTGATTTTGACATACTTCAAATTGAGGAGCAGAATCGCAAAATAACCAATTTCCCATGTTAAATTCGTATGTTCGGCGATGACCAGTATCACTCTGTATGTAGAAACATATATATATATATATATATATATATATATATATATATAATAATAAATTGAGCAAACACATATCGTAACATAATCATGTTTTCTAAAATCCCTTGTACTGCCTTTCTACTAACTAATACTACGAACAAAAGTATAATACTATTGTGCTTACCTTACTTATAAATTTCATTAATGGATCATCATTTGAACTGTGATGCTTAGCGTTACTTTCTGCAAAAGTTATTGCAAGAACTGTAAATACAAACGCAAATAGAAACCTGTTTGAGAACATCTTTTTCTAGGTAAATACTTTTCTTTTACAAAGGTACGAAGCAAGCTATTACCAAGCGCGGGTATATGTATACTGCTTGTTAAAATTCTACGTTTATATCTCCTACTTTAATCCAATTTCTAGAGAAATTGATAAAAAGGAAATGATAATTATTAGCAAACAATATTGATTAGAAAAGTTTTATGCGTTCTGCCTTTCAAGTTCGACGGTTATAACCAACATATGGATTAGGAATTCGTCTTCAGAAGTGTTTACATTTTAAAGAAATGGCGTACACCATTTTGGATGCATTCATGTTTAAAAAGTATTTTAATTTTGAATATTGAAAATACCCCAAAGGCAAGATTGTAATTTTTATAAGAAAAATAAAGAGATTTAACTAAGGTTCATGTCATGGTGCTAAATGATTATCATTAATCTACGCTACCTTTTAGTATTTCAAACTGTCTTATTAATATCTACTAAAAAGCATAGCAAAAAGTAAAAACATACCTATGTCTGGAAATTTACCAGATGCTACCGAATCAACCAAAAAAATAATAATGGTGTAGGTAAAAATAATTTAAAATTTTTAAATATATTAATTCCATAATTAATTATTTTCATATTCATATTAACTAGAATCAAGTACACAAATTTAGACAATTAACAAACTTTTTGTAAAATCCGTCGTCTGCTAATTGCACATTTCTAGGACTTGTTATTTAATTATTACGGTTTTTTCCGCAAATGTTTAGGTTTTACATCCACTTTTCTCTACACGGACCTTTACATGAGTGCAGAAGAAATACACAAACACACACACAAACACGCAAACGCACACGCACACGCACACGCGCGCACACACACGCACACACACTCTCTCTCACACACACACACACACACACACACACACACACACACATCTTGCAATTATCAGACATTTTTCGTTTCTTTTGTCACTCCACAACCACATGACCGAAAAATAATTTTAATAATATCTACATTTGCATCATTTCTAAATTAAGTAATGTTTTTACCAAACTTAACTCTACTATTTGTAAATATATTTCAGCGAGTGAAGAATCGGATGGACTCAAATTTTCTTAGACCCCTCAGTTGGCAATTACTTTAACCTAGAACCAACCCCTAACAGTTTTTAAACTTTTATATGCGTACTTTTTCTCTGTAAACGTTTTCTTAGCGTATAAAGCATTGGGTGGGCTCAAATTGTTTGAGAAGCAAGAACTGCATTTATTTTAACTTACCGAGTCATAAATAAAGCACTTTTTACATACAATAGAAAGAAAAATGATAAACTCTTCTTCTTTTAGCACATCTATAAACCATTTGTAACTAAAAATTGCGCTAAAAGTTTTTCAATAAATTGCAACAATTTATCCTTCTAAGGCTAAACAGTGCCCCACATAAAGGAAGGGTAAAATCTTTGATAAGGTTCAGGGGATCCCGTAAAAACTAAGATAAGTCTTGCACTTGGGCAGTGTGGAAGGGCAATTTTGAAGGTAACGGAATCGCTGACTGTACTTCCGGACTAACTTGTTTTTTACGTCATCCGGGAGCATAAGATTGGTCGTGAGAAACACTATAAAAGCAAAGATGAGGGAGGGAGTTGCAACTACATCAAAGAATACTTACAAGATAAACATAATGAAAAGATGCAGAAACCCTTAAGTTATGATGAATTACAACAGCAATAAGTATCTTAACTAAATCTGAAACATAAACACATACAAGAAAAATTAATAACTGAGATTCCCCTACATTTGATTTTCCAATGCTCCACCCGAAGGTGCTACATTGGCCAGGATGCGAGTTTTTTTAACCTGGAAATTTTGAATTTTGCCGAACCCTTGCTGTTACAAGCAAGGTAGGGATCTTTAACGTGCGTGACAACACTCACACACGAGATCTTCATTTCACTTCTCATCCGAACAAGGACGTATTTTTGTGAAAAATGCTCGCCCAACATTTTTCAAGTGGAACGTGTCGGGATTTGAACCCGGGACTTTGGGCATAGTAGTCACATGCATACCAACTACACCACGGAGCCGCCAAGTAACTGAAGCCACCGTTTGTGCACCATAAAATACACAAAGCAATATGCAAATAATAGTTTATATCGGAACCAATCAAATAAATTTACTTTCTTGTGAGGACTTCTTATGGGTCTTACACTTTAAATTTTCAAAGAACGTTAAGTGAATTTAAGAAATGTAAATTGTACTTCGACGTCTCTTTCTAATTCTCAAGTACGCCATTTATTCTTAAACCTTTAGCAATTAAAAAAAATGGTCCAATTTAGATTTATTATAAATTGTTAAGGTGCTTTGTATAATCAAAACATATATTTACAATAAGCGAGAAATGCTTTATTCAATTTTGACTTAACCCAAAATATATCAAACATAATTTATAATTATTCATCATTCAAAGTTAATGAAATTTCTAACTAACATAAGTGGCAATTAGAGCACTTAAAATATGGCACAAGAGTGCATGTTGTTTGTTTCAAAATTATGCATAAAAGGTTATCTCAAAACTAGTATGTTAGTTTTATATTACAACCTTGAAATATCAAGTAAGTCAAAAATACAATTGCCATCTTCAATACTGAACGAAACTTGTTGCAATAACATTCCTAATATTTTGGTCTCAGAACAAGTGTTCATTTAAACACCCCAATAAATATATATATATATATATATATATATATATATATATATATATAATATTTTAGGTAGTTTTTACACAAGGTAAGTTGCATAAATTACTAACGTATTACATTTTAATATTATAAAATTTAACTAAGTTGTTATTTCATCTTATTTATATATATATATATATATTCATTTCATCTTATACTGTTAATATATATTAACATTGTAACAAACATGCATTTATATATATATATATATATATATATATTATATAAATATATTCACATTAATAATATATCGTATATACAGTGTGTCCAAATTTCGAGTCTCTACATTGTGATTTCAGTTATTATAAGAGATAGAAATTGGGTTAAATGGGGAAAGATTTGGAGGAATCCAGGCCAGTTTTGTATCCGTTTACAAAATTGATGTAAGTTGTCTGGTTTTGGATATTTGAAGAAAACTAAAATGGCGGATTTTGTTTTTGATAATAAAACATGAATCATAAGTCGCACCATTACAAGACTTGTCACATTATTAAGACACTTTTCTAAAAGGAGTATTTTAGCATAAACAGAATCATTCGACTGTCTTTTGATTTTCAGGAAACGCCCACAACTATTTGTTTTTCTTATGGCCGCCATTTTGAATATTAGAAGTGAAATGTTATGACGCCTTAAAATTACTTTTCAACGATATGCCATATGTCTATAAAAATGACAAAACTATCCTAAATTTTAAAAATAACTAAATTTGTATGTTCTATAACGTTTGGTAATCCCAACAGGGCAAAATTTGATTTCTACTTTCCAAACAGTAGTAGTAGTAGTAGTACCACATACATTTTGTTAAGTAGAACTCGTAAAGTATTGGATATAAATCTTAAAATTAACTTAAACATAAAACTGTAGCCTATCTTATCTAATTTTGGGAACAAAATTAAATGTGACCGAAACAGCAAACTATCATTTAAATTCCTTCCCGCAGATGCTGAAAATGCTGTCCGTTTGCATCACGGCACATTCGACAATTAATTAAAACTTTCCGTACAACTCTGCTTAACGTGCGCCTATTTATAGAGTTAAGAATGTCACGGACTCTTTCCTGCAGTTCGTTTATATTATGAGGCGGTTCAAACTCATATACCTCATTTTTAGCAAAACCCCATAAATAAAAATCAAGTGGCGTAAGATCTGGTGATCTTGCCGGCCACATAATTGGTCCACTATTGCATATAATATTTTGGCCAAAATGTTCAGCTAAAGGGCGCTAACTTCTCGGGAATTGTGAGCTGGACAACCATCTTGCTGAAACCATAGTTTTCGAAAATCATCATCATTTGGTACAAGTCCTCTAATAGCCGGAATTATTTGGTCTCTTAACAATTCCGTATATCTGGCGCCATTGAGGTTATTGACAAAATAAAGGGTCCAATCAAATTATTACCTATAAAAGTATTAATTACATTGGTTAATTTACTAAAATATTTATATCATAATTAACTACCTAAGATACCACACCAAACGTTAAATCCATATCTCGTTTGAAATTTGCGTTGCGCCGTCAGATAATGATTTTCAGTGCTCCAGTGATGCGTGTTATGTTTATTGAACACCCCGCAATTGGTAAACCGCGTTTCGTCTGTCCATATTATCAATTCTGAAAGTGCGGTTCTTCCTCGCATTTTTGGATGTACCAATTACAAAACGCATTGGTCTGGCGAAATCTTCTTTTGAGGCCTTGGACAATAGTAGATTTATAAGGATGAAACTTTTCCTTTTTTAAAATATTATGAACAGTTGATTTTGGAATATTAAGTTCACGGCTTACAGATCTTACGGATGTGGATGGATTTCGTGTTACCGCCTTAGTAATGCTTAGAACACGTTCCCTATTGTTTAAGTCGTATTGTTCCCTAGTCTGTTCAAAAGCACCATAATTCAGTAAATTCATTACAATTTTTCTGAAGTATGTTTTATGCGGTTGTCGTCTTTCTGGATACAATTCCAAATATCTGGGGAATGCCGTATCAGCGTTCTGAAACGATTGTAAATAAGTATTTAGCGTATCTAACTTTTTCTCATTCGAAAACTTGTAGACATGTGCCATTTTTTAAATTAAAAATGCAGCACCACCGGCACCAAAACTTACAACACACACAAGTTTATCTAAATTTTAGAATTTGTTTGGTTTTGTCACATACCACCGCCTACTATTATAAAACGATATCATTTTAACTCTAGTACCACCATAATTAATAATTTGTGACAAATGCTGTTTGAGTACATTATAAAATGTGTATTGTACTTTTCATAAAGTAAAAATCAAATTTTTGCCCTGTTGGGATTACCAAACGTTAAAGAACATACAAATTTAGTTATTTTAAAATTTAGGATAGTTTTGCATTTTTTTATAGACATGTGGCATATCTTTGAAAAGGTAATTTTAAGGCTCATAATATTCACTTAATATTCAAAATGGCGGCCATAAGAAAAGCAAAAGTTGTGGGCGTTTCCTCGAAAACAAAAGACAGTCGAATGATTCTGTTCATGCTAAAATACTCCTTTTAGAAAAGTGTCTTAATAATGTGCAAGTCTTGTGATGGTGCGACTTATGATTCATGTTTTATTATCAAAAACAAAATCCGCCATTTTAGTTTTCTTCGAATATCTCCAAAACCAGACAACTTACACCAATTTTGTAAACGGATACAAAACTGGTCTGGATTCCTCCAAATCTTTCCCCATTTAACCCAATTTCTATCTCTTATAATAACTGAAATCACATTGTAGAGTCGAAATTTGGACACACTGTATATATATATATATATATATATATATATATATATCATTATCATCATCATCATCATCATCATCATCATCATCATTAGGTCTTCAGTCCTGGAACTGGTTAGACGCGTACCATCATTGTTTCCTATTCTAAACTAACCTACAGATTTCCCTGAAATTTGCACAGTCTGCGACTATCACTATCTGATCTAAGTCTACATCTACCTCTTTTTCCTATCTCTGCTTGTAATATATCACCAACTATTCCTCAAAAATGCCTTAGAACGTATTCCGCCCTTAGATTTCTCTTTTTCCCCAGATATCCTTGTTTCCTTACTATTTCTATAACTTATTTGTTATTAACTTTGTCTGTCCATGCTATCGTCCTCATACATCTGAAGCACAGCATTTCAAAAGGTTGCTACCGTATTTCTGTCCGCGTTTCAGACTGCCCGTATTTCATAGGCATACTGTGCTGTGTTCCACACGTATGCTTTCAACAATTTTCTTCTTGTTTTATGTTTGTATATATATATATATATATATATATATATATATATATATATATTTATTTTTCTTAAATAATGGGCTTTTGTAATTTATACATACTTTTATTTCTACAAAGTACCAATTTAAGAAGCTATGTCTAATCGGTACTTGCCAATAAACTGAATAATATATAACTTAAAACGTATAATCTTAATTAATAGTGTGCCAACCAATTTACACACTTATTATTATAACAATACTTGAAAGATTTGCATATAACTAAATTTACTGATTCGTCAACGTTACCTTACACTTTTCGCGATATTTATATATAACTATAAGTTAACATAGTCTGTAAAAACATCTATTCAGTTAATAGATCGAAAATTAACTCTATAGGCCTGTCGATTTGCTGTTGACTGTATAATAAAATACATGAAAGGGTTTTATTAGTCATCTAAACATTTAGACACCTGTGATTTTGACCTCGTTACAGGTACTGATTCACACACAACAAACACGTCAATTTACGATAACAAACTTGAAGAATAGGTGGAAATTTTACTCCTAAATGTAACTAATCACTACATGATATTAAATATTGTAATCATCCAGATATTCAAGTTCTTTCTCTTAACCTAAGAAAGACTTACAAAAATTTAAATAAAAAATAGAATGTTGCTAAATACAGTTTTGCAATAAGAATTTTATTTCAAACCAATTGCAGTTAAAAGTAGTTCGTTTATTAAATGAACTGAATACTTCGGTAGTGCATGCAATATAATAATGTAGATTGATGTTGACAAGAATAACACACGAAAATGTAAATTATGGATTTGTATACACACATGATAATTGGTGTGCACCCTGTGGCGTGATATCTTCAAATATCTAATGATTTTCAGGTCCCGCGATGCGAGATCGCTCGACTGACTGACACAAGGCCTTTACATTGATGGGTTATTAAGATTACAATAAGTGTATTTGAGACGTTTAGAAGGAAATTTGCAGATGGTGATTTACATGTTCTTATGGGTACTGGTTTTTCCAGAAAAATTTAATTGTTATAAATTTGTGGGGCCAGTATTGACAGTCAATTCTAATGACTGTTTCGGTTACAATAAGTTACTATGCTAGTTCTACTTGAAGTTGAATTTTAATATAATGCATTGATCGCAAAATGGTGTACTTTAAAACTCTGATAGTCCTACAAATGTGATATAAATCTTCATATAAATAAATAACTGGAAATATAAATGATTGTAGTGTTTATATAAATTAATTGGTGCTTGGAGAATTAATTATATTACTTTGAGATTAATTTAATTAAGAAGATAGAATCGTAGTTTAAAACGATTATAATTGTACTGTTAGTGATTAATTTGGAAAACAAATTATTGTGAAAGCTTCTCGTTACAATAATTTAAACCATGTACTCATGCTGCTAGTATACATAATTAATTAAGAACTGATCCATGGGGTAAATTATCAGAGTCGTTAATAAAGTTCTAAAAATAGAAAAAGCTCAAACTAATGATATGAGCTAATTATTATATATTAGGGAATATTTTTCAAGCTATACAATGAATATGAATATTCTATCTCATCCTGGTAGATGTGATTTTGAAATATTAGTTCTTGTATTAAAACTGTTTAGACTATGTTAATATTCGCACAGATTAGTCAGCTGTCTGCATTCCAGGAATTAAATTTATTACGAATAAAACAGTACTGGAAAACGGAAAGCAAACAGCCATGGCAAACTGCGATAAAAAGGATCAAAATATAGTCAACATCCAACGACATGATGCAAGTAATACAGTAATACAATTTGTCAATGAGGCTATATAAAGCGTCGCATCTAAAAATTTTAACAAACAAGAGGAAAAAAAACTAATTTGCCCCACACATAGTTAGGAACTATATACTCTTAATGATTAATTTAGAATTTTAGCAGTTTTTAATCTTTTCACCTCACAAAAGCATTAAAATTATGTACTTGAACAGTTTGTTAATTGTCTAAATTTCTGTACCTGATTTTAATGATTTTACTGCGGAAACGTTATATTAAAATTAATATAGGTCAATAACGTGGTTTATTATAAACATTAATTAGAATGATTATGCAGTATTAGTATGTGTACTTAACGTAGACAGGTCTAGGGGAAAAGCTGATAGCATTATTTATATTTATTGTAGCAATATTGTGTAAATAACGTATTTACTCATACCTATTATGAGCTCCAATTACCAATGCATTATGTGTGTATTTGAATGTGAACTAAATAGCCGACTTACTTATTAGTCTAATATGAAATTTCCGGTAAATGGTTGCCGGTACAAATTTTGTTTAAGTTTTTGCTTTTTTTCTGATGGATTACAATCATGTGACGTCAATGATGTTATCAAAGATCAAGTTAATAAAAATGCCCTTGGGACTTGTTAGACATACACTTTAAGATTAAATTAGTATCTTGAGAGGATTTGCTTGTGTACTGCAAAGTATATATATATATATATATATATAATATATATATACTAATTATAGTGCAGCATTGCTTACTCTGAGATGGTGTGTATAAAGAGTGGTATGTCTGTCTCGCTTCTACTCATATAAAGAACACATTGAATTTTACATAAGGATCAGTTTTTGGGATCGTTTTGGTTGTTTCGTACTATTCATTAGGACAGTAGTAATTTATGTATGGCCAAAGTGAATAACTATTATACGTTATATGAGACACTGGTTATAGATGGGCCGTGTTCTTTGCAGCTACATAAACTCAAACAAATATTACTTAATTACAGCGCTAGAACCTAGCAAGCACCTACACATTACAAAATTTCAAAATTCCTTCGAACTTATTTGTACCGACACTCAACAGTCTTTATCAGCAGGAAGTGAAAATATTCCTCTGACAATTTTTGTTTTATGTTAAAATAAGAGTGGTTATGGGTTTTGTATATGTCCGCTGAAATGATTCATTTCAGCTGTAACAATTTTGCACTAATTTATGACAATAACCTTATATTTTATAGTTATTTTTTTCATCATATTAAATCACATAATTTGGAAATTTAATGGGTGCTAAATAATAAAAATTTAAAAAAGTAGAGTTACCAAATATATTCTCACAATCAAGTATCTATAGGTACGCTAAAGTTAAAATTAAAAATATAACATAACACTATGAGTTATGTAATTTAGGATGTTTAATATTAAATAAATTAAATACATGTGCTTTTAGGCAAGTAGATTTCCTTGTTGCTTTGCTTCTAAAATTCGAGTTGATCTCCGAGGTTTTAGATATTTTATAGTTTAATGTTGGAAATTTGAGAAATTAATTATTTGTTATTTATCTTGGGAAATCTCGTATTTATTATTCAAGGCATTATTTGATGTAGAAAAACTTTTGCATGTACGAACTCAATATTTACAAGGGCACTGCAAAAGAATTGCTTTAAATGCACCATTGGTACTTCTAACAGGTGATGCAATTCGCTTATGTGAAAATTTGAAGCTTGTAGAAAATGAAGTGTTCATAGTTTCTCAAGCAAACATTTCACCATTCAAGAATTTGGTTGGTTAAACGACAATTCTTAGTACTTGTTGCTGATGAAAAATTTTCTACACCTATTTACTGCAAGTATTAAAAATGTTGTGTGCATAAAATGCAAAAACAATGTTCCGAATAACTTGTATGATCGAAAGAGATGCTGCGAGATCATGATCCATATTATTGGAAGGATTGAATGTACTACTTCCTGACAAGAACGCATTAGTAATATAAAAAAGTTTTTGATAAGCTTACAGAAACCGGATTAAAAATTCAGTTAGATAAATCAGATTTCCTTTGTAAACAGTTGGGTTTTTTGAATATGTAATCACACCAGAAGGTATATGACATAACCCTAAAAAGGTACATGCAGTACAAACCTTCCCAATACCACAAATTACTAAACAAATTAGGTCCTTGTTAGATTAATTGCATATTATGGTAAATTTATAAACTTTTAGCAAAACTAACAAAAAATGTAAAAATTCAACATAATCAAGAATTCATAGATTCTTTCAAAATGTCTAAAATAATCTTACTTGCTGAACCAATACTTCAATACCCTACTTTCTCTGATGAATTCGATTTGACTAAAGACGCTTCAAATTTTGCTATAGGACGTGTACTTTCACAAGGACGTATAAGATCTGGCCGTCCAGTAGCATGCGCATCACGAACATTAAACCCAGCAGAATGTAATTATAGTACAATAGATAAAGAACTTTTAGTAACAGTTTGGGCAACGGGGTATTTTAGACCGTAGCTATAAGGAGTAAAATTTAAAATAATAAGTGATCATAAACCCTCACAAGGTTTATTTTTCCTTAAAGAACCAAATTTAAAATTAGTTCGATGGCGACATAAATTAGAAAAATTCAATTATCAATTAGCTTATAAAAAAAAGCAAACTAAATTCTAATTCAGATGCACTATCTAGAGTAGAAGAAAACCCTATTGAAAATGATGAGAATATTTCTATCCTAGTAAGTCCTCCAGATTTTAATGACGTAATTGAGCAAGATATAGAAGACATATTACACGAATTACAGACAAACCCAGAAAATAAAGAAAATCAAAATAATATTTCTTATGCAAATAAATTATCAAGATTTATTTTAAATGAATCAGAGGATGATACTCATATTGTAGATCATAGTGATCACGAAAATCCAATATTACAAATATCCTATACCGAAAAACCTTAAATACATATTAAAAACCAAATAATAGTTGCCTTTTTAAAAATCGAGAAATGTTCTATAGAAAGGACAAAAATATTTGACAAAAATCAAATATAGTTTCAGGTAGATAAAAGAATTGGACGAAAAATCAATTATTAATTTTATTAAAGTAAACATTATTTCAAAACAAATATAGTTTTAATTTTTTAACAAAAGAAATTGAATTAAAATTTACAAGAATATTTTAAAAATAACGCTTTCATACCTGTTATATGTAATACAGTACTCGCAAATGTTGTAAATGACATCATGAAACAAAAACTTCGGATCGTGGCATTCAAGAAAATCTATAATTCATCAAAATGAAATATTATTGGCCAAAAATTGATCAAAACGTAAGAAATTATACTAACTCTTATGAAATTTATCAAGAAACAAAATATAAAAGACACTCTAGTAAATAAATATATAAACCTACCCCTATAGAATACGAATTGTTTGATCAGATATATACAGATACGTATTACACTCACGGACAATACTTTGTAACAATAATAGATAGTTTTTCGAAATTTGGGTAAGCATATTCTACCAAAGCATTAACCTCCATACAAATTGCGACTAAACTTCTACAATTTTTCATTCATTTTGGCATACCTAGAAAAATTAATTAATTCAAGGATTATGTCAAACACATAAAATAGAATTGCATTACACTACTCGTTATAATCGAAATAGTAACAGTCCAGTAGAAAGATTTTATTCTACCGTGTAAGAAACCATTCTTCCATTGAAAAACACAATATCTAACGAAAGTACAGAACTCGGTTCACCGTTCTGCTGAATACACACTATTCCAAATACAAGATAAAAATTAAACTACCGAAATCCCTTTGAACTAGATGAAAATCTCAATTAAATCGATATTTGCACGATCATGTAGAAAATCTAAAGTAATGAATGAATTAATATTAAACAATGTACATCACAAACAACGAATTAATTTAGATGAGCACAATAAAAATAGGCAACAATCGATTAAGATCGAAGAAATCCATAATCTATATAAAGTAAGAAAAAGAGACGCATCCCAGCGTAACACAATAAACACTTATCAAAAAGCTAAGAACCCTATTTAATTGATGATAATAAAGTCTCGACAAGTAATAAAACATAAAAATCTTTCTAAACCTCAACGTATTGTTTCCGAGTGTAAGAAAAACGATGATGCTATTAATATTCTTGAATATGAACCTGGCATCAACAGTAAAAATAGAAGAACTAAAGAATCCTTTCCTTCCTGTTCAAATTGGGCAGAGTAAGATAATTATTTCAAAACACGCAATTTTATACCATGTAAATTTGAGTTATCCATTGAAATCACGGAAACGAATAATAAATGATTTAAAATCTTTAGAAAATATTATAATTGAAAAGGTTGCACAAAATCAATTAAATAATTAAAAATAACATTCAAGGTTAAATTAAATACTTTTTGTCAAAACCCCAGAGTAAAACGAGGAATGATCAATGGAGTCCGAAAATTATCTAAATGATTATTTGACGCACTAGATTTAGAAAACGAACATCACATAGACACACCTATTGACTTATAAGTAAAAATTCACAGAAAATTTGTAATAACTTAGAAACGAAGCTATTATAAGAAATGAATTAAGTAATGTATCTATAGGAGATAGTGAGATTAGAGTTTTGGAGAATGCTTATCACTATTGAATATCAATATTTGACCCCAACCAATTAAATAATGTATTTTAAAACTTAAATAAGATTTATGAGACCAATCAAGTTCCTATTTATAAAAATTTAACAATTCTTACTCTTTTTTTCAACACAGGTATTGATTCATGGAAATTTATATTATTCAAAATTCATAAACCTGGTAATTCCGATCAATTTAAATGCCTCCAATTATATCCAATACTCATATTCAATATTATCATTAATCCTGAATAACCTTACTTGTTGCCTAATACTGAACATTATTGGAATACATCTGAAAGATGTCCAGAAATAGAAAATTACTGCAATTGCCAACAATATAATTTACAAAAAAAACTATGCATACCCGAATTAATAAG
This sequence comes from Platerodrilus igneus, assembly GCA_036346225.1. NCBI lineage: Eukaryota > Metazoa > Arthropoda > Insecta > Coleoptera > Lycidae > Platerodrilus > Platerodrilus igneus. The sequence continues at coordinate 1,181,447 of JARFIW010001168.1, forward strand.
AACTGGGAAAAATACTTGTCCAAGTGCCACAATTCAACTTTTTGACTCGACTATAAGTCAAATAAAAGCTGGAAACGTCTTAGTGATACCTACAAAACAATAGTAACTCATTCACAGTGCACTAACGAAAGGACTCTTTGAAATGCAAACCCATAGTGTATTCTCTCATGAAAATAAATGGAAAATTATTCATACCTTAAGACACAGTACATGAAGAATTCATTTATCAACTTCTAAAATTTAATATTACAATTAACAAAAATAAAACTAAAGTACTAGTATACACAAGACGGGGAAAATAATTCACTAGAATACAAATAAGAAACAATAACTTAGAAGATGTTAAGGGTTTCTGCTACCTAGGAAACCAAATAACGCAAGACGGAAAGAGTGTAAAAGATATGAAACAAAGATTAGCACAAGCTCGTGCTACATTTAACAAGAAAAAGCAGTTGCTGTGTTCAAAGACAATATACATAGAAACAAGGAAAAAATTGCTTAAAACATATGTGTGAAGCACAGTACTGGTCAGCTGTGAAACATGGACAGTCAGAGAAGCGGACAAGAAAAAGATAGAAACCTTTGAAATGTAGTGCTACAAACGTATGATGAAGATATCGTGGAGGGACAAAGTTAAGAACAAAGAGGTTCTAGAAATGGTAGGAAAAGAAAGAAATATGTGAAAAACAGTAAAAATATAGGAAATATGGGATGAAAGGCCACATTCTTAGGCATGAAGATATAGTGCGGAATATATTAGAAGCAGATGTGGAAAAAAGAAGAGTTAAAGGTAGACCTAGGTTAAACTATTGCACACAGATAGTCAAAGATGTAGACTGTGGAATTTCAGGGAAATGTGTTGGCTAGCTCAGAATAGAAACCAATGGAGGTGCGCGTTCAGCCAGTTCCAAGACAGAAAGCCTTGGGACGACTAAAAAAATTGTACTTTAACTTGATGATTATTACAACCAACTACAGGTGTTGGTTTTACAATATTCTCAACTAATGTTAATTGTGCAAAAGAATTTACTGAAAACGCCTGCATTGTAGGATCTCGGCAGCCGCAAGCTGCTTAACCCCCTGTACACACCACTGAATAACGGTGAAATAGGGCATATGTATTTAGGCTGTTGGAATGTCAGCGAACTGTGTAGGCTAGTTCAGAAGAGAAATCAATGAAGGTATGCGTCCAATCAGTTCCAAGACGTGTAACGTGCATTTTTAATCGTTTAACATTTTACGCTTTTTCTCAATTCGTAATACATTTCTGCAACTACTAGTTCTATATTTTATATTTATTAGTATAAAGTAAATACTTCAGAATAATTCAGAAGTGTATGCAATTTAACTCGTGTGTATTAATTAAAGATAGTTTAATTAAAGTTTGATTTTCATTTAATAAATAAATTGCAAGGAGCGAATTTTAAATGGGATTGTTCGTAAATTACTTTCCAACTTATTGAAAAATGATGAACCGCTTGTAATTAATTATAAATTGCATCGTTCGTGTCTGGCCGTTCAAATAAATTTTGTTCCTTATGTGGATATACAAGTTTAGATAAGAGTCAATAAGCGGTTGTAGTAACAACGATGGTATATAACAGATGAGTAGTTGGAGTTTGTTCTTGGTTCCTAGATATTAATTACGTGAAAAGTTCTGTTTCCTTGTTGCTTTAAAAATAGTGAGAATTAATGCAGTATAAATTGTCGAATTGTGTTTTTAGTTGTCTTTCTTGTGAAATGAAAAGCTGTATATTAACTGTAGCAGTGTAGTTCTGTTTACCATTTGAAGGAAATATGCTTGATATGTAACGTGTTTGACGTGCTTGTTTACGGAACACGGACGGTTTTAGTGATACGCGTTGCTTTACTAATTGTGTTTTTTTGTGGCGTTGTCCTTTTCTTATTTGAGTAGTTCATACTTTGGATTATCCAAATACTGTTGATACTGTAGATTCTTTGGGGTTAGAAAATTCAGAAACTACAGTATCAACAGTATTTGGATAATCCAAAGTATGAAAAACCTGCATGAATTGGCTAGACAAATATTCAAAAAGTGCGTGGATATATCATCTTAAACGCACTTAGAAATTATGCATTATTTGAAAAGCGTACGTGATTTAAAAGTATCACATTTGCTCAAAAATTCAATTTATTAGGAAATAAACAAACGCCAAATTTATTCGATTCAGATTAGAATAAGGCCAACAACGATAATACTACGTGATCGAGTGAATGAAGATTCCTGGGATTTCTGAAGTAAACGCATAGGTATAATAAGAATTTATGTGACAAAGTGAGCATCGCGTCATGCTATTGAACAAGACAACTGGTAAAATTCCCAAAATAACAAGTGATAATACTCTTGGTCTCGCCCAGCACGTGGAGTCAACGAATCAGAAACTAAAGGGAGCCGATCCTATAAATTTCATAACAATTGAATATTGAGTGAGTATACTTTTGAAACTGGGCAGTCACTATACTTAAATGTGATAAATATTTACGTGAAAAGTTAAGTGAAAATTATTTTAAAGAGTGTATAATTGTGCAAAGAGAGCCGTACTTCTAAAAAGACGTAATTAAATAAGATTTAGTGAAATTATATCATTTCTAATAATAAATAAAACAGGGCTCTGAATAATTACGATCTGAAGAACTACGTTCTGAATAATTACGATCTGAAGAACTACGTTCTAAGTTACATTTTGAACCACGTTCTAAATTACAAACGAAATAACGTTACGATTCCTGTTAAAACTTTGAATAACGATCCATTACGATCTTAAATATGCTGTCTGTTTAAACAATTTAATAATCTCTGAAAATGGTAAATATTCTATTACGGAAATGAAAAACCTTTCATTGGAATAACGATTTGGATACTAAATTTTGATTGGATGTCGACTTCAATTCTTGGAATGCAGAGCACCTATTAAATCTCCTTAGGTTTGATATATTTTTGATATGATTTATTGTTAAAAACTGTTTTAATCTCAAAAAAATTATTTAAAGGTGTAAGAGCCTACAAATTGGGGTTGCTTGTATAAATTTATGAAAAGTCATAGACATCTTGAAACGTTTCAACAGGTCTCTAAATGTAATAAATGCCTGTTTTGCTGGCTTCATTTTCTAAAAATCTAATAGATGTAAATAATTCAAAAAGGGAGAAGATATTTATAAAGGGAAAAAGTTGTAAATATTTAATCATTATACTGTGTATTGTGGAATTGCTTTATTTAATTGAATCAGCTAGTCGAGGCAAAACAAAATTATAAATTAACATTTTCACAAGTGTTTGAGCAACATAAGGGTTATATCACAGCATTTAATAGGCTGCCCAAAGATGGGGCGAGTAAACACAGCAATATATATATATATATATATATATATATATATATATATATATATAGCTGTAATATAACCCTCTGATTTCTTTATTATTTTAAGCCCCACGATTGTGCATGTCATAAAATTGCTGTGATTTTTTCCCCTCGATTGGGCGTACTATAAAATTCTGTGTTTGCCCTACTATTACTTTAAGCCCCATTGTAATGACATGTTGAATTAGGATTTTTACCCCGACTAGCTTACTGAATAGATCTTCTTGAATCAAATAAAGCAATTCTATAATACACAATATAATAATTGATAATATTTACAACACTCAAAATTTCCCTTTTTGTATAGAATATCTACATATACCAGATTTATGCTAGCAAAAATATCTTTTTGTTTCCTACTTCATTTTCATAAATCTTTAAGTGACCCTTTTTGATGATTCTTACAAATATGCAATGTGGCAAATATTAAATCAAAAACAGTTTTCAATAATAAAGTGTATTATGATTGCTAACCTGGAATGGGCTCTGTAGTTCCATCCTAGTCTATGATCTGCATCCCCTGTTTCTGTTTGGTTTGCTTATTGATATGCCGGCCCCATATAAGAATCGCCTTCCATAAATCGGTTCCAATTAAAATCGTACCAAGTCGGAATATGTCCAAATTAAAACACGTTGATTTTAAATTATCTCCGAATTTAGAGTGTGATCAAAGTTAGAAATCCCAAATTAAAGACGTCTCAATTAAATATCCCAAATTAAAGTCGAAATTAAAATCCAATTTTACAATTTAAATTTAAAAGACCTGTTTTATTAATATTAAAAATAAATTTAATTACGTCGTTTGACTTACGTCTTTCTATAGATCGGCTTATTTTCGTTGCACATTCTCGCACATACTCGCACTTTTCTCTGATTTATTTTAATTTATAATTCGCTGGTTACGTAAATTTTTTTACACCTTTGAAAATAGTCGTTGCCCAGTTTATAATTCACTGGTTACGTAAATTTTTTTACATCTTTGAAAATAGTCGTTGCCCAGGTTGAATATAGACTCCAATTGATTTCATTGGCTTGTTGACATTCTAGGACAATGCTTCTGCTTATCTCGCATACCTTGGAATTTTTAGCAAATACTTAGTTTAAATCTTTCAATGTATGTCTTGTCTGTCACGTCCTCATCCCGCATATTGTTATATTATTCGAGAATTTCCAACTTTTCACATTTATTAAATCACGTATTTGGATGTTTGTTAATTTTATCGTCTAATTGAATCGCCTGGGGTTTATTTATTTCTACAGAATTTTGGTATTTTTGAACAAAGATGTTTTCTTCCAGTCACGTAACGATTTTCTAATAATGAATTATTCAGAATGCGTATACGATGATATTTTCGACGCAATTGTTAAATATTTGGAATGCCAATTTATCTATGCTTCCCTATGGTTTAATTTTGATGCAATTTGTTGCGTTTTAAAATCTTATCTTTACTTGTAAACTACACTTAGACATCTTTATGTTTTCATGCACTTAATCCCGTGTGTTTTATATACAGTGTCCTCTCAATTAACAATATCTAGAGTGACCGTTTTACTCTTATGATTTCTGGAACTATGTGCTTTTCTTAAAGTGCAGGTTGTTTATATTTATTCTACGACCCCATGACTTAACCTACTCCTAAACTTCCCTATTATCATAGCAGTATATATATATATATATATATATATATATATATATATATATATATACAAAACAACAGAAGGGGAACCGAACTGTAGCTAACAAAAAAGAACAGCGGCTATGATCGAAGACAACAAACATAGAAACAAGGACAAAAGTGTTGGAAGCATATGTGTGGAACACAGCACTGTACGCTTATGGAATAGGGACAGTAGGAAAAGCAGACAGGAAAAGGAAGAAACCTATTGAAATTTTATGCTTCAACATGGACAGGTAGAGTTAATAACAAAGAGTTTATATAAATAGTAGGGGGATAAAGATATCTGTCAAACAAGAAAATGGTAAATAGAAGGGCAGGATATGTTTTACTGAATTTTTGGGAAATAGTGCGGGCTATATTACAAGCAGCAAATTTATAAATAGAGAAGTAAATGTAGACCTAGATCGGAATATTGCACGCAGATAGTGAAAGATGCAGACTGTGGGAGTTTAGGGTAATGAGTAGGTTAACTCAGAATAAGACACAATGGAAGTACGCGTCTAATCGGTTCCAAAACTGAAGACTCGATGATGATGAATAATATTTTTAAATTACTATGCATTAATCTACTATTAAAATGAAATTATAGAATATCCTACAATGTCATGTATATTTATATATTTTGATAGAAATGTTATAAAAAGAAGAAATAACTAAGAATACGTAACCAGTTTTTGCTGAATGTATTTGACTGTTTTACTTAAAGTGAATTGTAATTACAGTCAATATTCAACGTAATACTTGTTCACCTAGAATAAATATTTTTTTATATTATTAGTAAAATAAAAAATTTAATTCGAGACAATCATTAAACTGGAAACCAATACTTCTGCACTTCTAAACTCATGGACGGTGTTTCGGGAGTCAGTAGTGAATTTCTATAACCACGGATTGTATTGCTTCCGATTTTAGAAGAATCATAATTTTTAAGCTTGTTATTCAAATTTCGTTTATTGGAATCGTTATAATAACTATTAAAAGTTGAACACCTCAAATGTTGGTACTAAGTAGAAATTGTAAGAAGTCTTAAGATAAGATTTCTTTGTTAGTGATTTATGCAACATTCTGATATACAAAATTTCAAAATCGAATAGTAGCTTCTTCTAATTAGAGTTTAGCCTAAGCTGGTATATCTTATTGATATATGTGACTCGTAAAATTCCATATTTTAGACACTTAAAATTGGGTAACTAAGTAAACAACAATGCCTCAATCTTATCATAGTTTCTTACAACATTTCATAACATTTGATAATAATTTTCATTATTGCCAAACGTTTACTGCTAAAGCATAATTCTAATACACTGATAATCTATTACATAATTTCAGAATGATATCTTACACTTTAGTACAAGCATACGAGAGTAATTATCATATTTCAATATTGAAATCGCACAATTAAAAATAGCACTAGTTCTTCAATTCTGCCTTTATTAGGCTCCGTTGTAAATATTAAGAAAACTTGAGTAAGCAATATAAGGAATATAAGCAATATAAGGGAGAATTAAAAAAGATCAGAGTTATTGCCGTAACGGGTTATTAGCTACCATATTTTGTGCAACTAATAAAACGAGGTTGACACAACTCCGGACATTTTACAAACCTTCTTAGAGTTACATCTTAGGCAAAGGATATGCTTCACGATGGAGTAAATGGATAATCGAACTTTACACATTTAATTCAAAATCAAATACTATGGGCGCTTGGTTTATTTCGCCTACTGGTTCAATAATATACGTATAAAACATTCAGAGCTAAACCAAGGTTACCAAATTTTTTTTTGTAGAAAAAAAATTATTTGGTTTAGAGAAAGAGAATAAGCTTCAAACTGTTAAGTCCTATATAAAGAAATAACTTTGTAGATAACCAGACATTGAAATTAATACATCATAAACCACATTTGAAGATAAACTCAAATATATGTTCCTTAAGTCTAATTAATACTTCGTATTCAGGTGTAGCTTAAAGTCAAATAAGCCATGGCTAAAATAAAAACATTAAATTTACAAAAAAAATACATTTTTATTATGTTTTTGTATTGTAACGCACATCTGATATTATCACGTTAACGATAAAGTCATGCGACGCTATGCGCTATTTTTCTTAACGGCTTTTGCACTGATATTATCGATGATAAATCCTCGGCTGTTTGAAATTAACCTCAAACTGCTTTGTTTAGTATACTGCACTGTCAGTGAAGTTATTATTTCTTTGGTTTCGTAATATACAACGATAAGTTTACAATTCTGCAAACCGTTATTGTGGCTATGTATACTTTTGCTACTCAAAATGAATAATTTATTGGATATAGTAACCTTGAACGGAACGAATATGAATGATATGAAGAATGTAGTGCCTTTCAACATTTTAAGGCACTCTATACATTATACAAGAACAAAGATTAAGGGCTTGACGATATGAGCGCTTTGATTTAGAAAATACATCTGAAGAAAATGTTCACTATAACTTTAGATTTGAAAAAAGAATTATTTACAAAGACTGGCTACTGCATTGTCTATACTACAAAAAATAGCAACAGGACAAAGGCACTCAACATCAAATAGTACTGTACAATAATGACAACAACAGGAAATTAGTTTCGTGTTTGTTTATCAAGAACCATTATGGATAAGTTTGCGTCAATTTGCTTATCCTAATTGTTTGTATGATTTAGAGAGAATATTTGGACGAGTTACACCATCCCTTTGCAACATATCTCTTACTGTTATAGATCATACTTAAAATAACTATGAACATTTATTACGTAATGTAAGTAGGCTGTGGGAATTTCAGAGAAATGTGTAGGTTAGTTCAGAATAGGAAGCAGTAGATGTGAACATATAACCATTTCTAGGACTGTAGACCTAATGATGATGAAAAGAATGTCAGAACACACATCAGGTCATGAGGAAATAGCGCGTCCTATACTAAAAGCAGAGGAGGAAAAAGGAGAGGCAGAAGTATACGTACATTAGACAATTGCCCACAGATGGTAAAAGATTTGGGAAATGTGTAGGCTAGTTCAGAACAGAAAACAATAGAAGTGCGTCCAATCAGTTCTAGGACTGAAGGCCTAATGATGATGATGATACCTAGTCTTTAATGGTTAAATAACAATCAATTACGCTTATATAGTCAAACCATTCAAAACAAATTTGCCATACTTTATAATTGTTGGTAATTTAAAAATGGTACTGCGAGAGGCATTCGTAGACCATCGATAAGACAAAAAAATTACTCTTCAGCCCATAAACGCGCACATTGTGTAAGATATCAATCTCACGTGCTAAGTACATTGTTGTAAGTTTATTTAATGCTTATCCAAATTATAGACATGGGTATTATTGTATGTTTGACAATGGTGAAATTTTTCTTTTAAGGAGATTCAGCTTATGGAATAAGAGGATTGTTAATTCTCATTTAGAACAAGAAGGAGAACTTCAAATCAACAAGCTTTTAATACATAAATAGGTTTTGCTAGGCAAACAGTTGTTACGTGTTACGGTATTCTGGGACAAGCTAGAACGCAGCACAGTAAGTAGTAGAAAATTGCCTACACCAAATACTGCAACAAAACAAAGGGACAGAATCGAACCCCAGAGGAATTAGAATTCGTGATAGCTCAAAAATGTCAGAGAGTCGAGTGGGTGACCTAAAAAGAAAAGAATTGGAAACCTCGGTAACAAAGAAATTTATATTACGGATATGAAGAAAAATGTACAATCCAAAAGAAAATTTACAATCGAAAGAACATATCTACTTAATCGTTCGTTACAATGTAATGTACATAAGGCATCAATTTACACATAATTCAGTCTAACCTAGACCTCAAAAATCTCACGCATAGAATATTACTATCTAACTACCAGCATACTTACAATATGTTCCAACCTTAAACATGTACAAGAAATATCCAAATAATAATATAGTACGTAAAAGGTTGTTGTAGGAAATGCATCCTGTAACATTAAAATTTTAAACAGTACGTTGTTGGCTTTCACATTAATTTATACCGCAAAGAGCAACCAATAGAAAAGCACACTAAACATATTAGAATTTTTAAACAGTAGTTTATAAAAAAAATAAATTCGTAATGGTTCGTGTCTGTGAGCGTTCGTTAACGTCGGTCTGCAATCTATTGTAGAATTAATCAACAGAATGTCTATCTGTCAAAATAGCAGCACAAAATAATGCAAGGAGGAAAATGCATTGTATCTGGAACTATCTTCTTTGTGGTTCAATCTCAGGAAATGCAACTGGGGCTAGAACAACTTAACTATACTGCACTAGCACAAACTCCTAGCACAAACGTCTTTTTAAAGCGTGATTTTTCAAAGCTCAAACGACGTTGTATAACAGTAGTAAAACGAAGTCGAATAAGATAAGAACGCTTTTTCAAAGTTGGACTTGTATTTATACAGTTCTGAAAATATGGAAGAAAAATATAAAACCATTCCCACTGATATTGGTGTAGAATATTCTGAGAAAGCAATCGAAAATATATACAACGGCAAAACCTTCCTAGAATTAAGAAAACAAAATACGATAATTAATTCCATTGAATTTTGTTGTGAGGAGGGAAAAACAAACTGCATTATAATTGTTTTTCCCTTACTGGTTGGGTTAACTAGTTAGGGGTTATTTTTATATCCCAAATGTGACCAGTGGCCTTTAAGGAAAGATTTCCTTAAAATGATGGAACGCAAATATCTTCCGACTATGCTAGGGGTAAAGTTTTTTCCCTAGTATAATGTTTTTACCTACTTGTTAGGTTAACTAGTTAAAGGTTATTTTTATATCCCAAATGTGACCAGTGGCTTTAAGGAAAGATTTCTTTAAAATGATGGAACGCAAATATTTTCCGACTATGCTAGGGGTCTATTCCTTGGGCAGAGCTTATGAGGATTGGTCGTGGTTCTTTTTGCAAAGCATTATTTTATTACTAGGGCCAGATTCTTAACAAAACGGGGGTTTAGGTAGGGCGCCACCAAGTCATTAATTTTTAAACACCGGGTTTTCCTAAGGGGAACTTGGAAGTCCTTAGAGAGGAATACCGTATTAACTGCTAACGCAGAAGCTGTAAAAAAATTTAATTAAATTAACAAAAGTGAGGACACAAGAGGTATTCTCTTGTTACCTCATATAAAAAAACAGCAAAGATTAATCAGGCAAACAGTATTATGAACACAGATTTTATCTTTCAAATTCTGAAAAGGCTATTAAAGCTTCTTGTTAAATTGGGGGTACCACTTTATGCTATTTGATCTTATACCTGGTTACTCTATTTCTGAACGTACTTGTTCAGTATAAAACAATTAATTAAGAAAATTAAATGTTGCTTCTTTAATTAAAAATTGTTCCTTCATAAAAATTGTAAATATAAAATTTATGTTTAAGAAAAGATAATACAAGTTTCATCTACTCATAAGGTATGATTATATATTCAAAAGAAATATCAAAAACTTTAAATGTTACTTTTGTTACAAAAATTTAACTTGAATTTATACCAGAAATATCAGATCTGTTATTCTGTTTACATATTTATAAAAAATTAACTAAATTGTTTATTAATTCATCATACAGAAATTGTAAGTGAAATCATGCATATATGAAACATTAATAAGAACTCTTAAGGTTTGCTAAATTTCATGAAAATTAGTAACTGTGATTACACTGCACTAGTATCGACAATAAAAATTTACTAATGTTCTTTTTAGTTTGTTAAACGGATTATTGGTAATAAGTTGTTACAAAGATATTTTCTGAAACAGCCTTGTATCAAAGATCACCAAATATAGACGTGATGTAAGAATAATACTAATCCCTTACCTTGGTTCAGCAGGTGTTGTTTACGTGATGGTGATACGGCATGTTAGAGCAGGTGTTAATTCATACGTTCTTCAGCAAAAACGTGTGACGTATTATCCACATGTGCTACAGGACACAAACAGCTGCGTGATTCTTGGACCGGATCATAAGAACTTAATGCGTTTTCTTATACGCACAAACTGGACCAACCAAAATCCAATACAAAACTTAGATGTTCTACTCTGTGTAAATCTTGACCAATATAATTACCATCGTACAGTTGTCCTCCTAATTACTTGTAATTTCACACTCGCAACTTCAAAAAAACCATTTCAATTCATCATCGGACTTTATTTCTAAACCATAAGAATTTCTACGTACTTTGTAGAACGTTTCCTTAAAGACCAAACATATTGTTTTCTCGCATAACATTACATTAAATTCAACTATTCATCGTAAGGTTGAAGGACGTTCATACTGAATCGATATTTCGTATCGCAAAGTTGACGTGAATGAACTATAACTTGTACTTGCAGATGCGAAGGTAGAATTAATATTGCCTTGAAACACAGTTTTCGGACTGCCTTATTTTTATAAAACCAGATAAGGCGGGTTCATTCTAACAAATGAATATACAGAGAAGCCTTACAATTGATATACAAAACGATTTCTTAAAAAGTTCTTTCTCTACATTTGCAGGAAAGTTATAAAATAAATTTCTAATCGAAGATTTGCCGGAGCATTTCAATAAGTATTTAATTGAAGGTTTTTTAACGAAGCGTTGAAAGACATATTTAATTGGAACTTTTACGAAGTTATTTAAGAAATATTTTAAGAGCTGTTTAAAATAGCTTATAGCTTTTTTATTTATATTAAGGGATTTTTCCTATTAGTTTTTTTCTATGTGACCAGCTGAAAGGCACAAGAAAGTTTTACGAGGATTTCTAGTAAGCGTATAGAGCCCACGGCAATTTTCGGTGGAAAATGGCTCGTAGAGGAGGAAACCTCAAAAGGCTAAGCGGCTAGTCGAACTATTTGCTCTCGGTAAAACATGAGCTGTGGGTCGGGGTTGAACTGCGACCAAAAATGTAAAGAATATGGCGCCACCGAATTTTTCTATACGAAGAAGACCTTACTTAAGTCCCTTGTACAAGGCGAATGCGGAAACCTTTATTCAATTCCCGCTATACAATTTATTACATCTACACAATCCCTAAAGTTTCTTACCTTATGGCTCGACTTTGACCTTTATAGATCACTGCTACACCTGTGAACAGATTAAACAAACATAGCACTGTTTGTGCATTTATACCCAAAAATTAAAAAATTAATTCGAATCAACCTTCATTCATTCCAATTAAAAAGAATAGTCTTGACCAAAATAAAAATCTATTCCTTCAGTATTTAGCATGTTATTTACAAAACATCTTTTTCATTTAATATAAGATTGATTAATTTAAATTAGTGCAAAATATGTACATAAGTACTTAATAGTATAAATACTTCTCATAATTGAAACATGGTAATTTCTGTTAGAAATGTCTAGCAAAATTTATTTAAAAATGAGTAAGCAAGAGTTTCTTTCTTGAATATTTAACTATATGTAACAATTTTGGTTGCTTGAGTAGTACCACTTAACCTCACAAAAATACTCCACTCAGCAATTAGTGAAATATGAAATATAAAAATTTAATTTTTAAGATTTAAGTAAATCATTTTTCGAATAATTAAATTAAATTTCATGGAGGAGTATAGAATTTAACTTTTCTTAACTCATAATGACATCTTCCGTATGTTAACTATATTAGTAAAAAGACAAAGTGAAAACTTATAGATTCCTGTTGCTTAATTTAACAAAAAGATTTAAAGTAAAAATTTACAGGTTTTTGTTGTTTAATTTGAAAAATGAATAGACTGTCATTCAACTAATACGAACTTGAAGTTCAGATCACGTGATTGAACAAAAAATTATTTGTCTGCTATATCTATACTACAGCTGACATATGAAAGTAAATTTACATACCCGATATGCAACCGATGGAAAAATACCTGCTGGGCATATGGGCTATACCCGGAATTATAATTGATGATTTACAATTCGCCTGCTTCAAAACTTAAATACAGTAAATATCCAATTCAGCACAACCAGATTTGCTGCTTATTGAAGTTCCAAACCATATCACAGCGTCCATATTAATTGATGTACGCCAAATCCACATACGTTCAAAGGTTAAACTTTACTAAATACTGATAAATTTCATTTCTTGTCCAAATAAATTAGTTATACTTCTTAAACTTTTCTAAATTTTCCTACGTTGCATGTTAATTAAAATTACGTTGCATGTTAAATAAAATTACGTTGCATGTTAAATAAAATTACGTTTTAATTAAAACTTCATATTAACCAAAAGTTTTATGTTAACTAAAAGTTGCACTGAAAATATTTATTTAGTAAGATTACAAAAGCAGTACTACTTACTGTTAACCAAAGGCCCTTCAAACAAAATAATCGCCTCGTCATCTGCGAGCTATTTTCCAGCAAGTGTGGACAACAAAAGTGCGCGTCGCCGAGACGATATCTCATCAAGAAAACAATTTAAATTTTGTGTGCTTCCAACACGTGGATTGAATAATCGTCATCGTCCTTGCGTTCAAGGAACAATTGACCTCTTCTAACGACAGCTGTATTCGAAGTGATCATATCACGCGGGTTACCGCCTGACAACAAGCCCAACGCTACAATCGTCTAACAGAGGGAGCTCTAAGGATGACACTAATAGAAAAGTATCTTTAGTCACCGCATAATTTAAAATTATACACTTCCGAATTAAAGGTTATTATTGTATTCGACAGTATTTAATATGTATTTTTTAGATTGTGTAGCATTATTATGCATTAAGTTGGTTCTTATTAAATAAATAGATTAAATATCTGTAGACATAATGATAGAAAATAAAATCGTTACAAGCTATCCATAGAATTATTAAAAAAAACTATCAAAAAAATTATTAAATGAGTTTATCAAAAAAAGTTATCAAAAGAATTTATCAAAAGAGCGCTACAACAAAATTATTCAGTTTGTCTAGAAAATTTATTTTTAACTCTTACCATTATTAAAACCACTAAGCCTAGTGTTCAGCGCACTAGGGCTCCACTACCGCACAAGGCCAGGCGCAAATTACATGCTAGAACCTTTTGGGTTTCCATGTTGGTTCTCGACGAGAGTTCTAGCTAAAGTGAGTGCTTATGCAATATGCATGAAACAGGAAAGCTGCTTGGCCTTGGTAATATTTATACTAACATTTAACGCCTGATTTAAGCAACCAAACTAGCATTTTTGTATGGCGGTTAGAACTCATAATACCAATACTGGTATTTATTTATTTAAAAATTGTTTACGTAATATAAATGACTAGACAAAAGGTTTGTGAAACTAAAAATTCATTGACGTTCTGCAGTGGTCAAAGAAACTGTTACAGCATTTTAGAATGTTTTTGCCACATTAGGCAAATAGCAACACCGCTAAAAAATACGGATTGCCTGCTTTCTTGGAACAGTATAGAGGTTTGTATGATTATCTACCCACGCTACAAATATTTCCTGAGTAACTTAATAAGGAAGAACGTTACTACTCATAAAACTTGAGCAACGAGCACATGCAGCTATAACAAAATAGAATTTAACGGAACACGGTAAATCGCAAACGCATTTAAGCATTTAATCTTTCCCAAGAGCCTATTTAAAAGTAGTTTTAATGACCAGCAAATACAACGAGCACCGGTTAAAATATTTTGCACAGAACTGCTAAAAGCAAGCTTCTGGTTGTAGAAGTGGTTTTACAATAGCATTTATTTCGACGAAAGAATAACTTAAGAAGGGGTTTAGATTAGTGTATTCAATCTAAGTCGTTGTAATTTAATGCAGAATAGTCCTATTTCAGGAAGTTGCCGTAGTACAGTGTAATGGAAATTTTGAAATATTAGTTCTGAACTCGCGTTTTTAGATTATTAAAAATACAAAAGCTGTTATTGCAAGAAATTAGCAAAATATATGCGACTGCAGTTATTCCAGCTAATTCGCATGCCCGTTTCTTTGGTGGACAGTCTTATGTATATTACACTCAACTGAATACTTCAGTTTAATAACTTTTCTCGGATTTTCTAGTAACCATAATCTTAATTAACGCTTTAAAATTGGAAAAATCTAGGTACTAACGAAAGCCTCGTTAGTGGGTAACGTTTTTGAAAAAATATATTTTGTAAGTTGGTCTAACATGTGTCAGCGAAATTGTATACAGCAACATTTGCACAAATTGTTCAATGAGCAGGCTTATACCACGAGAATAACATTTTACTAAACTGTGTGAGTTAATTACAAATAAAAAGTTGAATTTTAAAGTAACACCATTCCAAAATAAGAACTTGAAAATAAAATTGTACAACTACGTGTCTTCGTATTCCATAATTTCTGGGACTGTTGATTTGCTAATTTTAATGTTGATAAAAGCTAATACAAAATCATTTCTTCTGATATACTGCGAATAAGATTTTTATTATATTTTAAAAATATAAACAAAAATGCATTTTTTGTTATCCAAAATTTCATTTAAATATACATCAGAAATAAATAAACAGAAAGTGCAAATAACGATGCATATTTTTCTACACCTTGCGCAAAAAAAAGGTATAACTAAATGTATTCATTGTATTCATAACCGCCTGTTTCCAAAGCAGAATATTCGTAATCTTTCATACTGTATTAAAAACACATCAAATAAACTATACGTTTTTGAACCAAGAATACTATTTCCTATCGAAAGCTACGTGAAGTTAACAGTAGGGTGTTGGTACCGGTTCTGGAATTACATTTTTCACCAGCATCCACATTTCCACACACATCTGGACCAAACTTACATGTAAATTTCCATAAGGAGGAAATGAGGAGATTCATTTCCACATTTCCACACACATCTAAACCAATAGTTTTCTTCGACTAGCCATCGCATCTTTCTAGATAAACCTATCTTGTTTGGTATCAATTAATATTAGATTTTTC
Organism: Platerodrilus igneus; assembly: GCA_036346225.1. Classification (NCBI taxonomy): domain Eukaryota; kingdom Metazoa; phylum Arthropoda; class Insecta; order Coleoptera; family Lycidae; genus Platerodrilus; species Platerodrilus igneus. Next base: position 1,197,369 of record JARFIW010001168.1, read on the forward strand.
TCAGATACTCAAATCTCTAGGAATTTCTTACATCGCATCGTTCCCCAGGGAGCTACCTCAATTTTAAGATTTTTTACCGGTAGCGATTTTATGGTCGTCCTTATGAATTTTTTACCCATGCAATACATCAAATTAGTCTAGAATTTTACGCAGAATTTGAATATGCAAACAGATTTGCAATAGGACCACCTCCTGCAAAGTGGCACTTTTAAAAGTCTCACACCTCAAAATTTTGCTCTTTGCTCCCACATCTGAACCAAATACATTACTTCGGCTAGCCATCACATTTTTCCAGATAAACCTATCTTGTTTGGTATCAATTAATATTAGAATTTTCTCAGCTACCCGAATCTCTAGGAATTTTTCAGATTGCGTCATCCCCCAGAGAGCTACCCTAATTTTAAAATTTTAACCGGTAGCGATTTTATGGTCGTCGTTATAAATTTTTTAACCATGTGACACATCAAACTAACCTAGAATTTTATGCAGAATCTGAATCTGCAAACAGATTTGCAATAGGACCACCCCCTGCAAAGTTATACCCTTTTAAAGTCCTAAACCTCTAAATTTTGCTCTTTGCTCTATAACCTAACAAATAGTTTTCTTTGACTAGCCATTTCCACCCACAAAATAAATGTGCCTTGTTTGGTATCAATTAATATTAGACTTTTGTCAACTACCCGAATTTCTTGGAATTTCTTAGATTGCATCACCCCCCAGAGAGCTACCGTCATTTAAAAATTTTCGCTGGTAGCGATTTTATGGTTGTCCTTATAAATTTTATAGACATGCAGTACATCAAATTAGTCTAGAATTTTACGCAGAATTTGAATCTACAAACAGATCTAAAATCCAACCACTCTCTGCAAAGTTACACTTTTAAAGTCCTAAACCTCTCAATTTTGCTCTTTGCTCTATAACTTAACAAATAGCTTTCTTCGACTAGCCATCGCATCTTTCGAGATAAACCTATCTTGTTTGGTATCAATTAATATTAGATTTTTCTCAGCTACCTGAATCTCTAGGAATTTCTTAGATCGCATCGTTCCCCAGGGAGCTACCTCAATTTTAAGATTTTTTACCGGTAGCGATTTTATGGTCGTCTTTATAAATTTTTTACTCATGCAATACATCAAATTAGTCTAGAATTTTACGCAGAATTTGAATCTGCAATAAATTTGCAATAAGACCACCCCCTGCAAAGTTACACTTTTAAAAGTCTCAAACCTCAAAATTTTGCTCTTTGCTCCCACATCTGAACCAAATAGTTTTCTTCGGCTAGCCATCACATTTTTTGAAATAAACCTATTTTGTTTGGTATCAATTAATATTAAAATTTTCTCAGCAATTCGAATCTCTAGAGACTTTTGAGATTGCATCATCTCCCAGAGAACTACCCTAATTTTAATATCTTTTACCGGTAGCGATTTTATTGTCGTCTTTATAAATTTTTTAACCATGTGACATATCAAACTAACCTAGAATTTTATGCACAATCCGAATCTGCAAACAGATTTGCAATAGGACCACCCCCTGCAAAGTTATACCTCTTTAAGGTCCTAAACCTTTAAATTTTGCTCTTTGTTCTATAACCTAACAAATAGTTTTTTGATTAGCTATTCCCACCCACAACATAAATGTGACTTGTTTGGTATCAATTAATATTAGAATTTTCTCAGCTACCCGAATTTCTTGGAATTTCTTAGATTGCATCACCCCCCAGAGAGCTACCCTCATTTTAAGATTTTTTGCTGGCAGCGATTTTATGGTCGTCCTTATAAATTTTTTAGACATGCAGTACATCAAATTAGTCTAGAATTATGAGAAGAATTTGAATCTCTAAATAGATCTAAATTCCAACCACCCCCTGCAAAGTTACACTTGTAAAGTTCTAAACCTCTAAATTTTGCTCTTTGCTTTATAACTTAACAAATAGTTTTCTTCGACTAGCCATCGCATCTTTCGGGATAAACCTATCTTGTTTGGTATCAATTAATATTAGATTTTTCTCAGCTACCCGAATCTCTGGGAATTTCTTAGATTGCATCATCTCCCAAAAAGCTACCCCAATTTTAAGATTTTTTACCGGTAGCGATTTTATGATCGTCCTTATAAATTTTTTAAACATGCAATACATCAAATTAGTCTAGAATTTTATGCAGAATTTGAATCTGTAAACAGACTTAAAATCCAACCACCCTCTGCAAAGTTACACTTTTATAAGTCTCAAACCTCACAATTTTTGCATGCTTTAAACAAATATTGCCTAAGAAATCTAAAACTGCGGGGATTTTAGACATGAGTTCTATATAAGCCATAAGTGTTTAATATTTAAAACCAATTTCAACTAGTAATGTAATGTTTTTTAGAATATTCAAAACCGCGGCTTTTTTTAAATTTTAAACAGTTATCAATTTCTGGTTTAACAATTTCCTAATTACTAAGTACGTCACAAATAATTATATGCTCAATGCTAAATATGTACTTTGGAAAATACATTTCGTTTCCGAACTAATTGCTTTACAATTATGTGACGTAGAAGTGAAAGCAGCTTAGACCTTTCTCTTTATTATTCACTATATGTTTGAGAAATATATTTCAATGTCGTGCATTAGAAAATTCACGTATAATTGCTGGGGATTCACACAATGTACTTTCTAGTACGTCCTTGACTAGGGAAATGCAAACTTCATTTTGTAATATAGATCGATTAACGGCTAATTATTTCAAACCGTATATAACGAGGTCTGTTTAGTAAAGCCTTCGTGCATTAGAAACTTCACGTATAATTGCTTGCAGTTTATTAATAACACAATGTACTCTATAAACTTGCGCACGCAGGGGTGCGTATGGGCATGGGTGCGCACGCGCAGAAGTGCGCATGGGCTGGGGTGCGTACGGACACATTACGAGTTAGAGGCCTTGGTATAAAATTTCCAGTTTTATGTTAAAATTTGTCTAAGTCCAAACTACTAAAAATTTTACCAAGTCCCAAGATATTAAAAATCTAATGTAGTTGCAAAAATGCCGAATGTGTTCGCTCTGTTGTTCCAGACACCTCAACTTCATTCACTAATAATGTGCATGACCATACCCCTAATAGCTTCGCATACTACATTAAATGCAGTTATGATGACAGGACATATGTCGGACACCGCCATATCGCTTAAATTCTCTTGATTAGGAACAGTTTAGCTATCCGACCTAGGTCGGATTAAAATCCGATCTAGGTTGGATTAAATCCGACCTAAGTCAGAGGGCGACACTTTCACCCTATGGGGCAATTTCATCCTATGGGGCAATTTCACCCTATTGTGATAGAGATAAATTCAAGGAACTTTGCTATTAGTGCACCCCACAACCAGACCTAGATCCAATTATGCAAATATAGAAATAGTTTAATATTATTGCAATATCACAAAAGTTATACGCAACGACCAATTTTAAATAAATTGTCTTTGAAACCTAAAATGGATGCTATGACTAAGTTTTATCATTAGAGTGGTACCATATCTGGTTGAACCGAAAAACAGTGCAATTAAGTTGATAGCACTAATTGTTTTTTAATGAGTTTTATCATTAAAAACCCATTAGCACTAATTGCTTTCTAATGAGTTTTCTCATTACAAACCCATTAGCACTAATTGCTTTTTATTGAGTTTTCTCATTAAAAACCCATTAGCACTCATTGCTTTTTATGAGTTTTCTCATTAAAAACTTATTAGCACTAATTGCTTTTTAATGAGTTTTCTCATTGGAAAAATTTATATTAATGATAATTGGTTTAGCGACCGCGTTTGTGCACTCTTCGCGTGTCTTCGGCAATCTTTGATTGTTTCCAAAAAACATATTCAAGCCTGTCATTTCCGAAAATATGACGTAGAAGTTATTTAAAATTAAATTGCTTTATTAGTAAGTATCCTGTAGACAACAAGTTTGGCATTCCCTTAGTAAAAGTTTAAAGTGTTTATTTAAAATTTGTATTTCTCTAAATACTTATTCGAGAACGTACTATAAAGTACATTGTGTTATTAATAAACTGCAAGCAATTATACGTAAATTTTCTAATGCACGAAGGCTTTACTAAACAGACCTCGTTATATACGGTTTGAAATAATTAGCCGTTAATCGATCTATATTACAAAATGAAGTTTGCATTTCCTAGTCAAAGACGTACTAGAAAGTACATTGTGTTAATCCCCAGCAATTATACGTGAATTTTCTAATGCACGACATTGACATATATTTCTCAAACATATAGTCAATAATAAAGAGAAAGGTCTACGCTGCTTTCACTTCTACGTCACATAATTGTAAAGCAATTAGTTCGGAAACGAAATGTATTTTCCAAATTACATATTTAGCATTGAGCATATAATTATTTGTGACGTACTTAGTAATTAGGAAAATGTTAAACCAGAAACTGATAACTGTTTAAAATTTTAAAAAAGCCGCGGTTTTGAATATTCTAAAAAACAGTACATTACTATTTGAAATTGGTTTTAAATATTAAACACTTATGGATTATATAGAACTCATGTCTAAAATCCCCGCAGTATTAGATTTCTCAGGCAATGGTTGTTTAAAGCATGCAAAAATTTTAAGGTTTGCGACTTTTAAAAGTATAACTTTGCAGGGGGTGGTTGGATTTTAAATTTGTTTGCAGATTCAAATTCTGCATAAAATTCTACACTAACTTGATGTATTGCATGTCTAAAAAATTTATAAGGACGACCATAAAATCGCTACCGGTAAAAAATCTTAAAATTGGGGTAGTTCCTTGGGGAATGATACAATCTAAGAAAGCTATTTGTTAAGTTTTAGAGCAAAGAGCAAAATTTTGAGGTTTGAGACCTTTAAAAGTGTAACTTTGCAGTGGGTGGTTGGATTTTAAATCTGTTTGCAGATTCAAATTCTGCATAAAATTCTAGACTAATTTGATGTTTTGCATGTCTAAACAATTTATAAGGACGACCATAAAATCGCTACCGGTAATAAATTTTAAAATTGGGGTAGCTCTCTGGGAGATGATGCAATCTAAAAAATTCCTAGAGATTCGGGTAGGTCATGGATCGAAACGTAAATAAAGATCATTTTAAAAAGCTTAAGAAGAATGTGATATCTGGCCGAAGAAAACTATTTGGTTCAGATGTGGGAGCAAAGAGCAAAATTTTGAGGTTTGAGACTTTTAAAAGTGTCACTTTGCAGGGGGTGGTCCTATTGCAAATCTGTTTGCATATTCAAATTCTGCGTAAAATTCTAGACTAATTTGATGTATTGCATGGGTAAAAAATTCATAAGGACGACCATAAAATCGCTACCGGTAAAAAATCTTAAAATTGGGGTAGCTCCCTGAGGAACGATGCGATCTAAGAAATTCCTAGAGATTTGAGTATCTGAGAAAAATCTAATATTAACTGATACCAAACAAGATAGGTTTATCTAGAAAGATGCGATGGCTAGTCGAAGAAAACTATTTAGTTCAGATGTGCGTGGAAATAAATTTCCTCATTTCCTCCTTATGGGAATTTACAAGTAAATTTGTTCTAGATGTGTGTGGAAATGTGGATGCTGGTGGAAAATGTGGTTCCAGAACCGGTACCAACACCCAACTTTTAACAATTCTTCATATGTTTAAATTTATACTCATCGATGCCATTTTGTTAGTTTTGACCACATATTCTAATAGAATAGGAAACGATACAACTTTGCTAATTTTGACATTGTTACAGGACCAGTAACAAAAATTATTCTGAGCAAGCAGGAATAATTAAGAATTCAGTTTAATAATGGTTTGTTTTAATGAATACGGTTTTCTTTCTTCTTACAGCTTATTCAGTTCATATTGGTCAACAACAATTTTAATATATTTGAATATATTTATTTAGATCTTTTAAATTTTATTAGGCAATGGTTGTACTTGTGAGTAGGAGAGTAGGAAATCCTGAAGGGAATGCTATTTTTTTAGAGCCGAAATCAAAACTTAATTCTGTTTTAATCTATCTATTACTAGAATTTTTGAATAAAAAACATATAGATTGCTAAAAGCATTGTCATATATTTTTCAATTAATTTTATTAACTTGAATTAAGGATTAACGACTATCTTATCAGTCTTATCATATTTCTTAGTCCTAGGATTCATAACGTTTATATAACATCAGACGTCCGAAGCAAGAAGTATATAATCAACAGTTTAACTGATTCGTTAGCACTGTATTAATCTAGATTTTCAGTCTGCCTAAAATGATTTCAAACGTAGTATTATTTGTAATTTTTTCCATAGTCTGCGTAACTGCATTTCCAGCACGTAATGTTCGCTTTATAACTCAACATGAGCCACTACTAGAGTCATTAACCAAGGTAAGATTTTTTGTATTACAAAAACTTTTTGATCCCGTTTACTAAATTTATGTTTTTATTCAACTAGGACAAGCATAAAAAGATAAAAAATTACATTTACTTCATGTAATTTGCTAGATTCTAGTAACATACACATGATTAAATTTTTTTACTTTACCTTAGTGTTAAATAAGGAAGAACTTCTTGATGTAGTTATGATTTTCTTTAAGGTTATCCTGTACTGGCCTATTTTAGGTTTTCTTTTGAGTTTCTCAAAATTTAGCAGTAATTAAAGCAACAGAAGTTAATAAAATTCTATATATTTTTAAAAGATTCCATAAGCGTTATCAATAAACATAACATACATATACTTCTGTATGATGTTAGCGTATCGCTTTGTAAAACATTACGTTTTTGGGAGGTGCACACATGCTTGTACGTTTTGATAAATGGTATTGAAATTATCTGATGAGCATGAAGTGAAGTTATTAACCCGGTGTCAGTGAGGATGCTTTTAGACGCATTATTGATACGGTGGGGTGTAAGTGAAGATGCACTAAGTCCTACTAATTAAATGAGAATTATTATTATTATTATTTAAAATTAATATACAAATCTTACTTTACTAAGCCTTTTGTGAAAAACATGTGCCGCAAATATTAACATAACGTTGCAAACATTCCACCCAATTATAAAAAGACTTTCGGTCTTTATTTCGTTTACAAACTGAGCATCGTCTAGATTTATTTTGTTCCAGTTGTCCCAGTTGTTCAGTATTTCCTTAAGGCGTAGTCAGAAGACATGCCAGCTATTTCAGAAATTTTACTTTTTATTCCTACAGAAAGTCTAGGATTAACCTGTAGGTTTGTTAAATGTGGAAATACTAATCCCAAGGTTAGTTCTTTTATAAATTTACGACGTTTTATTATGCTATTTGAATTAAAAACCACAAAAGAATTTACTAAAACTGTATTAAGAAGTGAAAAAATCACAGTCAGCGGCCAACTAGGGCTGTTGCATGATACATTATAATTGCTGCAAGGTTCATCAACTACGTCGAAAACCTTTCGTAAAGTTGTAAAACCTAATAATCTCTGGCTTACGTTTGGGTCATGTAGAGTCATCGATTGTATCAGAGTGATGCGTTCTTGATAATAATATTACCTTTTTGTCTCTCTTAGGTATGTATGACACCAGAGTCACATGTTTTGAAATGTATACATAGAGGTGTTTGCATCTCGATGTTTTCTTTGTAGCAAATGCAAAGGCATTTTCTTTTTTTATTTTTCCGTAAAGCAACCGTCGTTGTGAGTTTATATTCTGAATAATCTTACAAGTGGGTAACTTGCAAACCAGTTATCAAGTATTATGTTACGGCCACTATTTTTTATTGGCCCACAAAGCCTCATAACTATATCCTACAGTCTATTAATTACGTTGAAAGGATTTTGTGGTTGCTCATCAACATAAACTTCTCGGTTCAGAATATAAAAAGTTCTCGCATAAACTAACGCAAATATTTTTATCCCGTACTTTTCAGATTTGTTAGGTATAAATTGACCTCTGAATGCCTCTAGTTTCTCATTTGTTATAACATATTCGCTTCGAGTGTATTCCTCGAAACAAATTTCAATAAAAATATCTAAAATTGCTTTGATGGCTGTAGGTTTGTCCAGGAGATGCGTCTCTCCCCATTATCAAACCGTAAAGTTGTAATAATGGACTAAATTTTTTATGGCACATTGTTGCTCTAAAGATATCAACTCTTTAACCATTAGTGGTCCACAAATCATCAAGATCTAACCTTGCTGATTTCAGTAAACCAGCTATATATAAAAGCCCTGTGGATGCTTTCAGCTCTTGCAACGTAGCATCTTTAGTCAAATGGCACGTGTCGGAACGATTATAACTCAGAGTTGTTTCCCTTAGTTTTTCATTTGTGTATACTACAATATCTGATAGCATTTCATCTGTAAAAAAAGCTGCAAGCACTGCAACAGTTTTTGGATATTTCTGAATTATCGCTTTACACTAAACAGATGAATAATTATATTTTCTTGTTTTTACAGCTAAGTTTCCATTATACTGCCATCCTATCCAACCATCCTTTCCAACATATTCGTAGTTTATCTTAGATACACCGGTTCTTGATTCAGTAAGAGTAGGAATATCTGCATCATAAATTATTTGCTCAGTCACCGAATCTGTAGATCTTTCACTAAGGTGGTCTTCTTCAGCTTCTGAAGAGAAATACTAATTGCTGTCTCACGATATTATCATCTATTTGCACTTCTTCCCATAACTTGAGTAGATACTTTTGTTTCTTTTCATACGAAATTATTCTAAAACCCATGGGCTGGAAACTCATTCGCTCTGAAGATGCTTAAGGAAGCTGAAACCGGCCGGTTAGTGGATGTTTCTTCCCCTGTGAAGTAATAAAGCTATTGTTTTGTTAATGGCTATGCAACTACTACCCCGATTTGTATTCGTCAATAAGCTCTTATTATTTTTATAAGAGTGTGTTCACAGATATATCTTAATTTATATATTGTTCTTTACAATTTCTTATTGCGGACGGCAAATAACTTGTCTTATATATATATATATATATATATATATATATATATATATATATATAAACTTCTTTATAAAGATAACGACCTTAATTTCAATATAAAATGGTATTCTTTTGTAGGTTTCAGGTCTTCATAAATAATCAGTACTCTTTTTTATAAATCTAAGCTTTCGGATATATTCAATCCTTTGTCAAAGATACTAAAATATACAGAAATAATAATACTGTAAAATTATAAAGGTATGCTGTTACTTACTAAACCAAGGCTACAGATATAAATTAAAAATACATTTGTTTAGCAATACAAACATTAAAGATATAAACTTGTTGGAAGTTAGGTAAAGTTTGACATTTGACAGGTGTTTTATTTTTGACTGAACGCTCCCCCTCTGTTTTTTATATGTTTATTAAAATTTTAAATAGCATGTTGTGTGTGTATATGTGTGTGTATGTTAGCAGCTGTTGTGTAGATTACTGAATATTTTTAATTTATTTGTTAGTGGTTTGAAAATTTAGAAGATAAGTATATATACAGCTCAAACTATCAAAATCAGTTTTTTTGTTCATACTGTTAGAATTTTGAAAAATGTAACACATTTCAAGAAATTCTCTTTTCTTTTTATGACTTTCAATGTCTAAAATTTTTGGTGTGTTGAAATTTATCTCATGATGAGTGCTATTAACGTGAGTAGTTAAAGCACATGCATTGGGTTCTCTCGTATGTCACTTTTACGTTGAGTAGTACGTTGTTTTAACTTTTGTGAGCTTTGTCCTATGTAAGATTGGTCACAATTTAAACAATTAATTTTGTAGATAACGTTTCGTTGGTATAATGGAATTGTTTTATCTTTTACTTTAGAGAATAGGTTATTTAGAGTTAAACTATTCCTTTTCGCAATTTTTATGTTAAATTTTTTGAAAATATTTTCTAATTTGACAGTTAAATGTTCTATATAGGGGAGAGATTGAAATATTAAAGTAGTATCGTTTTGGTTTTTTGTGTTATTATTGAGAATTGCATGAGGTGTCATGTGATTGTATAGAAGACGTTTAATTAAAATGGATGGATAGTTATTGTTTTTAGTATGATAAAGAGTTTTTTAAATTTTTGGTATAACGATGGATGACTAATTTTTGAATTCTATTCTTTAAACCTAAGATGAAGTTAATTTTAATGTTGTATGAGTGATATGATAAATAATTTAAATACCTGCCGGAATTAATAGGTTTTGGTACCAATCTAAAATAATGTTGTTTTCTGAATTTCTAATTAGTAGAGTGTCTAAAAAAGGAATCGAGCGATTATTTTCGTTTTCTATGATAAATTGTATTTTGTTGTTATAACTATTGAAAATTTGTAAGGTTTCATTGAGTTTATCTTTAGGAATAGCTGTTACTATGTCGTCTACAAATTTCTTTATGAATGGTAAACTGAAAGGTAGTTTAGGGATCACATTATCTAGTAGGGTGTCCATGACAATTTTGGCTAATATAGGACTTAAATTGGAGCCCATTGGACAGCCAAATATCTGAAGATAAAATTTATTATTAAATTTTAAATAACTTGTTTGAAAGAGAAAATTAATAATTTCTATAAAAACCGGTTTTGAGATATTACAATTGTTTGTGATGTTTAACCATAAGTTATCAATATTTTGTAATACTAACTCTTTTGAAATGTTTGTACAGAGTGAAATTACATCTAAATTTATTAATATATAATTGTTTGGTAGTTGGAAGTTGTTTATAAAGGTTGCAAATTCAAAAGAATCTTTTACATTGTATTCGTTTAGATTTGTTGATTTTTCTAAAATAACAGCAACGAATTTAGAGAGCTTTTCAGTTGGATTATTGTATGAAGCTACAATTGGTCGAATTGGGTTATCTAATTTATGGATTTTGGTAGACCATATAATTTTGGAATTGAGCTGCTATAATTATTAAGTAATTTAGCTTCTTCATTAGTAATGAATTTTTGTTTTTAGCTCTTGTATTAATTTTAAGGTTTGTGCTTGAAAGCGAGATGTCGGGTCTACACGGATTTCTTTGTAAGTTAAAGGATCATTGAGTAAGGTATCTATCTTCTGAATATAGTCAGTTTTGAAATGGCTACACTTAAGTTTCCTTTATCAGCTTTTAATATTAGTAAATCACTATTTTCTTTTAAGTATTTACGACATTTGTTGAAGTCTAACATAAATTTTGATTTAACGTTCGAAGATTCATGTATAAAGTTAGTAATTATATTGGTAGTCTGAGCTCTACATAAATCTCTCTTTTATTATCAATATTATCTATAATGGTTTCTAAATCAGCTAAAACATTGATAATTGTCTTGTTATTGATTTTGGTGGTATACTGAATTTTGGACCAAGAGATAGAAAAGACTTAATGTCATCTGGAATGTCAAAGTCACTTATGTTTTGAACCATTTGTCAAGATTATTAAAACTAAGAGTGTGGTTAGATTTTATTAGGTTAGTAATCTTTTTTAGATTAGCTGTCTTAATTTTGTGAAACATTTTATTGTAATTTATAGTTTGTTTATGTTCGTATTCAGTATAAATATAAAGTGGTAAAGTGGTTGAAATCTTTTCTTTAATAGCCGTTAGTTCTTTGTACATCTTATTGAGTAAGTAGTGGGTTATTTTAATCTCTAAATTTAGAATTTTCTTTTTAGCCTGTCATTGAAGCGTTGAACAATCGGGGCAATAATTTTACCATTACTTTCCAACAATGAATATAAGTTTTTTAAAGCTTCTGGAATATGTCTTGGCAAGATACATTTGCTTCTACATTGTAGCAGAAATATCTTCCTATTGCTAAATGATGCCAATTTGATGTTAATTTTAGACCAGCGTTTTAGGAGTATAGTGATATTAGCTCCATAAGTTTTAGATATTCTTTGATAAAAACCCATATTTCTTATAAATTTCTTTATAAAGATAACGACCTTAATTTCAATATAAAATGGTATTCTTTTTGTAGGTTTCAGGTCTTCTTAAATAATCAGTACTCTTTTTTATAAATCTAAGCTTTCGGATATATTCAATCCTTTGTCAAAGATACTAAAATATACAGAAATAATAATACTGTAAGATTATAAAGGTATGCTGTTACTTACTAAAGCGAGGCTACAGATATAAATTAAAAATACATTTGTTTAGCAATACAAACATTAAAGACATAAACTTGTTGGAAGTTAGGTAAAGTTTGACATTTGACAGGTGTTTTATTTTTGACTGAAAGCTCCCCCTATGTTTTTTATATGTTTATTAAAATTTTAAATAGCATGTTGTGTGTGTATATGTGTGTGTATGTTAGCAGCTGTTGTGTAGATTACTGAATATTTTTAATTTATTTGTTAGTGGTTTGAAAATTTAGAAGATAAGTATATATAGAGCTCAAACTATCAAAATCAGTTTTTTTGTTCATACTGTTAGAATTTTGAAAAATGTAGCACATTTCAAGAAATTCTCTTTTCTTTTTATGACTTTCAATGTCTAAAATTTTTGGTGTGTTGAAATTTATCTCATGATGAGTGCTATTAACGTGAGTAGTTAAAGCACATGCATTGGGTTTGACTCGTATGTCACTTTTATGTTGAGTAGTACGTTGTTTTAACTTTTGTGAGCTTTATCCTATGTAAGATTGGTCACAATTTAAACAATTAATTTTGTAGATAACGTTTCGTTGGTATAATGGAGTTGTTTTATCTTTTACTTTAGAGAATAGGTTATTTAGAGTTAAACTATTCCTTTTCGCAATTTTTATGTTAAATTTTTTGAAAATATTTTCTAATTTGACGGTTAAATGTTCTATATAGGGGAGTGATTGAAATATTAAAGTAGTATTCAAAAAATTAGTCATCCATCGTTATACCAAAAAAATTTAAAAAAACTCTTTATCATACTAAAAAACAATAACTATCCATCCATTTTAATTAAACGTCTTCTATACAATCACATGACACCTCATGCAATTCTCAATAATAACACAAAAAACCAAAACGATACTACTTTAATATTTCAATCTCTCCCCTATATAGAACATTTAACCGTCAAAAGAAAATATTTTCAAAAAATTTAACATAAAAATTGCGAAAAGGAATAGTTTAACTCTAAATAACCTATTCTCTAAAGTAAAAGTTAAAACAACTCCATTATACCAACGAAACGTTATCTACAAAATTAATTGTTTAAATTGTGACCAATCTTACATAGGACAAAGCTCACAAAAGTTAAAACAACGTATTACTCAACGTAAAAGTGACATACGAGTCAAACCCAATGCATGTGCTTTAACTACTCACGTTAATAGCACTCATCATGAGATAAATTTCAACACACCAAAAATTTTAGACATTGAAAGTCATAAAAAGAAAAGAGAATTTCTTGAAATGTGCTACATTTTTCAAAATTCTAACAGTATGAACAAAAAAACTGATTTTGATAGTTTGAGCTCTATATATACTTATCTTCTAAATTTTCAAACCACTAACAAATAAATTAAAAATATTCAGTAATCTACACAACAGCTGCTAACATACACACACATACACACACACACAAAATGCTATTTAAAATTTTAATAAACATATAAAAAACAGAGGGGGAGCTTTCAGTCAAAAATAAAACACCTGTCAAATGTCAAACTTTACCTAACTTCCAACAAGTTTATATCTTTAATGTTTGTATTGCTAAACAAATGTATTTTTAATTTATATCTGTAGCCTCGCTTTAGTAAGTAACAGCATACCTTTATAATTTTACAGTATTATTATTTCTGTATATTTTAGTATCTTTGACAAAGGATTGAATATATCCGAAAGCTTAGATTTGTAAAAAAGAGTACTGATTATTTAAGAATACCTGAAACTTACAAAAAGAATACCATTTTATATATATATATATATATATATATATTATCGTGTATATTATAGGTTAAGATGGATAGATAGGTGAAGAAAATAAGTTTGTAACGACCGTGTATATAAAATATAGGAATAATTTATTTACGCGCCAAATTAATTAGTTTTGACATTAAAACAAGCGAATAGTAGCATATATTTCTAGTAATAAATCGGAATGTTAAATTTGCATAAGTGTAGAAACTTTGTAGTATGTGAAAACTCAAGGGGGATACGAATAGAATCAGCTGTAATATTTTAAAGGTTGTAAATCAAGCACATCATATAATAAGGAGAGCTTTTGGGTATAAAATCGTTAAATATAAATCCTAAGAAATTCTACAGAGAACGCATGACAGATAAATAAACAAGTTCAAGAAACCTGAATGTACGTTGGAACATAATCCTGTAGCAATTTTAGTTAACGATTGATGCAAAGGCTCCGAATACATCAGGTGGTTTGAAAGCAAGGTGAGACGGGATATTGATAGCATAGGCGAGACGAGGAAAACAAATAGAGACGTTGGATAAAACACTCGTTTAATGTACGCGACAAAATGTAGAGGTCAACCACAATATCGATTTTATGTTGCTTGAGTGGGATTTTAAAAGAGACAACGAATATAAGTTATACGAAGATAAAATAGTGGAAGGCTAGACCTAAGAATGGGAGAAATGTTTGTGATTGGCTGAGTGTTAGGGGGTGAAAAAAAATTTCAAGGAGAACGTGACGGTTGTATTTTGTTAACCAGTCTTTCGGACTAAAGCGTAGATGGAGTGAGAATTCTAAGTTTTACAAAATTCGTTGCATGTAAAATTTTCAGAATCGGTTACGGTAGGTGAGCTTTTCGATTGAAATAGAATACAGGAGGTGTGTATTGACCATTATAAATTCACGAGAGACGTAGTAGGGTTCTCTTACTTCGCTTATCTTTTTGACTTCGCTTAGCTCTTTGACTTCACTGAGCTTTTACTTGACTTACTTCTACGGTAACATCCAAGTGTAAAATTTTATAAAACGGTGTTAGTACAGTCCGTTGAAAGTTAATTAAAAGTGTGAAAAGCACGAGTGGGTGCTATTTTGTAAACGGTGCTGTAGCTATAGACAAAGAATGAACGAGGGATGTTACTAAGGTAAGCGTGCTGAGAAATTTTTGGAATGAGGATGCTGGATGTTTGGTAGATGCGGAAGGTGATTAATTGGTTTTGAACAATTATATGGATAGAAACTTTGAAGGCGTCTGCAGAGACTTGGATAGCGATTGGAAATGAGTTTGATCTACATATTGCAGAGAGGTGTACAGAAGCAACGACGAGGTTTTGTTGGACAACATCTTCAGAGATGACGGTGAAAAAAGCTTACTCCAGGTAACGAAATTAATTTCTATTGATATTGCTTGAACATTTTGTGCTGTTAGTTTGTGCTGGAGTGATTTGACACATTGGGTGCGTATTTTATGAACATAAAACCTAATTTAAAGGGTATTAAAAAAGACAAAGTGTATTTATTATTTAAAGGTGTAAATAAATGACATAAAAATTTAATCTAAAGAGTAAACGGGTCTTTAGGGTTGCTGAAAACAAGGATGCAATTTATTTATGTATTTAGAGTAACAGGGTTTATACTGAGCTCACGATAGACCAGAGTAAATTTCAATTTAGGGTTTCAAGATAGGCCCATCTACTTATATAAAACATAAACTGTTGAAATAAATTCAAGTCATGAAATTTAAAAGAATTTAATGTATTGTAATATTTTATAAAGCTGTATATCCAAATTTGTAGATATTGAGCTGGAGATTTAAAATTTTGATTTGTGTGAATAAAAGGTTGTATGTTTTGTGGCATTATTTGAGTGGTAATTTTATTTGGTAGTATAAGTGAGAAAGAGTAAACCTAGGATGGTAAGTATCGCTGAAGAAGCAGATTTTAGAGCTAACGGTGGTATGCAGAGATATTGGAAAATTTCTTTTTTATTTTCAGGAAAAATATTTATGTAACTTTCGCAGGGGCTTAAATCCAGAGAAATTCACAGCAGCTGGGGCTTGATAGGTCTTTAGGAAATTTCACTGCAATATATATATATATATATATATATATATATATATATATTAATAGTTATTAAGATGAAATGAAAACCCAACTTTGTATTTTAAAGTTGAATTACCATTTCAAATTAAACTAGTAATTGAAAACCACTAAAAGAAAAGCTTCAGTAGTATTAAAAGTATAACATCATCTAAACAATTAGGCTAGATAGCTCAATTGGTTAGAGCACTGATCCGGAGAATCAGAGGTTGCAGGTTCAAATCCTGCTGTAGCCGTTCTTTTAGTGGTTTTCAATTACTAGTTCGATTTGAAATGGTAATTCAACTTTAAAATACAAAGTTGGGTTTTCATTTCATCTTAATAACTATTAATATATATTAAGCATTCATTTGCATTCCAAATGTGGATTATTCTTCCTATTAATATATATATATATATATATATATATATATATTGTCTTGGAAATTATAGGTTAAGAAGGGTATATAGGTCTAGATAATAAATTTTTAACAACTGTGTATATAGGAAATAGGAACAATTTATTTACGCGCCAAATTAATCAGTTTGGATAGTGAAAACGGACGGTTATTAAAATATTTTTTAATTTTTAAATCAGAATGTTAAAGTTGCATAACGGATAGAAGCTTTAAAGTACATGAAAACTCAAGGATACGCATAATTAGTTGTAATAGTTTAAATCAAGTGCATGGGATAAGAAACGGAGCTTTTGAGTATATAAAATTAATAATTTAAACGCATATTTCCATTTAAATAAACAAAACGTTCGTTGTACAAATCCTAAGAAGTGCTTAAGCTTGGAATTATTATTTTAAACGGATAAGTTTACTTTAAAGAAACACCAGATAGTTAAATGTCAAGTTCAAAAAACTGAAATATACGTTGGAACAAAATTCTATAGAATTGTTTGTAACGGTCGGTGCGACAAGCTGTTAAAATAACAAATGCTTTGAAGACTAAGTGAAATGAAATATCTATAATGTAAAACCGACAGAGAACACGTATAATAAAACGTTGGTTAACATACTCGTCTAAAATATGCAGTAGATTTGGGGGCCAGCCACAATATCGATTTTCTGTAGCTTGAAAGGGGTTTTAAAGGAGACAGTAAATATGGGTGAAATGAAGAAAGGTAGCGAAGGGGTTGAACGTTAAAACGAGAGAAAGTAATATAGTTGGTCGAAGGATAAATTTTTGAGAAGCTCGCGTCGGTTAGATGTGGATGCGCAAAGTTCATGATAAGAGCCAGGTAAACTTGGAATTTTTCAGACGTTGAAATCCGTTACGAACAAAATTTTGAGAATCGGTTTTAGAAAATAAGCTTTTCGATGAAAGGAGGGTCCCTGAGGGGTATTGAAAAGCGTATAAATACACGGAGAATTATTAAATCTCTTAGATCTTATATCTCTTAGATTTTATATCTCTTAGATCTTATATCTATTACGTGCTCTTACGTTGTACTGATTGTCGCTTATTAGTTGAATTATTAGACATCATCCTATTTAAAAAGCGTGTAAAGCTGTTAGTGACTTACCGGAAACGTATTAAAAGTAGGTGCATCTTATCATAGGTGCTGTTACTACACGATACAATCTAAGGATAAGATGGTACTTGGGTAAGCGAATTAAGAAATTTTAAACTAGTATGCGTGAAGTGTAGTGGTTATGAAAGGTTAAGCTTGGTAGAGACCATTATCCGGGTAGAAATACTAAAGGAAGTGGCAGAGATTTGGATAGCTAGTGGACATGAGTTGCATCCAGGTATAATCACAAAGTCTATGGACACAATGACGAGGGTTTTGGTACACATCTTTAGAGGTAACGAGGGAAGAAGCCTACTCCAGGTAAAAAAACTAATTTCTTGCTTTTGCTTGAATATTTGTGCTGATATTTTGTGCTTGAGTGTTTTGACTTATTGGGGGTGTATTTTATTACCATAAAAACTCATTTAAAGGGTATATGTGCAGGACTTTTGATATTGATGAGTTAAAAATGTTTATTAATGACATACAAATGTTGTTGTAAGGAGTAAACGGGTCTTTAGATTTATTTTACACAAAAATGCAATGTGTAAAGCATTTAGAGTAACTGGGTTATACTGAGCTCAAAATAGAAAGAATATAATCAATTTAGGGTTGCACGA
The DNA here is from genome assembly GCA_036346225.1 of Platerodrilus igneus. NCBI lineage: Eukaryota > Metazoa > Arthropoda > Insecta > Coleoptera > Lycidae > Platerodrilus > Platerodrilus igneus. The sequence goes on from JARFIW010001168.1 coordinate 1,215,402, forward strand.
CAGACCCATCTACTCATCTAAAATAAAATTGTAGGAGTATATTTAAATAATAAAATTTTAAAGGATTTAAAGATTGAGATGGTAACATTTTTATCAAACTGTATATACAAATGTGTAAATATTTTCTTACTAATGGAAGCTTGTTAATATGTGTAAATAAAAAGGTTGTATGTCTTGTTGCATTATTTGAGTGGTAATTTCATTTGACTGTATATGAGAGAAAGAGTGAATTTAGGATGGTTAGTATCCAGGAAGAAGCAGGTTTTAGAGCTAGCTGAGGTATGCAGAAATAAGGAGGTGTTCCAAAGGTATTGTAAGAATTTTTTTTAAATTTTCAGAAAATTTTATGACGGCCCAACAGGGGCGAGCTCGAGTGTTCAAGACATCCACAGCAATTTTATGGCGTCCATTCGTGGGGCGAGAAACGATTTTTTTTAACTTCCACAGCAATATATATATATATATATATATATATATATATATATAATAGATAGTGTTAATAAAATGAAATGATAACTTAGACTTTTATGCAAAGCATAAATGATCATTATAAATCGAGCTAGTAATTGAAAGAGGTCTTATACCTTATATATATATATATATATATATATATATATATATATATATATATATATATCTTTTCAAATAAAGGGCATTCATTCTTAGTAATCAAGTTAGATTAAAAGGATAATGATTTGCACTTACGTGGGTTAAATATTTGCTGTATGTATCTTAATTAGTATTGATATAAATTTATAAGTATTGTTATAACCCTAATGGACTAACTGAATGTTAATAATAACGAGTAACACTAAACCTTTGGAAAAAATCTACCAGATTCAACACAAAATCAGGAATACAACCCTTTTTAGAAGGTATTCTTTTTATAATTATTATCAAATGAGTATCAGAGCTTCGTTTAATGAAATACGTTTGAATATGCGTGAATACATAAAATAATAAATTGCAAAACACACTATCTAATTTATCAGTCAAAAGTTAAATGTGGAAATAAGCGCCATCTAGTGCAGGAATCATTCTTGTTTTTTTTTTATTTGACCTTTACACTTTTTCCCGTTGAAGTTAACACCCCATGAGGTGAAGTACCAACTTCACTATGATCACATATAAAAACGAAGCACGTGCATAAAAGGCGAACCCACCCACAATTTAAATGAACTGGTCCAAACCGCACGTTAGTCAGCTGACGTTATCGTTATAAATCTTATACCAACTCGCACCCACACTTAAATCCGTTGTCTCCTGCAAATGGCGAGTAAACATCATTCAGTTTGTGGATTACTTCAAACATCCTTTAATGAAATCACTTTATATTTCAAAGTGAACTACAAAAACCTGCTTGGCAGCTACGAATAAACGTAACCATCCTAAAGGGTTGCTTGCAAATACATAAATATAATGAAACTTCGTTACCTGTAGCGGTTGGTAGGTAAAAATACTCTTGAATTAGCTTGCCTAACAAATTACCTCACTGTTTTTAACCTTCCGTCGGGCGCAATGTATTGACTCTCGAGATCGAGCGCAATGTGCCTACCCGGTACACGTTCAAAATTACTAAAACGGACATATTGCCAGCATTATTTAACGAAAAAAATGTCAAAATTTTCTTTAAAAAAAGCTTATATTTAGTACAAAAGTATATTTAAACAAAATGTTTTAAGAAATTTAAGACATACAACTAAATATTAAGATAACATGAACAAAAGCTACCTAAAGTTGTAAAATAATTCATAAAGTCCTCTTATTGTTTATTTTAAGTTATAAACGTCAATCACTCAGAGTCAGGATCTGCATCTTTGGGGGCAAAGCACCCATCGCACACCATATTCACATGAGACAAGTAAAGAGGTGTCTTACATTTTTACATTCGTGATTTGTAAGCCTTCTCACCAGTTGCGCTGGTGCAAGTTGAGCATCGATGTCTTTTACGAGCTATTGGGGGAGTTTCTTCCTCTTCCTGGGAAGGAGGACAAAATCTTTTCAACCTAGTTTGCAGATCTGTAGGAATTCCAATAGTTTTCAAACTTCTTCGCCTTAGTTCTCCAATTGTCAATTCCTGGGAGAAACGTTTTAGAAAGAGCCTTCGGTGCATTGGTTCCAAATTATTACCAAGGTAAATGACATGGAAGTTGATGCCACCCACATTTAACATCATAAAAATATGACCATTGGCCAACGCTTGAGATTTCGGGAAACATTGAATGTAGCGCACATTTTGTCTACAGTATCTACGCCTCCTTTCGTTGAATTATAAAACTTTATAATCTCGAGTTTCTTTTTTTCTCCGGAATCAAGATCGATGAAATTGTCGGAATGAAGCGTTGACACGAGAATCACATTCCTGTTTTTTGCTGGGACGTACGACACTAAAGTCTTTCCTTCACTAAAGCCAAACAAGCTGCTGAATTGTTCTCTTGTTTTGGTGGCAACAAATTGTGGTGTCTTTTATTTTTTCGGACCGTCCCAACGAAGGATAGTTTGTTCTGTATTAGGTCGTCAACAAGGTCCATGTGGGTAAACCAGTTGTCAGCGGTGATGTTGCTGCCAGATCCAAATAAGGGTTCAGTCATCCTGTATACTACTGCACTTAGCTTGTTGCTGACCGACAAAAGGTCCTTCTGGTTGAGATCCCGCGTAAATTTCTATATTATAAGTGTAATTCATTTTTAATCAACAAAGGCAAAACATTATATACCATATTTGTTGGGTTTCGATGGTATATACTGCCGAAAAGAAACTTCCTCGAAACCCTGGAAGCATTTTATCAATAGTGGTATATTCCCCAGGAATGTAACTTTTCTGGCAGTCTTGCATAAACTTGTAGAAAATATCGCGAACTGAAGCAACTCGATCTCCTTTCTTCCTTTCTTCTCTTGTATTTCGGTCGTCAAAACGAAAACAACGTATTAGAGTTGCTCCGTTTTTATGTAAATAATTTATAGCTAAATTTTATTTCATTGAGTTTGTTGGTTATTTTAAATCGGCTGCGGTATGTTTAAATTGTAGAGTGGAAATTCCTTGGGTTTACTAGAAGCACGCGCCAACAGTGTCGTGAGTGGTGAACGTTGTTATTCCGCATGTGCAACAACAAGTATCGATTGGAAAATCCACGAAACCAGAAGAGTTTCGTTTCGTCCTTCGAACACGCCGCATCGCTCTTACACGTTCTACAGATCAGAGTATCGTTTCGTTTCTCGAACACGCCGCATCGCTGTTATAATCACTTTACGTAGAACTAATTACGTATGAACCACTTTGTTCAGAACCGCTATTATAATAAATGTGCTTCGTTTCGCCCGCCAAAGAAAGAGTCGTATTTGTTTCATCGTTTTTTCATTAGCACGAATGCATAATTAACAAGGTGAGTGCTTTATAGTGAACGCTTTGCTTTGATTAGCTGATTAAGAACATTTAATTATTTGTTGTTTGTAAACTCTCACTTTAAATTTTATACAGTCCTCTTTTTCTCTCCTAATTAGCTATTTGAAATTTACACCGCAATTACTTTACAAGAGTTTTAAACCGTTTGATATTCATCACAAAGCCGCATTTTTCAATACCATCGCCTTCACTTCCCCAAAGTTCCTCAAGACTTTGCCGATTCCCTCTGTAAGCGCCTGCTAGATACAGAAATCCGATGATAGCTTTTACTTCGATTATATCAGTAGGTTTTTTATGTCCCTCTCTCTAGAAAAACTATTTTTAATGATGTCCATGTACTGATTGCTGTAACTTACTATTATGTCTAATATTTCGTCGATGAATAGGTTGCTCCAACTATCAACATTACATTTGATTTTCCAATGCTCCACTCGAAGGAACTACATTGGCCAGGAAACGAGTTTTTCTTTTACCTGAAAAATTTGGAATTTTTGCTGAACCCTTGCTGTTCCAAGCAAGGTAAGGATCTTTAACGTGCGTGACAACACTTACACACGGGACCTCCTTTTTACCTCTCATCCGAACGAGGGTGTATTTTTGTGAAAAATGCTCGCCTAACATTTTTCAAGCCGCCCGTGTCGGGATTTGAACCCGGGACCTTGGGCGTAGTAGTCACACACATACCACTACGCTACGGAGCCGCCTCCGACTATCAATAGCAGTTTTGGAAAGTTTCGCGTTACCTTTTACACCTGGTAAATGAGTGATCAGCTGGTGAGAAGGTCTACGTATGTTTTGTCTTGGAGAATTTTTATTCCACTTAGTACAATTATTTTTTCTCAGAAAAAAACTGTTGTCTGTATCATCGTCATCATCGCTCGCGCCCTCTTGCTCTCTTTCAGAATCACCATCATGTTGTTCTATCTTATCTTCCGATGTCACTTAATTCTCCCAAATCCTCATTCAAAATCGGATCGTCTTCTTCATTCTCATCTAGCAACCTTAGTATTTCTTTCTAAAACAAAAGAATAATCACAATAATTACATGTTCAGGCGCAATGTGCCGGTCAGGCCAGAATGATAAATTTAGATATTTTTATAAATCTAATCATAAATTTTACATTATTTCATCTTGAAGTAAACATAGAATAAAATGCTTTTACGGATTATTTTGTTTTACGTATTAAATACATACCTTTGAAATTGTTACGAGTTCATGCGCAATGAGCTTGTGTGAACAAAACATGCGCGACTGCGAGTAGTAAAGGCCCACAGTAAACTGAGTTGAAATGTTGTACACGGCACATAAAAATAGGCAGCTACTCAGCACCGTAGTCGTGGGCAATGATTAAGAGTGGAGGGTAGGGTCGAACCGTCTGCGCTGTGCCTGATAGATCGATTGTGCCCGACGGAAGGTTAATTAACACGCCAATTAACTTGAGAGTTCGTTTAATTTAAACAAGATCGCTACCATCGCGTAGCGTGCGGTAACTTTATCTTCCCGAATCCACTCAGACGACTGTCTGGTTCCTGTTATCAAACACTGTTCAGCCCCCACTTCACATAAAACCGTGCGACAAACGTTGCACGGACTTGCAAACTTATACGCTAAGGAATATATTTTATAACACGTACATATGCCATAGGTGTAGTTAATAAAATAATATATGGGATTTAATCATTATTTAATAGAGTTACCAAAGCTGGCTCGGCACACTTGAACTTTTTATTAGTACAAATGCATATTTCAAAATATTCTATATAGAATTCATCGTCTCCACTGCTTTATTTTGAGTGTGCTTTTACAAGTTCTAGAATGAAATCATTTAAAAGCAAAAATTGTCTCTCGCAACAAACTTTCCAATTTACAAAATGAATCCTGATATTAGAAATACTTCCTAAAAGCGATTAAATTGAAATTTTGGCGTTTCCTCTTATGGTAACAACATTCGTATGAATGCTTTAGTATTTAAATTTTACAAATTCGAGAGTGTATCATTTATTTGACAATGGAAGTCCAGTATTCATAATTATATTATATATGAATATTTATTATAGTTCTACTTGGTGTTATTAACATAGCAGTTTTAGTCATGCTACAAATCTAGTCCTCTGTAGTAAACGGTTAGTAACTTGTTATGAATACGTTTAACTATAGAATTTTGCAAAATCGAAAAATTTGTTTTAACACAAAACAGCATCAGATGCATCTATTGCAGCGCTTGAACGTAAGGCTTCTTGGCTTTAGGTTCGAGAACTACATCGAATATCTGAGCATTCTCTTTTAATTCATATATAAAGGAAGAAAATTTTTTTCCTAAAGTAATATAATTTGCTTATTTAACACAAATATTGAATTTGTTTGGTTTTTAGATGCAAAACGGACGAGCAGAGATCATTTTTAGCCACAACCTTTCTGAAGAAGAACAACAGTATATAGCCAACGTAGCTCAAGAAATTTATAATTCGACCAGTAATGAAGAAGAAAGGACCTCCAAATTGCATGTTGCTTTAAGTAGTTATCTGCCTAAATATATGCATGCAGTTTATACAGGGATCAGGATTGGCTTCGCTTCATTTTATTACAAGATCGAACTAGTTGTAAATGGAGAACTTGTACAAGCGTCAGGTACCAGAAGATGCTAATGTTATACATCCATGTGCATATCAATAATTTTTTACTTTCTCTGTTAATATACAAGACACTTAATTACAATATTTTTATGAGTGGGTATTGATTACTTATTCTTACCCTCTAATTTGTATTAATTGGCAAGTATTGCAACCCTTATGAAAATTAGTATAGTAAAATTAATGTTCTAACTTATGAATATATGGTAAGCAAAGAATCATTTAAGTTAAATTAAAATGCAGTGTCTTAAAACTGTAGGAGTTTGTGAATAGGTAGTTCACTGAAAAGTTAAATGTAGTGATTGACCCATTTTTGACGATAGAGATTGAATTTCATAAGAATAAGGTTAGCTATCTCGCTAAATATGTGTGTTTCAATTTAAATAATATTAGTGCACTCTGCCAGATCTAGGTGGGGTCCGAAGCGCTACCGAAATCTGAATGCTACTTCCTTTTATGTATAAATGGGTACATACAACTACAATCTTGAACAAGAGCTAAACAGCAACTTGAAAAGCGGTTACTAAAATTGGTGTCCTTAGAAAGGTTAAAACTGCAGACTACGTGAGATTTTTTAGTGTCATATGTAGGACAGCTTTCAATAAACGGCAGCCCCATGTATGAAAACAATAGCTTCAATATCGACTACGTAGCCTAATGATATTTGCTCATATGCTTGTTAATGTAACGCATTCCTATACCACAACATCTTAGGCCCAATGTACAAAATTATCAAAACAGTTAGTAAATTTTGCCATTGTGCTCTACTTGAAACATATAAAATCTACCTACATTTAAGCGAATATCAATATTAATCAAGAATTGGAACTACGCGAGCCGTACCAATAACCTTGCTCCACAAGTTCTCCGCAAACTCCATCCTCAAACACCTTAACCCATTCATTGTTACGCAGTTTTAACTCATATGTCCCTTAACTTTTCGCTAATAGCTAATGCAAACATTTTAAATATTAAACGTGCTGCATTATCCTATAACTTAGTAAATAATAATTGACACACCAGTTGTTGCGTTTTAGATTCAGGGATAGTTATGTTCCAAAGAAATCTTAATCTACATTATCAAACTAGTAAAGAGCAAGGAGCTAAACACGAGAACTATAAAAACAAGGAATCCTTATCATCAATTGGAAAACGATAACACTAAGAGTCGGTTGCACAAAACTAGACTAATCGTCCAATTAACTAATGGATGGTTAACTTTAACGGTCGATTAAATGTTAGTAGCGTTTCTCAAAGGTTGTGTGCTGCTACTTTAACTATTCGGTGATTTGACTTGGCAACAAAGCAATTTTAATAAGAAGTAAGCATTTTAGGGTTATCTTTAATCGTTGATTATCTTGACAGAAGCCACTTGACGTTTATTTAAAAATTTGCGTTTGTATATTATTTTGTCGATATTTCTAGTATATACTGGAAGGAAATAAGAAAAGATCTCCAAATTATACTCAGGAGGAAAAACAATTACTCATAGAGATAGCAAAAAGGTAAGGTTAAATAATATTTCCTCTAATAGAAAAATTCTCTTTGTTTACTACGAAAAGCTCTGCTAGAGCAATCAGATTAACTATACTGTGTTGTAGATACAAGCATATACTAGAAAATAAAAGACGGATGCTGTAACTTTGAAGCAAAAAAAAGCTGCTTGGATAGAAATTGCTTTGAAATTCAACAGTGGGACTATGTCTGGTATTCGCCAGTGGGTTCAGTTGCGGAACCTTTATGATAATCTTAAAAGAAATCTTAGGAAAACCACTGCTGAAAACAATGTAGGTTTATTTAGAGGTTCTGCAAATAGTTGTAGTATTACCCTAATAAGTAAATTGTTTCAGAAATGTATGTATATACAAAAGTTGCAAAAAGAAAATATTGTTATTACCACTGTCGCCTAAAATATAGCTGCTACCATAGAAACCGTTTTCAAATTGTGCTGCAATTGGGGAATCATTAAAGATAGTACTCTCGTGTACAGATCCTGGCCAACGTGCAATGATATGTTGTATTTTTAACTTGGCAGTGCAAATCACCTGTACATTAATAGAAAAGAAACCTTTACGGTTTCGGTACAGTTCGGCATTCTGCCCTCCAGGCGATGCTATTTTAATATGCGTGCAATCCAGAGCACCAAGTACACGTGGAAAACCAGCTATATTGTAAAAATCCAACATTACTGCATTTAATTCCTCATTTCTCGGCATATGCAGGTACATATTTTTTAATGAGGCTATTTCATGAGTTATTTTATGTATAATTCTACATACCGTTGATTTGTGCATATTTATAGTGTCTCCAATCAACTGTTGAAAAGCACCCGTGGCATAATAGCGTAATGTCACTAATACTTGATTTAAAGCACTGAGTATGTCCAAATGCATGTAGTAATTCCATAACATTTGCTTTAGAAAAACGAAATCTTAGTTTAAATTCAACATCATCATACATTTCAAATCCATTGTTTCGATTACGGATAGTACGAATTTTTTTAGGAAGTTCTTCATATTCATCAAGTGACGATAATGAAGTATCGGAATCGAACATTTCCTCGAAACTTTATGGCTTAGGACTAGCTTGTGTATTTGTTAGTAATATATTATAATTACTATGTTCTGTGATTGTAATAATTCAATATTAATTTATTTAAAACTGAATTTGTATGGAAACCTGTACTATAAAAATAAAATTACCTCTGTCACTTTAATCAGCCAAATTTCTCTGATTAAAGTTAATGGTCGATTAACCCATATTTAGCGAGCTGTCAAACCTTAATCGGCGTTTGTGCAACACTTTACATGATTTAAACGTCCGTTACTTATAGTTAATCGGTCGTTAAGTTAACAGGTCATCAAATATTTAATCAAAGTTTCCAACAACAGTTCCTTATAGATAATCGATTGTTAAATATTTAATCGATCATTAAATAGTTAACGGCCCTTTGTGCAACCGGCCCTAACAGTTATAAATATTTTAAACTTCAATATTGTTACAAGTGTTTGAAGCATTAAGTTATTAAATTTGCAATTGCTCAAAGCTGACGGGAATGCCGTAGGGTAATAAAGATGCACCGGCAACTACAGTGGTGCGAGAATGGGTCCCAATATGAATACATGGCAAAAATAGAACAAAATTGAGTATTGTTCAAAATTTTACCCGGGTGCGATTTCAAGCTACGTTTTTACTAACACGTACCTTGCAAGGTTTTCAATTTGTCTAGTCTTATAAAATATTTCCTAGACGACGAGTAACCCAGGGAATTTTTCATTACGGATTATGGATTTCGTTACAAAAGGTCACCTGTAGGTTTGAACAAATAAAAAAATCTAAACACGCCTTGCCTGAGTCTATTGTAAAATAACATTATATCTGTAAACAAATAGGCATAAAAAAATTAAATGTACTTACACTAATATTCGGGTTAATGACCTAGAAATTTTGCTATAACAAAATACATACAAAGCTATAGGAAAGTTGCACAACCAGTTCATCTGCAATTCCACATAGTTTGACCCTTAACTAGAACAATAATTTGCAATACGCCGTCACTTTATCATCAACTGGAACTGTCCAATTTTTACAGCTCCAACCGTCTAACACTATACTTGCAACTAGACTTTAGACAATAACTATCATAAAGCATCTAATCCCACAAAAAAATTTATTTACAGTTTTATTTACAAGTAAAAAGAGTCCTTTTCAGCCAAGAGTAATTATTTCATCTTCATGAATTGAATTGTAACTAAGTTGCTGAAAAGCAAACCGTACGAATCTATTTGGGTATTTGTAGATTACGTCGAATTTCTTGGTTATCATGTGGTTCTACGTTTATTATTCCAAAATTAACAGCGTTTTATGACAAACCAAACTTTACACTGTTTTGCCCCACATTTGTTAGTGTGGATAACCGGCAAAAAATTGAATTATTTAGTTCCGGTGGCAGTCTAGCAATCTCATTATTCCCATAATCTGTCTTAGAGGGATATGCCATTAATGTACCTAACTTGTGAAAAATGTATGCCTGTCAATTGCTTTTAGGTGCTTAATTTTACTTTATGTAAGTCATTTAAAACATTGTAATTATGTTTTATGAAAAAGATTAAATCACCTGTAACCTAATACTTGTTTATTTTCCTTATATAGCGTCTAGTTGATACATGGTAATATAAAATATGATTAAAGTGTCTGTGTTTTTTTTGTATTTGCAACTATGTAACGTTAAGTTATATTTATTTAACTAAAATTTCTAAATGCTCGCATTTGGAATGCATGTATTAGTAAATTACTGTTATTTACTTGAGTTTAAGGTTTTCTTATAAAATGATATGTTTCCACTATGAAAGTGTTTTAATCACATTATTGGTGGTTTATATTAATTTACGATCTTACAATCCCTCTTAATTTGTTTTTAGCAGATTTAAATTTTTCATTTCTCTGGTTTTTAATATTATGATTTAAATAGAACTGCAACTTTTATAAAATGCAATGGTTTTTGAACACTAGTATACATGAAATCAAAACAAGACAGGGTGCGTCCATAATGAGTTGATTCATTTAAATTACTTTTCCCCACTTCTCATATGATTCTTATTTTCCATAACAGTCAAACGTTGCAATGTGTGCTCCAGAGGAGTCTTAAATAACTTATTAAAAGCATTTTTTATTAATTTTTGAATAGTAGAGGGTTTTCCACAAAATAGGTAAAACTTTCGAATTTTCTTACTTTTAACAGAAAATAGTTTACTAATACAAACCAACACTTTATCTCCTATACTAAATTTAATAATTTGCTCTCTACGTCATACGTAGCTTTATGTTTCTGTACTTGCTTTATCAAACGCGATTTTGCAAATGTTCCGTATTGTATCTGCTACACAAAACACCTACTGACGGCTCGCTTGTAGTTATATTAAGTTGAGATAATTTAATAAAATTCTTGGTCTGGTATATTGATAAAATTCATTGGATGCCCGCCAGTACCTCACTCCATACAGGCATAGCACACCTCATTCATGCATCACGGTGCATGCACACTACATCTAAAGTGTAAGGTTATTGTTGTAGTTGGCATATGTTCTATTGTACTTTTAACGTGTCTAATGTTTGGTACATCTTTTTAACTTTTGTTCAATGCTTGGTTTTGTTTTCTATTATTACCTTTTTTTAGTCTGCGTAATTTGGCTGCAATTGGTAGTTCTTGTTTCATCTAACTTTGCTCTATTACTTTTTGTTTTGGGTCTCTCATATACTCCTTCCTAAATTTCTGTATTGTGTTTGTATAAGTTGTCGTATATCTCTTCATGAAGTTACTGTTTGTATTTGAAGTTTGCATCTTTATTCCAGTTATTTCTTGGTTCCATTGTTGGTTGTTCAATATTGATTGCTTTATTTCGTGCAGATTCTTAATGTGGCGAGGATCACTGCATGGATAGGTTGTGGTAGTGTTTCTATGGTTGTGTTACTCAGATTTTGCTGCCTTTGATTTTCTTAATATGTACTGTTGTTGAACCTATGTATGTATGATTTCCTGACTGTAAGTATAATTTTATGTCATGTATGTTATTTTAAACCCTTTTTTAAGTTCCACTAGTCCTTTGTCTAGCTTCAGTGTCATCTCATGTGATTGTTTCGGTTTATTTGCCTTTATAGCTCATCCCGAACTTGTTGAGATGATCTGTCTCGGAGTTTCACTAGTCCCGCTTTTGTCTGCTTTCATTTTACTTTGCGCCTTACAATTCAAACCGATGTCTCTCGCTTTAGTATGAACGCCACACTAGGTCAGTCTCCCGACGGCGAGAAGATCATAAACTACATCAGCCGTTTATATTCCAAGCCTGAGCGCAAATACTCAGCTACTGTGAAGGAGTGTCTGACAGTACAGTGGGTGATTGAGAATTTCCACGCTTAGGTCGAGAGTACCCACTTTTCCGTTATTAACATTCCCTCCTTTAGCTCAACAAACTCCAAAGCCCTTCCGGTTGCCTAGCCCGCTCGTCTCTTTACCTCCAACAATATGACTTTTACTTTATCACCGTAAAGGCAAAGATCATGTTGTTCATGATACCCTTTCTAGTTCTGTTCCTGCCCTTAAACCCACTTCTATTTGTACCTTTACCTCCCTTAAAGTTACACTTCCTACTCCCAATCCTTGGTACAACTCTATGGTTTAAAAAGTTTCCAACTTCCCTAGATGTGATCCTTCATGTTCCATGGTTAACAATATAATTCTTCGTTGTCATAAAGCTTCTACCGCTGCCGATGCTCTGGACAATTGGAAAATTGTCGTACTTTCTGAGCAGCGTAAACATCTGATATCCCTCCATCACGATTCCCCTACCTAGATTAATTGTGGCTTGACCAAAACTTTTAAACGCCTCGTCCAATTCTATTACTGGCCATGTCTTAGAGCTGACATCGCTCGCTACATCTGATGTTGTCCGGTTTGTACTGCTCACAAAGTTGAACAGTTACCTCCTCCTGGTCCCTTTGCTCCTAGAGCCAAACCATCCTATCCCTGGCAAATCGTTCCCTGTGAAATCGTACATCCCATTCTTTATACCACTCGTAGTCATTCTTATAATCTTGTAGTAGCCGATTATTTTATTAAGTTTTATCTTATTTCTTGTGCGTAGCGCCACTGCAGTGTCCGTGTTCAAAATCTTTGAAGACCAACTTTCTATTGTTCGATGTTTCCCAATACCTTATCACAAACAGCGGTATGCAATTGTGCAGCCTTCAGTTCACTTCCTTGTATGCCCGTTATCATTTCAAAATCCTTTTCACCGTCCGTTACTTTCACCAAGCGAGTACCGCCGAACGTGTTTATCGCTCTCTCAAAACAATGCTTGCTTTCTACATCCGTGAGAAACAGTGTCACTGAGATGTCACCCTTTCGAAAGTTTCCTGTGCCATCCGTACGTCCATACATGAGATCCCTGATGTACTCCTTTTCTAGCATTGTTTGATCGTAAACACATCCTCCATGGCGAGTGTTTCGGACAACATCTAAACTGTAAGGTGTATGTTGCGTTTGATCGATGTTCTATTGTACTTTTGGTGTATCCAATGTCTGGTAGATCTGTTTAGCTTTTGTTCAATATTTGACGTCTTCCAACAATTCAAAACCAGACCCAGAAGATCAAAATAATGTTGTTGTGAATCTAACAAATCACTCAAACTAAGTAATCGATTTTATATTTTATGGGTACTGAAGAGTAACCTATATAAGAAATATTAATCTCTATTTCTTTTTGAACATACCAAGAATTATATTTAAATTTGCTACCAAGCTAAAAAGTTTAGCGGAATGCTACCAAAAATAAAATATTGCGGCAATAAGGGCACAACCAAAGCATTAAGGATGCGACACTGCTCCCCAATTTGGATCGGCAAATCGACTGAACCCACTACTAAATACAACGAACCTGTATTAAGACCACGTTTGTTAGACTTAGCAACTCTTAATTTTAATTCTTCAAATAAAGTGTTATTTTAGAAGATACAAGTAATAAAGTTCACGCTATTTCAAATATTAAAAAAACTTTGTTATGCTTTACAAAATGAAAATGGATCTTTTGAGTCGTCACGGCAAGAATTACAAAATATTTTTAATGAAATTTATATGTATACTTTAAATGCATTTCGTGATAAGACAGGAGCAGTACGAACTCAAGCCATTAAGTTCATGAATTTCCTTTTATTAGAATAGTTGACCAAAAATGATAATTACTTAAAGTACATTTTTTACTATTTTGGTGGAACGTTTTGAAACTAGAAATTAGTGAAGAATCTAATGAAATACGTCTTGAACTACAATTTTTATAGGCAATTATTTTGGCGTAAAAACCATTTTTAAAGAACTGTATTATTATTTTATATGAATTTCAAAAAGGTAAGCATCCGGAAGTGAAAACATTAAGATGTAAACGCGTTTCAAATTTATCACAAAAATTGGCTGGGATTTCTATCCGCAAGCTGAAAGTTCGGTGAAACCACTCTTAAAGGCACGATCGGATGTATGGCTGGCTGCCTAAACCCCATCAAAAACAGGTTATTCTGTTTGATAAATAACTTTTGTTTGATTGAAGATATGCAACTTCACCATTAGACTCACAAAACTTTGTACTTTCTAACGAAGGTTTGTGTAAAAAAAAGCATTTGTTGGATAGCAGAAATCATATATAATCGTTCTGTTTAAAAAAATTTCAAAAATATTGATCATGATAGTCGTAGTGAACTGAATAGATTTTAATGAATTATTACATTAATTTTACGCAATTTTAATAGAAATTGTTCACGAGCTTCGCCGAAGATGGCAATGTTAATGATGTAAAATATAAGGTTTATAACCAGAATAGTTCAAATTTAATTATTTTGGACTTCGTGTTTGATGCATTGAAATGAAGTAAACTAATAATATATGGTGAATTACCTTTTGATATGTGTAATATAGTAATGATTGGATTAATTGCGAATATTTATGAAGCCAAAAATGACGTAACCTCAACATCCATGGTTGTTTGTAAACTTCGATGTTTATGTTTACAAGTGATATGTAAATTATTATAGCAGTGCTACTTTGTGAAGCTTATACTATATTATAATAGTTTTAAAAAAAAGGTAGTGTGCCGTATTTGAAAACGTAACTAGAAATTCTACAATATTCAAAGTAAGCAAAGTATTGCTTCAGTTAGCAAGAGTGAAGTTTATTAAAATATCTTAGTGGAACCATCATAAGGAATTAGGATACATTTTGTTACAAATTAATTTACGAGTTTGATACTCAGCAAAATGATTTACAAATTTGAACGATCTTGGGGGAGGACGTTCTCAAAAACAATAGTTATTCCTACATCATTTTACACTTCACTTTGGGGACGTTCATTGTCTTGTGTTTCTTCACCAGGGGTCTGCAATCGTATTTATATTTTTAATTTGAAGAGTGTCAAAATCAGCTATAGGCAAATTATTAATGTTCGCATTCTTT
Organism: Platerodrilus igneus; assembly: GCA_036346225.1. NCBI lineage: Eukaryota > Metazoa > Arthropoda > Insecta > Coleoptera > Lycidae > Platerodrilus > Platerodrilus igneus. Next base: position 1,230,430 of record JARFIW010001168.1, read on the forward strand.
ACCCCCATGTAGCAGACTTACATAATTTTGACGTTTATTATAACAATTTACAGCTTAAGCCTAGACAGAAAATTTTACCTAATGATTATTTAACTATTAAAATGATCCTCACATAATCCTTGTTAACAATTACAGACCCAAAATATTATATACGTGAGTCACAAAAATTCTATTTAAAATTCTATAGATAATTTACCTATCCTTGTATTATCCCGTTTGTCAGTGTAATTGGTCAACGACGCCTACGAAAAGTTTTATAATGTTAAAAAACTTCGAGCTCTGACCTCAAAACTGCATGAATAAATTATCCCTTAACAAATAATTTTTTATAGAAGTAAGGACTATTCCAGCTTAATTTACTATATGATACGGATTATCGTTCTAAGTTACAAACAAGAGATAAAATTATAATTGCAGCTGATATTATTCAATTCTCTTTATAGCGCTTATAAAAATATCATTTCCACTGTAATTAATGACATTGAATACTTCCTGGTTCCACTTCAGATTTCCATTTCTAAACAATCCTGATGTAGAAATATCAGTTTGGGAAGTGCATTTATTTTTAATATACTAAAATTAGCAGTTGCTACCAAGATTATTTAAATCGAAGATCGTTTAACTTTCGTAGTATTTTTCAAAATCACTATACTTCATTTTTATGAAATTTCTGTTACCTGTAGAAAACCGACAAAATAAATTACTGATTACTCGAAACGTATATGTTGCATGTCGTAAAATAAATTAAACGATTAACTTTTTTCGAAACATACATGTTACTTGACGTTATCATGAATGAGTGATCCTGTTCTAGTTCATTTTTGTTTCATATATTAAAACCAACTCACTACGTCATTTTTCCGGTTTTTCTAGCTTTATTTCAAAGCATGACACGTCCTGCATGATGTAATAATTATTCCTATTTAGTGTTCTTTGTCTTTAATTAATTGAGCTATCAGTATTATTTATGCCTCTCGTAAAGCATCTTCCATTCTTTGTTAATGCACAAAATAAATCTCCGCTATCTCTTTCTTTCTGTAATACGTGGAGCTATTAAAACGCTTATTCTATCGTTTTATGGCTCTCCGATATTAACGTGTTTTTTGAATTGGAGCGTTTATTGATTTACGAGAAGCAATTAGCTATTCTTGGCGTATATAAAAATGATTTATGATTTTACCGAGGACTCTCGAAATCATAGTTTGTTTAAGGAAATAAACACGATATTTTCGTTTTGTATTAAATGATATAATTTGTTCTAGAATTAACCCGAAATGGACTTGTTTGCAAAAAGGTTATTCTTTATTCAAACTCATAAAGTGGTATTATTAACGCGAATGAATATTTTATTTTTGTTTTAAATGATATATCTACACTAGGAAAATATGAATTGCTTTATAAATGCCACAACTGTATATTATTTTAAATACGTTCTACGGCATATGCAATGAAAACTTGTTATTAAAAGGTGAAAAATAATTATTTACACACGGCTGAAATGAATGGCGTTTGCATTTAGGTTTTGTATTCGTTTCACGACCTCTTCAATCCGCAGTAAATGCCTAAGCACGAATTTTAGTTTCATAAATAATGAGGAATTCTTCTTATGTTCATAATTCAATAAGATTTGTTTTAAGGTACATGAAACGTGTTCTAGCGTATATTAACACACGGATTTCTAATGAATAGTTAATGTATTCTTTAAGACGGGATTCGTATTTTTTGTGGTGTGTGTTTTTACATAGGAACCTTATTTTATGTACTAAACGGGTACACTTATGTGTATACAGGATAGAAAGCTAAATACACGAAAATTTTACTTTTCTCTGATTTTCTTCTCTTTGGGAAGGTTTTTCATAGAATTTAGTGTTCAATAAACTCTCGTGATCTCGTTATCACATCAATATATTGCTATGATAAGAAGGTAATTTAAAGGTATATTAAGTCATAGGGGTCGTAAGATACATGTAAATATTATTAACGTTTAAAAAACCAAACAATTCCCTAATTAAATGGGAGTACATCGACAACTTCGCAAAAAGTCAATAGCTAGCACACTGTATATAAATCATAATTAATTCTAATTCATAAAAGGAAGCTCATTCTTTAATAACCAGATCCAATTTAGCAAAAATAATAACGTGTACATCGTATAATACGTTTCAAATTTAATTTAGAGGTCTAAGATTGAAGAGAAAGACGCAAAAATAACGTCTTAAACGCAAGAAGTTTTATTAAAATAAACACGCAATTAGTGAAGGTAAATAATCTGGCATACTAGCTAAAATATAATCTCATTTAAAATATTAACGCATAAACGCATTCAAATAAGTCATACTAGAAAAGAGGCTACGTGATCTGCAACTTTGTAAGCCTCCATAAAATCCCACATATTTGGATTTTTAAACAACAAACAACAGACGTACGGCAACATGATAAAAATTTGAATAACAGCAAATACATTCAAGCGGACGTGACTTAAATGGAATATAAACTTGGATTTTCTGATGAATATGCTATACAAAATAAACGCCTACGTGTGAAATGAAACGATATATATATATATATATATATATATATATATAATAAAGTAATTTAGGGGTATATTGAGTCATAAGGGTCGTACGCTACATGCAAATGTCACTAAAGTTTAGAAAACTAAACAAATTCATCATAAAAGGGAAGCTCATTCTTCAAAATTAAAATCATATTTTGTAAGATAAATAACTTGTACGTGATAGAATGCATTTTTAATTAAATATACAAGCATAAAGTTGAAAATAAATAAGCAAGAATAACATTTTAAACGCAACGAGTTTTATTGAAATAAATATGCAATAAGTAAAAGGATATAATCTGGAATACTAGCTATAAAGGAATCTCATTCAAAACATTAACGCATAAAATAAAAAAACGCATTCAAAACGTCATCATAGAAATTTGACTACGTGATCTGTACATTATAAATTCATATTAAATCCAACAGATTTTGGAGTACTAAACGCCAAAACAGACGTTTGGTTGTGATAAAGTTTAAATACATGCAAATATAAACAAACGAACGTTATTTGAAGGAAGTTCAAAGTTGGATATTCAGAGAAATACACTATACAAATTAGATGCCTTCGTGAGGAAATGCATTACTGCGACGCGAATTTTGATGGTAACTTTACAGAAAATCCGAAGTCTGCAAGATAAGGCAAAGTACAACGCCTCAATTAACAAAATGCGCTCGGAAAACCAATGGCACAGGTGAAGGGAGGTGCTTTTGTATAGAACACGGCTTTGGTAAATAGTCAGTCTTTCTTAGAGCAAGGCACAACCTATAACAGTTTTAAGTATAATATCACGCGGAGTAGAAATAGTAGAAATGAAATAATTATTTCGTGAAAGTCAAGATAGAGAAATTTTAAAAGAATAATTCTAGTGCCTATCTACGTTAAAAGTTGCCGTTAACTTTGAAAAACGTAAGTTAGAATTATTAATTAAACCTAATTCTAATATTTAATAATTTAGGGCTCTAAGTGATTAGTTTGGCGAACGAATCTAAGTAACGTAATCTAATTAACTCTAAGTAACCACTCTGGTGAACGACTCTAAGCAACACTATTAAACTAATTTAAGAAACGGATTTAAATAGTTGCTCTAGCGGAGATATATAATTAAGCAGTGGTACATAGAAGCATATGAGCATTAAAATTAATCAAACTAAGGGTTAGACGGAGCAAGCTGTACTACGCAGTAAACAAGAGAGTTTAAGTGGGAATAATCCAGGGGTGCTGGTCAATCACATGCAGAGGCAGTTCTGAAAATTGGAAACAAGCAAGGAAAACGCAGGTCAGAAATAATGATACTCTTTATTAGCATAAGGCTTATTTCAATTTTAATATTTACATTTTTGCTTATATTGAAGTATTTAATTTGTAAAGGGTCATCGAAAAATCTTGTAAAAATTTACATCGAGGGAAAGAAGGTTGTTTGAATGTACAAAAAGTATTTCCAGTAGTATACAGTGTTATTTTTGCTGGTTTTAAGGGAGTTATATTTTGGTCATAATTAGATTGAAATTATTATTTTGATCCAGGGATTAATTTATAAATAGCAAATCAAACTATCAAAGTTATTAAACTCTAAAGTGTATATATTCTTGGTCATTATACAAATTTTGGTTTGTTTCGTTTATACTGTTCAAGTAGAAAGGAGCTAGAATAAAAAGAGGTTAAACTTTTTTTTGTTATCGTATCGTCGTGTGGATTAGACTGAGCTAGTCGAGGCATATAAAATATATTTAAAATTTAAGGTTAAGGTTATTTAGAGACACAGAATTGTGACGTTTAGCAGGAACCTGAACGTTAATCACATCGGCGTGCGGCGGTATCATAGCATTATTATATAGGGTAAAAGCTAAGCATTGGAGAATTTTATTTATCTCAGTTTTGGACTGGTTTTTCTCACATAATGTGGCGCTCGATGATTTCTTATGACCTCCTTATCACATCATTATATATATATACATATATAAATATATATATAAATGTATATATATATATATATATATATATAATTATGTGGTAAGGAGGTCATAAGAAATCATTGAGCGTCATATTATGTGAGAAAAACCAGTCCAAAACTGAGATAAATAAAATTCTAGAATGCTTACTTTTTACTCTATATAATACTTCTAGTAAGATAAGCTTATTATAGTATATAAATCAAACCCATGTTCTAACTAATGTATAAATATTTTCTTTGAAAATATTGTTTAAAACAAAATCAAGCAGCTGAAAATATAAAAGCATTCATTGTCTGAAAAACCCGAGTGTAAATATTTATCCTCTTGAAAAGTAACTATTAAAAGCAAGTTTCTAATGCATGTTAAAAAGAGTCAGCAAAACCAGTTCTAAAATGTAGATGTTAATTTAATAATAAACTAAGGTGAGTCCTCTTCAAACTTACGATTTAATACACGTCATTTAATCTAAAACTAAAAAAATGGCATGCTTTTAAACAAACTATTTATCCAGATCGTTCAAAAATACATAATCTTTAAGTTAAAAAGCAATATTAATGAACTGCCAGTTAGTAGAGCGCAATACCATCGGTAAAGACTATAAAGGATAATTTAGATAAAATAGCACGTTTTAACGGTTATAAACTATCACAAAAATTCATACATAGAACGATAACCAACTATTAGTTCCAAGCATTAGTAACAGATAGTCATAGAATTATGATTGCAATAAATCTTAAACTGACAGTTCATTAAAGATAGAAACACTTGAAATTACAGTTAATTATTACATTATCGGATTAGCCTCACCTCTTAGAATGTACTCGGAACGTTCGAGACCGATGACGTATTTAAAATTTTATTGTATAAAAGCTGGAAATTAATGATGAACGGTCATTTATTCAACATTCGGTCCATCGCAGATAGTTACTGAATAGCTTGTTATGGAACGCAACGACAACATATTGTTGCTCCAATATAAACGGTAATTAAACTTGGTGCCAGTTCACCTGCTATTTTAATCTATTAAAATAAAAGTACTTTAGAAAACTGATGAAGTAGACTTCGACATATGAAGATTAATTACAATGGAAATATATAAAAATGGAATAAGGAATTTCTTGATGTAGATAATTCTAAACGGAGAAGATGTTTAGATAGCAAGTATAATCAAAGACAGGTGGTAATGGAGATATGAATATCCGCAACTTTGCTTTAAATCCTAAGATAGACAATTTGTGTTTCCTAAGTAGTTTAAGCTAGTATATGGATAACTTTTGTAGTTTTATGGACAACACTCGAGGTGGTTTGCGCTTGCATTAAGTCTGCTCAAGGTAGCCAAAATATTGTGACTTACATATAAAATGCTCCGGGGTTTTCTAATTATTAACAAGGATTAGGTGAAGATGACACTAATGTATAAGTAGTGATGAAATGTTATTTCTTTCTAAACCTAAGTTATAAATTGCATTTATAAGCATTCTTTATATCTGTGTGTGTAAGTAAATTTCTTAGATAATGTGTGTAGAAGAAAGATGTTTCTGAATGTATCGAAAAATGTTCATTCAAAGACTTCTTTTCTGTAATTATAACTCTATTGTTGAGATTTCTTTGTTTTATTTCACTTTTGTAAAGTCCACAGCATATTGATCGCTCAGCTGGCAAGAGAGAACAGGCACGTTCAGGTAAGAATTCACATCGGTGGAAGATTAATTACATCTATGTAAATGACATATAGAAATAGTTCGTGTTTTTAGCTTTTTGCTGAAAACGGTAATTTCGTTCAACTAAGTTAAAACGACGTTGGTACTGAATATAAACTACCGCTGGTTCCTAATAATTTTTTATAATGGACTTTAACTATGAGTGCAGGAACTAAAGTTCATGTAAAAATATTTGCATACTATTAGTTGTGATGAGCTTCTCAAAAGCGTTCACTTTTGAGGCTTGAAGGTGTTTAAAATTTTTTTTCGCTGCTTCGTAAACCAAAAGTGATTCTTAATTTTTTTCTGTAAAACTTCTACGGAATGAGCTCAAACAAATACCAAAGAAAACAAAGGCAATAATATACTATTTATTATTAAGGTATTGCGTCCAACCTCAATATAGATTTCTATAATACTAATAAGAAATCTATTGTAATTAAATCTGTAGTGTGCACATATTAAGTTATTAGTAACAATCTTCTGTACCAAAAACCGCTATATCGTAACCGTGTACTATTAGACGAATATAATACGTTGATTCGTATTCTAATGTGTTATACCCAACCAACATGTTATTTTTCAAATTAGGAAATAGCCGAGTTATAAAAATATCAAATTCACTAAATATGTACCAATCATCCTTTCCTGCATCAAACAGCTCTTGGATTTTATTGGCTATATGAAGTTGATCTTCTTGAGGTAGATCACTGTCAATAATTGTTGGTTGATCACGTTTTATCTGAAAAAGATATATACGTTAGTTATACTGTAATTATATATAAATAACTAGTCTTCAAGGTCAAGGAAAGAATTTATAAACATATTGGGTAGTAGACCACAACGCGTTGCTGATGTCTATTCATACTTAACTTGAAACAGTAGTTGATATATTGCAGAATATATATTTTAAATTCGTTTAGCTGTAATATCCCAATTTACACAACCATTTTATTACATTTAGTAGTCAGCTGCATATAGCTGTCTAGAATAGAAATTTAAAATGTGTTGTACTACAAAGCTGTTTTATAAAGTACAGGATCGTGTATTTCAACGTATAGTAAAGATCATCTGTTTTCGGGCAATCATCTGTAAGATATAAGGCATTGGTGTGGAGTACATTTATAATTTTTACAATATTTTCGAATATATGTGAAGTTGTAAGCTGCTTCATATTAAAAGAGGATGTTATAGGTACATCGAGTTTATAAATCTTGTGACAGTGAACATCGTACCGGAATTCAGGAGTGGAATGAAATTTTATACCCTCTTTCTCAATTTGAATGAATACAAAACTTCGCTCTTCCTCAATCAAAATTTGAGAACCATAGCTGATGCAAGAGTTTTTGTCTCTTGAATGCAAAAGTTTTTGATTGCTAACTTGCTTGATCTTAGAAGCAAACGAAAACGCTCATGGCTACATAATGCCGCAAATTAAATGATTTGTATGTAGAGGAATTTTGGATGTAAAACGATTTCAACGAATAAAAGACTTTTCTGCGTGACTTTCTGTAAGTGCCGCAACATAAGGAATTCGACGTTATATCCTCCAAATGCTAATGTCAAAGTGAATTCAATTAAACGGGGCATTATGGTAAATATGTGCTATGCTCCATTTACTATAATGTCGCGTCTTTAGAAATTCACTTTGACATTAGCATTTGGAGGATATAACGTCAAACATCTAATGTTGAGTTTTGTATTGCATAGCGTTACACATCTATAAATATTTTTCGTACCTTACCGTTGCAATATGTATCTCAAAAGCTTTGAAATGATCTGCATTTTTAAATCCTTTTGCAATACAAAAATATTTAATGCTAAATGATTATTTGTATCAATTTCATAAGCTAAAATATCAAATTTACATTTCGCAAGTCGATTGATTGTGTCAACACACCTGATAGGTTGGATTATTTAGTGCAAGGCATGCCCTGGAGATCTATTTTCACATGTTAGTAGGTATTAGGGCATTTGGGACTGGGAAAATTTTGGGTACCGTGGGAAAACTCCTCAGTGGACCGTGGCCCACGCGGACCGCTTGCCGGGCGTCTCCGTGGCGTGGTGGTATGTGTGTGACTACTACGCCCAAGGCCCCGGGTTCAAATCCCGACACGGTCCGCTTGAAAAATGTTAAACGAGCATTTTCCACAAAAATACGCCCTTGTTCGGATAAGAGATAAAATGGAGATCCCGTGTGTGTGTTGTCACACACGTTACAGATCCCCACCTTGCTTGAAACAGCAAGGGTTTGACAAAATTTCAAATCATTCAGGTAAAAAAAACTCCCTTCCAGGACAATGTATTACCTTCGGGTGGAGCATTGGAAAATCACATGTAAAGACCCCCTGCCGAAAATATTTTGGGATAATTGTCGATATCAATCAATAATCAATAATTGATTATTATTTAATGAATTTTATAATTAACGTCACAGAAATCTGGCTGGGGAAAAATATTTTGAGTCCCTCGCCGGGATCGAACCCGGGACAGTTCGGCCCGTAGCTTAAAGTGGTATCCACTCGACCATCAAACTTATCACAATAAAGGCCGTGAATATATTTCTTAAGCTGCTTGCGTGTATCGTGTGTATTTAACACGTTATTTAACAATGCTGTAAAAATATAGCTTCTAGTGCTGTTGGTGACGTGGCCTAGCATAGTTGCTAACGGTAGTTAATTAATATGACGAACAAAGAACGTTTAATTATTATCAAATAAAACCGACTGATCGTTTTAAAAACTGCGCTACCAAGAAAATACAATACTCAAGGTCGTATTACGGTTTTTATTTTGATTAGGTAGTTGTTCTGTTATTGATAAATAGATCAGGCTGATAGTTTAAATACGAGTTTCCTAATACAGTTTATACATAAAATCGATTTCTTATGAAAATTATTTATTGTACTGTACAATTTAAAACTTCCTTTATAGTAATGTACATCATTACCGTTCGCTCTATATAAGTTGCAGAAATGACTGCATTCCATACGATCTATACGATGATGATACACCCGTCTATATTTAACTACATAGTAGTAATCATTGCCTTAAATTTTCTTAGAAATACGAGTGCTGGTTTGATATATACAGTTTATTTTATAAAATGATTGTGAATTCGATAACAATAAGAACGTTTAGTGTGGATCCAGATACTAAATTTATTATTATAATTTTATATAAACTGCCAGGTGCACTACACAACTTTGATTTATACTCCATTTAATTGCTATAAGGAATAATAATGTTAAAAACCTTGACTTAAATTGTATCCAACACCGTCCTCTCGGGAAGGCAAACGTAAGTTGCCGATTCCACCATTTGAAGCTCCAATATGTATTCCCCGATTTGACTGACAGAGTAATCGCTAGTTAAACTGCAGAAATTTCTGTTATTCCAATAAATGATGACATTGAAATAATCTGAAACACACACTTATTCATATGAGAAAATTCTACATAAGATAATTTTGTTTCAAACTGATAAATATGCAAGAACGAATAGAATGTAACCCTAGATATTTAGTTCACATTACTGTTAAATTACAGGCATACTTACAAAACTGAGTAATACAATTCTTGAAAAAAAACCAAATGCACTTTAATTTAGGAAATAAGTTGTTTTTTTTACCAATAACACTAAAAATGTTTACTGTGGATGAAGCAAATATATATTATTCTAATTACAAATTGAGATTGATATATTTAAATTGCAAGAATAAATGAATTCCGCAAGCCAGGGTCGAAACCGCAACCTTTAAGTTAAGAGCTTCGTTACGATCACCGTTCGTCCACACAGTCGCAATATATTAATTATTCCTCGAGAATGTGTAGTTATTATCAAATGACTGATCATTTAAACACACACATTGGCGTTGTTTCTTTTAGTAGTTGAAATAGGATTACCTATTGTAATACAAACCTATTTCTTACAATAATGAAAAATAACCCACTTAAGTATCTGAACCATTGTCATTATTTCTTTCTTTAATTTACACAAACATACGATGTTTACAAATTTTGCAAATGTGAATTATTTAAAACGGATGATGCAATATTCTAATTAGTTGCTTTTTGGCCTCAAACAGAAACAGGTACAAGTTTAATTTTATGCAATCCCATTTATATATTATTTGTTCGTGTTTTGAGGGAGATTGTTGTCAAGCTTCTACAGAATACGCGCAGCGTTATTTATGTGCGGTGATGGTGAATAGAATTTTCAATCATTTTATAGATCAACTCCAGTTTCAGATATTTTATAAAAGTTTGTATAGTTGCAAAGAACAAAGACCAAATAATTCGAAAAGTTATTATCTGTGTGCCTAAAATTCAACGTTTGCAACACTTTCGACTTAAGTTTCAGGTAAAATACTTTTAAGCGGTAGACATCCTTTAATTTACAATTTAGGGTAAAACTTAAACGAGCAGTTGTATTAAAACATAAGAAACATTTCTTATTACAGCTCTCGAATTGCTACTTTAAACACATGCATGATCTTAGAGATCCATAATCAAGTGATGTATTTTTTAGGAAAAAGAGGCACCTGTTGACCGCTTAAACAGACGTTTGGTGGTCGTTTAACTAGACGGTTCTTACTAAAAGAGCTTCTTTATAAAATAGAATAATATGGAAAGGTGCATAATAAGCAAAGACTTTGTTAAAAAAATTCGTCGCTTCAATTTGGTAGGCCGTACCCTCGAGTTCAGAATTAAGCCAGTCCCTGAGGGCGAAGAACCCGTAGAATGGCTAAAAGTAGCTGTTAATCAAGTGATCAAACGAGCTACCAAAGGCCTCCCTACAGGTGATCAAGTGGAATGTAGTTTTTGCTCCAAGGATCTAAAGCGAAGTGAAAGTTGAATTTGTTTTTGTCCTATCGAGGAACTAACATACGACAGTGTATGATATGTAATCTCCAGCATCTATCAGTTCAACGCTATCGGACCTAACACATAAAATTTCTGCCTGCGCGTAAAGTCCGTGAGAATGCCGACAAGAAAAGGAAGAGATAGAAACTACAACAGTTTTGTCAAAGAGTGCGGTACTAATCGGGAAATTATCAATATTAATAATAAAGACAATATTTGTTTGCCTTGAGTTTTAGTGACAGCTATTGCATATACTGACAGAGATCCACAGCAAACCAAAGTGCAAGGGACATTGGAAAATTACAAACACAGAGAGCTTGTCAACTGTGCATCGATAGCGGGGTTGTTATTACATTCACGTTCTTCAAGATCATCTCTGTTATATACAGTCAGATACTGGAAAACCAAAAGCAACAAATGTCAACTTTATCTTCTATAATTTGGTGACAATGCAAGAAACTATTCTGGAAAACGGTGATTATTTACACGTCCCCAACTTGTGCGTATTAGCAAGTAGGTGTTACGTGTGTATCGATGAAATCAACCTACTCTTTTACCAGAAATGTGGATACAGACAAGTGGTTTGCAAAGAAAATATTATATGTAACTTCATGAAATATATTCTAGCCGCAAGACAAAAATTCAAACTAGTTAAGGTAATACGTAATTTAGACAAAACTGATGATCAAACGCATGTCCATTATGAGCTATTATCACAACTAGTTTCAATTTTTGCTTGCTGCTAGAAAATATTTCATGAAGTTACTTATAACATTTTCTTAGTAAACCACTTGTCTGTATCCACATTTCTAGCAAAAGTATAGGTTGATTTCATCGATACACATGTAACACCTACTTGCTAGTGCGCACAAGTTGGGGACGTTTAAATAATCACCGTTTTCCAGAATAGTGTCGTGCATTGTCTCCAAATCATAGAAGATAAAGTTGACATCCGTTTTTTTAGGCTACGATCCTCGCACCCAACATTCTCATTCAAAGACCATTGTTTTGTATGCGCTGTTGAGATACCAGCAGAGTTTATAGCAAATCAAAAACAGACGTGCTTGTGCAATCGTAATCTTGTGTATAGTGTACCTACGTAATCGATGAAAAATAGAATTTCAGAACTTGTTAGAGTTGGTAATTATAATTGGGATCAAGTAATCGTTGAACGTCTTGAGCATGTTAATGATTTGATCGCAGTCGATGCACAGTATCACAATTCCTGCATGAAAAAATTGTACCAAGCACCACCAACTGAAGATATAGAAAAAAGAGGTCCGTATACTAACGAAGTCAATACTGAGATACAGTGCATTTATTCTTATCTTGAGCAGAATTCCGATGAGTGTCAGTTTTCTCTGGACGAATTGATGACCAAAATTGAAGGTGATTTCTGTTTTCACATAAAAACAATGAGAGCACTTCTTCTCAAAATATACGGTGATTATATTTTAATTGCTGTCACTGCCAATAAGGCTCCTGTGGTTTGTTTTCGAAATGCAGGGTTTAAGATATTAACGGATTCCTGGTACAATCAAAAAGTGACGACAAGACAGAGGAACGTCAGTGTATTGTAGACCGCAGCAGCAATCGTTACGGAGGATATTCGCTCTAGGTTCTATGAGACAAAACATTATTCTCAATAAGATTCTTTTTAAGACTGAGTCAGATATACCTGAAAATTTACGCGTTTTCCTTGATGATGTGATTTTAAAGAGTAAACGTACGAACTTGCTCCATTTCTATTATCGGTTTTCAATGACGAAGGTATGCGAAAATGCGTTAAATCTTCTATGTATAAAGCATTTAAACAACATTTTGGAGATATAAATTTTAGAGATACAATGTATATCATCGATAAAGGGCACTTATTACACCAAGTTATTTGGCTTCGCGGTGAATCTTTTTTTATCTATTTGCAATAACTACATTACATCCGTTTGATCGCAATATACATCCAATGACATAATTGTATTCGACAGATATCCGGAAAATGTAGCAAACCTAAGTACCAAATATGCGGAGCTACACGAAGATCTCGAAAAACTGTTTCAGTACACATATTTTTTGACGAGACAATGATTCCAGCTGTGTCACAAAATAAATTCCTGGAAAATGATGCAAAAAAGAATCGCCTCAGTGGAATGTTGAAGACAAAATTTGAAGCTGACGATTTCATGGTCAAGCAAGCCACACTAATAATCAATACCTCAATAAGTGTTTCATCAGCAATCCATAACGTAGTAGTTGTCGGCGAAGATGTAGATCTTTTTACTCTTTTGAAAGCTTTATGTACGTGATTAAATGCGTATATTATGAAACCCGGAAAAAGAAAAATTTCGCAACAAATATATTCCACTGCAAGTATCATAGATAAAACAACGACAGATCATATTTTATTCTTGCATCGCTTCAGTGGCTGTAATACAACATGAGCACTCTTTAATCAAGGGAAAATTAAATTTATTAATGTACACCAAAAATCCAAAGTTAAACGAGGTTATTCGGGTATTTCAAAATCCAAACGCTAATCCAGAGATTATTGCTAAAGCCGAAGAATGTTTCCTTCTTGAATTATACTGTTACAGTGATGTGAAACGTAAGAAAAGCATGTTTTTAAACGCCGACAGATATGCATGCTTCAGAAAATCAGCATATAAAGGTAAATTCAATATTGCGTTGCTACCACCAACAGAAGCAGCAGCGCGACAACATTTATTCCGAACCTATCACCAGGTTCAGCAGTGGTATGGGAATCAACAAAATGCTGAGCACGGGGAATAGAACAGAAATAAAAATGGGGTAGTTCCTGTTACGAAACTAGTCCCAGCTCCAGAAATTTTGTTAAAACTTATTTCTTATAAATGCAAAAAGGGATGTCAGAAAGCCTGTGGATGAAGAAAAACTGGGTTAAAATGCTCCGTTATATGCATGAACTAGTGGTGCTTGTAATAATTCGCAAGTTTCCTCTTTGATAACGATGAAGAGGAAGAAACGGAGATTACTTTCGAGCAAATATATAATGGAATCGAAAACGAAGAGGATTGTGATGACTCTGATAGTCCCATCACAGATGATACGGATGAAATTTCGGTCTGTGACGTCTCGATCGATACCGAATACGAACTGTTCCATCAGGAACAGCAAAGCGAAGCAGATTGCGCTACATTTCGAAATTGTGCATTATATCTGCATTAGGCCTATGTGGACACAACGATAATAGAACGGCCCGCTTACTCTATCTCAAGGCGGTATGGAAATGAGTTTTTTTTTAGCCAAAACGCATATTGAAGTATACTTTGCGGCGCTCGTACACCAAAACTATTAATTTTACGAAAAATTGTCATCTTTAGTTAAATTATCTCTAGTTAAATTTTGCATATTATTGTTTTGATCGTAAAATGAGTCGGAAAGGGGACACTATCTAAATCTGCTATAAGGCGCCATTTTTCCAATATGGCGCCGCGAGCGGCAAAGGCACTAGGTGGCAAAGTTAAAATTCGGAAAGAGCATATCGAAATCTATAAAATTACCAATTTTCGAAACTCCCTGAAAACTTTACAGGTACAACTAACAACTGATTCTACTAAAACAAATACAGTGCATTTGTCAAAAGTAGGAAAAGGCATTTTGTTTAAAAAGTGTAGTGTTACTACCGCAAGCTACAAGAAGCCGTCTGGAAATAGAGGTGTTGTAACTAACGTCGCCCTCACTATAGCACCCCATTTTTGGAACGGATTAAATGTGCAGTTTTAAAACCTATGAAAATATACTGTACAACTTGTAACTATTTTTTGCATAAATTTAATAATTAAGAAATATTGCTTAAGATGTTTTTTATAATAATAAGCATTAAATCTGACGCAGTAAAATGTAGTCTCTACTGTTATATGCATAGTGTTATTACATTTCGGCGCAAATAGAGAATACTCACTTATATCTTACGCAACAGATAGTCTTTATTAAAATAATTTTGGTGATAAGTACAGAATTGGTATGACACCTAACCTGCACATAATAGACGTTTATCTGTAAATTTGAAAAAGCTTGCTCAAAAGCATCGGCAATGTAAAGCTAAGCTTCTAATCATCTACAGAAAATGAAGCGTAAGAAAATAGTCGTGTATTTTCGTAAACTCTAATAAATTTTCAATGTTATTTAAGAAAAAGCAATTAATTGTCAGATAGACTAAAGGCACTTATGAGTATAGAAAATCACGGCAGCATATTTTAGAAAAATTCAGATTGTGTCGCTGATGACGAAAGTATTGGATGCGATGAAGTTTAGCACATGTTCTGATTGAAAGGAAATGATCGTTGTATATTAGTTGTAAAAAAGTGCTATATTAGGGTTACGCGAGTTAAGGTTCGGGCCTTTGGAGCGGTGTTTTTAAAAACAATTCCGAAGACTTAACAAATTTATTTTAACTTGAAACAGAAATCACAATGGAATTTTGAATAACTTATAACATAATAACTTTAAAAAAAAAATAATGATTGTACTAAGGTGAGTAGCTTGAACAACGAAGTATGGAGTTCGAAGACTGACTGCCGGGCCTTGAGCTCCCGGGCTTTTTATAATAACCTGCCCCTCACACGGCTGTGGGAACTTGCAGATCTCATGTCTGCGTTTCTCTTAATTGTACACTTTATTACAATGTAACAATCTTAATTCTATGTAATTGCGGTATGTTAACCGCCTGTGACCTGCCACCTGCAGTATCACTGCCCTCTCGGATGCAAAGTTGCATTCCGTTCTCATGAACTGTCGATAACCTCTCTGGGTTATCCTTGTATTACAATGTTGCAATGAACTTATACTTTATTTAACAATTTCTAATAATTCCTATTAGATTCAATATATTCATTCAATACATATAGATAATTGGGGGATACATAACTAGCGTCAATGTAGGAAAACAAATTACAATTCCGTGTTTAGTTTATGATTTTTATTGTGCACTCCTAGCCCATGCTATTTGAGTGGATCTCATTTTTTAAATGTATTTTTCATGAGTCAGGCAATGGCCGCTGCAGACTTAATCTAATATTGTACCGATCTTTTCAAATACTTATCTTGTATTTCCTTTGTGCTTGCACTCGTACACAACAGATAGTTTCATTCCAAATAGGTATTTTGATGTTCAAATGATAATAAAAAAGCATAGCCTTTGATTTTGCCAGTTGTAACTCTTTACTTGGCGTCTGCGTGGTTCAGTTGATATATTATATGCCCTCATTCGGATCAGAAGTAAAACGTAGCTTCCGTGTGTGGATGTCACGGACGCTAAATACCCGTACTTTTCTTGAAACAGCAAGGGTTCGGCATAAATTCAAAATTTCCTCGAGCAAAAAAACTCACTTCCTGACCAATGTTGCACCTTCGGGTGGAGCTTTAAAAAAAATCAAATGTAGTCTTCCTATTTATCAGGCAGCTCCGTTGCTTAGTTGATATGCTTATGACTACTAAGCCCAATGTCCAGGGTTTGAATCCCATAAACGGTTCACTTGAACAATGTTAATCAAGTATTCTTCACCAAAATACGCCCTCGTTCGGATGAAAGGTATAATATAGGAATCGTGTGCGGGTGTTACCCGCACGTTAAAGATCATGACCTGGCTGGGAACAGCATGGGTTTGGCATAATTAAAAGTTTGCAGGTAAAAAAAAGACTCGCTTTTTGGCCAATGTAGTACCTTCGGGTGGAGCATGGAAAAAAATTAAATGTGATGTACCTATTTATCAGGTGGCTACGGAGCTTCGTTGGTATGCGAGTGACTACTGAACGCACGATCCCGGTTTCGAATCCCGACACGATTCACATCAAGAATGTTAGGCAAGCATTCTTTACAAAAATACTTCCTGTTTCGAATGAGAAGTAAATTGTAGGTTCCGTGTGGGATTTTTGTTGCGCACGTTAAAAAGCCTATCTTGCTTATAGCAGCAAGGGATCCACAAAATTTAAAATTTTCAGGTAAAAAAATCTCGCTTCCTGACAGCTTCCTTCGTGCAAAATGTTGGGAAACAAATGTACTGTTCGTATTAATCAGGCGGCTTCATGGCTTAGTAGTCACGTGTGTGACTACTAAGTTTAAGGTCCCGGGTTCGATACCGACACGGACCGCTTAAAAAATGTTATTCCGACATTTTTAAAATATAGACGTTCTCATTGGAATGAGAGGTAAAATGCAGGTTCTGTGTGTGAGAGTTGTCACGCACGTTAAAGATCCTTATCTTGCTTCGAACAGCAAGTGTTCGGCAAAATTCAAAATTTCCAGGAAAAAACTTATTTCCTGGCCAATGACGTATCTTCCGGTGGAGCATTGGAAAATCAACTATAGTGTACCTATTTATCCATAAATCTATGACTGGCCGCGTGGTTTTCAGTTTTACACATAAAATTAGAAGAGCGCATTACCTGTCAGGATTATCACCACATGAAAGTACATATTATTGTAAAATTTAAATTAACTGTAAATAAAAGAATGGATTCAAACTCTTTTAATTACTTTTATAATTTTTACACATTACATTTTAGTACTTGCAGGATACTTTTAAGTGCAATTTGAAATGAGGTTAGGTTGGAGTATGGTAATAAGACTTTCACAAAATATAATGATTTTATTTGATTTTTGTGAACTGAATATTTTTTTATTAGAATATTTTGAAGAAAGAATTAAAATTTAGTACCAACTATTGTTCGTGAATGTGTTTACTTATGAAAATTTGAATCAACAGGTCTTTGTTTGTTTTAAAGCAAGATTTAAAATAATTGTAATATACAATGTAATTTTAAGATTTAGAAGATTTTAAATTATTGATTATTTGCTTGTGTAGATGGTTAGTTAAATTTTGTGATTTTAAAGTCACTTTGTATGATTAGCATGCATGCGCTAACATTAATTTTTCTTTAGATAATAATTTCACACATTTCTATAACACAGCTAAAAGAAACGGAACAAAGAAACAAAACTAGAAAAAGGTGACGATGGTTTTTGTTTAACCGAAATTAAATATAATAAAATATATAAGATCAACGAAACATGTTAGGTAAATATTTACGTGCACTTTTCTAAGACAACATTGTCCTAACAGTAAAAACAAGACAAAATATATCTCAGCCTCAAAATTGTATTTCAGAGGTTGTGCTCCTCGGGCCGTCCGTCCGCGTCTAGTTGTATACAGGATGACGCTGCTCACCGCCGGACATAAATAATAGGTTATTTTGTGAACCCTGCTCCTTAAATTGAAATATTTTAGAACCAAGGGTACCACTGGATAAGAAATTATATTTTACATTATTAACCACCAATAAATAAATCCCTTAAAATATGGCCAATTCTAAGGGTATGCATACTAAAAAACAACGTCACAATTTTAAGAGTACCGTCTATTAGTGTGACTGACTTTATGGCGCAGGTTCGTTGATTATTCATTAGATATGAGAATTATTAAGCAAACATGTAAATTTATACAGTGTTTGCGTCCAATAATCTGTAGTATTAATAGGCATACTCTTATAATTGTCCATGGTTTTCAAAAGATTTATTAATTAAAATTGTTCAAATTTGCCAGTTGTTTGGTGTTTAATAACGTAAAATAAAATGTCCTATGTAGTGATACCCTAGGTTTTGAAATATTTGTAATTGAGGAGCAGGAATCACAAAATAACCAATTTCCCATGTTAAATTCTTATGTTCGGCGATGAGCAGTATCACCCTGTATGTAAAAACATCTAAAAGGGGCATATGTAATGAAATTCTACAAAGGAAATTTACCACAAATTATGAAAACAATGTCATTAAACTTTTGGAAATAGCAATTTTTGCATATAATAAATTGAGCAAACATATATCGTAATGTAATCATGTTTTCTAAAATTCCTTGTGCTGCCTTTTTACCAACTAATAATTCGAACAAAAGTATAATAGTATTGTGCTTACCTTACTTATAAATTTCATTAATGGGTCATTATTAGAACTGTGATACTTAGCGTTACCCTCTGCAAAAGTTATTGCAAGAGCTGTAAACACAAATGCAAATAGAACCCTGTTTGAGAACATTTTGTTCTAGTTAAATACTTTTCTTTTACAGAGGTACGAAGCAAGCTATTACCAAGCGCGGGTATATGTATACTGCTTGTTAAAATTCTAGGTTTATATCTCCTACTTTAATCCAATTTCTACAGAAATTGATAAGAAAGAAATGACAATTATCATCAAACAATGTTGATTAGTAGATAACAGAAAAGTTTTATGCGTTCTGCCTTTCAAGTTCACCAGTTATAACCAACAAATGAATATTAGGAATTCATCTTCAGGAGGATCTACATTCTAAAGCCAATGGCGTACACCATTTTGGATACAATCATGTTTAGAAAGTATTTTAATTTTGAATATTTAAAATACCCCAAAGGCAAAATTGTAATTTTTATAAAAAAAAGCCATGATGCAAACATGCAAATAAAGAGATTTAACTAATGTTCGTGTCATCGTGCTAAAAGTTTATCATTAATCCACGCTATCTTTTAGTATTCCAAATTGTTTTACTGTATCTGCTAAATAGCATAGCAAAAAGTTAGACCATACACATGTCTGTAAATTTATCTGATGTTACCAAAGCATCCAAAGAAATAATAGCGGGAGTAGATTAAAATGATTTAAAATTTTTAAATATATTATTTAAAATGGACGATAATTCTATAATTAATTATATTCATATTCATATTAATTAAAATCAAGTACACAAATTTAAACAATTAACAATCTTCTTGCAAAATCCGTCGCCAGCTAATTGCACATTTCCAGGACTTGTTATTTAATTATTACATTTTTCCGCAAATGTTTAGGTTTTACATGTAATTTTCTCTACACAGACCTTTACATGAGTGCAAAAGATACACACACGCGCGCGCGCGCGCATACACACACATACCTTGCAATTAGCAGACATTCTTTGCTTTTTTTGTCACTTCACAACCACGTAACCGATAATTAATTTTACAAACATCTACATTTGCATTATTTCTAAATTAAGTAAACGTGTTACCAATCTTAACTCTATTATTTATAAACATTTTTTTAGTGAGTGAAGAATTGGATGGACCCAAAATTTCTTAGACACCTCAATCGGCAATTACTTTAACCTAGAACCAACCCCTAAGAGTTTTACAATTTCTATATGCGTACTTTTTCTTTATAAACATTTTCTTAGCGTGTAAAACGTTGGGTGAGCTCAAATTCTTCGAGAAGTAAAAACCGCATTTATTTTAACTCAACCACCTCACAAATAAAGAACTTGTTACATACAGTAGAAAGCACAATGCTAAACTCTTGCCAAATATTTAGCACATCTATTAAGCCACTTGTGACTAAAAATTGCGATAAACGTTTTTTCAATTGCAGTAGAAATATTTATTTAATAGCCATACAGGAATTCATCGGTATAATAAATAAAAATAAGCGTGGTCGTGAGATGACACTATAAAAGCAAAGATGGGGAGGGGGTTGCATCAAACGATGCTTAAGATAAACCTAATAATAGGATGCAGAAACCCTTAAGTTATGATGAACTTCAACAGCTATAAGTATCTTTGTTAACTCTAAAACATAAATACATACAAGAAAAATCAATAACTGAGGTTCACCGTTGGTGCCCCGTAAACTACATGAAGCAATATCCAAATAATAGTTTGTATTAAAGCCATTAAAATAAATTTACTTTCTTGTGAAGAATTCTTATGGGTCTTATACCTAAAACTTTCAAAGAATGTTAACTGAGTTTAAGAAATGTAAATTGTTCTTCAATGCCTTCTTCTAAGTCTCAAGTACGGCATCTATTTTTAGCCTTTTGCAATTAAAGAGAAATATGGTCCAGTTTAGATATATTATAAATTCTTAAGGTGTCTTTTATAATCACGACATATATTTACAATAAGCGAGAAATGTTTTATTCCAGCTTGACTTACCCAAAATATATCAACGATAATAGATAATAGATAATGATTTTCTATTCAAAGTTTTTTATTTTATTATATTATATTATTATATTATTATTATTATAGTATGCATAAAAGGTTATCTCAAAACTAGTATGTTACTTTTACAATTACAATCAGGAAAGATCAACCAGTCAAAAATACAATTACCATCTTCAATACTGAACTAACATGAAACTTGTTTCAATAAAATTCTTAATATTTTGGTTTAAACACCCCAATATATATATATATATATATATATATATATATATATATAATTAACTATATATATATATATATATATATATATATATAAATGTTACTTTGAAATTTTATAACGAAAACAGGACATCAAGCGCCAATTTTGACTACCATTAACGAGTTACAAAATTTGCAAACCTTCTTAAGAAGTGTTGAGATAAAGGAAAGTGCTTATCTTAATTAGATATATAAATAACCAGAGTGTGTTCTTCAGGACAAATCACTGCATGACTTCGGGCAACGCATCATTTATAAATAATGACCCAATCACCAATATAGCAAGTTTTCATTACCAATTCAATCAAACTTTATTATTGCATTTTAAGGATACATCCTTATAAATTAATTATTATGCGGGTTAACCAACTAAACCATTCTTCATACACCACGTGCAACGATATTTATCAAACTTAAAGCAGCGAACCATACTTCAACCATCAATAATCAGGAATGAATACTTTTAATTATTGGAAACGCCGCGTTGTGTTTGACCGGGATCGAAAACTAATTGCAATCCGGCAACCCAGACCACCCAGATTGAAGCCATTTTTTGTTGAGTGGTTATCACACTAACATTATAAGAGAGAATCAATGAACGAATCTGTTCATCGCCTATTACAATTTATCATCACATTTGCTCACGCGTTATCTTTTGCAATACCGCAAGCACCTATGCACCAATAATCACACATTCATCTGGAATATAATTTCTAAAGAAGCGTGTAGAAAAATTCAAAGGTACATATACATTAACGACAATTTACTTTCTCAAATAAATATTTAGGCATTTGTGATTGATCTATAGAGGAAATGGGACGTTACATCAAACATATAACCAAAATTAATTGGTGTGCATTTTGTGGCGCGATATTTTCAAATATCTAATGATTTTCAGGTCACGAGGTGCGAGATCGCTCGACTGACAGGCACAAGACCTTTACATTGAAGGGTTATTAAGATCACAAGAAGTATGTTCGAGACGTTGAGAATGAAATTTGCAGAAAGTGATTTGCATGTTCTTATGGGTACAGGTTTTTTCGAGAACAATTTAATTGTTATAAATTTGCGGGAGCAGTATTGGCTGTCAGTTCTAATGGATGCTTCGGTTACAATAAATTACTGTGCTAGTTCTACTTGAGGTTGAATTCTAATATAAAGCATTGATTGCAATATGCCGTACTTTAAAACTCTGATAGTCCTACAGATGTGATATAAATCTTCAAATAAATAACTGGAGAAATAAATTATGGTATTGTTTATATAAATTAATTGGTGCTTGAAAAATTAATTATAGTGTTTCAAGATTAATTTAATTAAGAAGATAGAATTGTAGTTTAGAAGAATATACTTGTACTGATAGTGATTAGTTCGGAAAGCAAATAATTGTAAAAGCTTTTCGTTAGAATAATCTAAACCATGTACTCATGCTGTTAGTAGGCATAATTAATTAAGAATTGATCCATGGGGTAAATTTTTATACTCGTTAATAAAGTTCTAATAATAGAAAAAACTCAAACTAATTATATGAGCTAATTATTTTATATTTGGGAACATTTTTCAAGCAATAAAAGAATATGAATATTTTATCTCATCCTGGTAGATGTGATTTTGAAATGTTAGTTCTTGTATTAAACCCGTTTAAATTATGTACAATATTCGCACAGATTAGTCAGCTATCTGCATTCCTGGAATTAAATTTATTCCGAATAAAACAGTTCTGGCAAACGGAAAGCAAACAGCGATGCAAAAACTGCGATAAAAAGGATCAAAATATAGTTAACATCCAACGAAATGATGCAAGTAATATAACTGAATGACAATTTGACAATGGGACTATATGAAGCGTCCCATCTAAAAATTTTAACAAACAAGAGAAAATAAAAGACTAATTTGCCCCAGACATGGAAAGGAACTTTATACTCTTAACGATTGATTTAGAATTTTAGCAGTTTTTAATCTTTCTCACCTCACAAAGCATTATAATTATTTACTTGAACCTCGAATATAGTCAATGTGGATTATACATGCAGATTGTTAATTGTCTAAATTTCTATACCTGATTTTAATGGTGCAAAATTAATATAGGTCAATAACGTGGTTTATTATAAACATTAATTATTCTTGGTTATGCAATATTACTATGTGTATTCAACGTAAACAGGTCTGGGGGGAAAAGTTGGTAGCCTTATTTGTATTTATTGTAGCAATATTGTGTATATAACGTGTTTACTCATACCTATTATGAGTGCTAATTACCATTGCATTATACGTGTATTTGAATGTGAATTAAATAGCCGACTGGCTTATTAGTCTAATATGAATTTTCCTAGGAATGGTTACCGGTTCAAATCTCGTTTAAGTTTCTGCTTTTTTTCTGGTGAATTACAATTATGTGACGCCAATGATGTTATCAAAGATCAAGTTAATAAAAATGCCCTTAGGGCTTATTAGAAAGACACCTTAAAATTAAGTTATAACTATACATGTGCCCATATTGCAGAATAAGTTGCCTATGTATTTGTAATAGGTGGAAAAAAAGGATTTGCAATAGAGTTCATTAGAAAATATATGTGCTACGTCTATCTCTCATATAGGTAGTAATCAGACCAAGGGTTTAGGAGATTACTTTGTGCAAATATTGTACAACGTTGCTTTATCCAAGATTAATTAAAAAATATATGTATGAATATTATGAAAGGATTTGCTTGTGTACTGCAAAGTATATATGTACCAATATAGTGCAGCATCGCTTACTCTGAGATGGCGTGTATAAAGAGTGCTATGTCTGTCTCTCTTCCACTCATATAAAGTACACATTGAATTTTACATAAGGTTCAGTTTTTGGGATCGGTTTGGTTGTTTCGTACTACTCATTAGGACAGTGGTAATTTATGTATGGCCAAAGTGAATTACTGGTTATAGATGGGCCGTGTTCCTTGCAGCTATATAAACTCAAACAAATATTAGTTAATTACATCGTTAGAACCTACTGAACACCTGCACATTACAAAATTTCAAAATTTGTTTAAATTTATTTGTACTGACATTCCACTGTCTTTATCAGCAGGAAGTAATAATATCCCGCTGGCAATTTTTGTTTTATGTTGAAATTAGATTGGTTACGGGTTTTGTATAAATCCGCTGAAATGATTAATTTCAGCTGTGACAATTTTGTACTAATTTATGACAATAATCTTATATTTTATAATTATTTTTTCCACCAAATTAAATCATATAATTTGGAAATTTAATGGGCGCTAAATAATAAAAATTTGAAAAACTGGAGTTACAAAATATATTCTAACAATCAAGTATCTACAGGTATGCTAAAGTGAAAATTTAAAATATAACATAAAAACTGTAAGTTTTGTAAATTAGGATGTTAAAAATATTAAATAAATTAAATATATGTGCTTTTAGGCAGTAGGTTTCCTTGTTGTTCTGCTTGAAAAATTCGAGTTGAATTACGACGTTTTAGATATTTTATAGTTCAATGTTGGAAATTTAAAAAATTAAATATTTGTTTGTTATCTTGGGAAATTCCATATTTATTATTCAAGGCATTGTTTGATATAGCATGCAGGCACTCAGTATTTAAAATTATACTACAAAAGAATTGCTTTAAATGCATCATTGGTGGTTCTAGCAGGTGATGCAATTCACTTATGTGAAAATTTGGACCTTGTAAAAAATTAATTGTTCATAGTTCCTCAGGCAAACATTTTACCAATCAGGAATTTGGTTGGTTAAGCTACAATTCTTGTGGCTTGTTGCTGATGTCATGCTTTTAATTAATGAGAAATTTCCCAAACCTGTTTGCTGCTAGTATTAAAAATGTTGTGTGCATATAATGCAAAAGCAGTTTTCCGAATAACTTGCATGAACGAAAGAGACAACAAGTGAACATAGCAACATCTATTAATTAATAAAGTTTGTTTTGACAACAACTTCGTGTTGAGGATCTGCCTGTGAATACTAATACGACTTCAAGAATTCATCAACATTTATCTCAACGGATAATACCCAGTTGTTAGTAAAAAGAAAAAATTATCACATCTAACTGCATTGAAACCTGGATTAGCAAGCATGAAGTCCATGAACCTTCTACTGTTTCTTATAATTTGGTATTCTCAACAAGCTATTAAAAATTGGTTGTTCCTATACCGGTACAATCCGTATGAAACGGTTATAAGACTGTAGCCAAACAAAAAGGAAGTTTGTTTGATCCTATCACTTGTTACGGTAAAACCCGCGACACAACAAAAGGATAAGTCGGCTGATACAGTTGGAGGCTGTTGTCAGAGTAGAAGAATTAACCTTTGCATGTTATAATATGTATACTATAATTGACACACAAAATTCAAGTAACTTCGGAATTTGACTTTTATAAAATCAGAACTGACCATTTAAACGATGAAAAGAAACTACATATAAAAACTCTAGACATAATGTATGATCCCAATACAAAATTAACATTCGCCAATAAAATTAAACCTCAAATCATAACAACCGATGAAATACCTATACATACTAGATCATACAGACATCCAGGTGTGCATTAAGCCGAAGTGCAAACACAAATAAAATAAATGCTGGAAGCCGATGTTTTACCTTTTCAATCTTCGTGGAATGTCCTGATATGAATGGTCCCAGAGAAAATAGATCATAGCAGATAACTAAAGTGACGGATAGTAACAGATTAAAGGAAATTAAGTGAAACAATTATAGATGACAGATACCGCTTATCTAATATTTCAGATTATCATCATCATTAGGTCTTTAGTCCTGGAACTGGTCAGACGCGTATCCTCATTGTTTCCTATTCTGTGTTAACCCACATATTTCCTTGAAATTTCCAGTCTGCATCTTTCACTATCTGTGTGTAATAGTCTGATGTAAGTCTACCTCCACCTCCTTTTTTCTATCTCTGCTTGTAATATATCCCGCACTAGTCCCCGTAGTGCCTTAGGACGTATCCTGCTCTTCTATTTCTCCTATTTTTTTCGACAGATAACTTTATACCCTTACTACTTCTATAACCTCTTTTTCATTACCTTTGTTTGTCCATGCTATCATCCTCATACATCTGTAGCACAACTTTTCAAAAGGCGTCTACCGCTTTTTATCTGCTTCACCTACTGTCCCTATTTCATAGACATACTGTGCTGTGCTCCACACATATGCTTTCAACAAGTTCTCTTTGTTTCTATGTTTGTTGTCTTTGAACATAGCTGCTGCTCTTTCTTATTAAATGCAGTTCGATTCCCTAATATTGTTTATAGATTTATACCCTATTCTTCCGAAATTCAGCAGCATGTGAAGGGGGTTAAGCAGCCTGCGGCAACGAAGATCCTCCAACACTTGAATATTTGCCGAATTAATAGTTTTCTAATATATCCTTTCGCACAATCAACATTAGTTAAAAATATTTCAAAACCAACACCTGTAGTTTATAGTAATTGTCAGATTTAAGTGAATATGTTTTTGTCATAAGGTTTTACGTCTTAAAACTGGTTGGGCGGGTACCTTCACTTATTTCTATTCTTAACTAGCCTACACTGTTCCCTGAAATTCGCACAGCCTAAGTACAGCTCGGTTCCCCTTCTGTTGTTTCCTAGTTATATGCCCTATTTCACCAACATTCAGTGGTATGTAAAGGAGGTTAAACAGCTTCTGGCTGCCAAGGTACCTCAACACTTAGACATTTGCCAAATTAATAGTTTTCCAATATATTCCTTCGCACAATTAACATTAGTTGAGAGTATTGCAAATCCCATACCGGTAGTTGCTTATAATAGTCATCAGGTTATTTTTTTTCGTTATTAGGTTTCCTATCTTCGAATTGGTTGGATGCATACCTCCATTGATTTCTATTCTGAGCAAGCCTACTTCTTCGTTTGAAATGTGGTGCTACAGACGTATGACGAAGATATCATGGACAGACAAAGTTAAGAAAAAAGAGGTTCTAGAAATGGTAGGGGGAAAAGGAAATATGTGTAAAACAATAAAAAATAGGAAAAATAGGATGATAGGCCACGAACTAAGGCATGAGGGAATAGTGTGGAATATATTAGAAGCAGACATGGGAAAATGGAAAGGTCGAGGTAGACCTAGGTTAGACTATTGTACACAGATAGTCAAAGATGTAGGCTGTGGGAACTTCGGGGAAATGTGTAGGCTAGCTCAGGATAGAAACTAATGGAGGTACGCGTCTAGCCAGCTCCAAGACAGAAAACCTTGCGATGACAAAAAATAATTGTACCTTAACCTGATGATTATTATATCCAACTACAGCTGTTGGTTTTACAATATTCTCAACTAATGTTAATTGCTGAAAGATTTACTGAAAACTATTCATTCGACAAATGTTTGTGTTGGGGATCTCAGCAGCCGCAAGCTGCTTAACCCCCTTTATACACCATTGAATAACGGTGAAATAGGGCATACATATTTAGGCTGTAGGAATGTCAGGGAACTGTGAAATCTAGCCCAGAATAGAAATCAGTGAAAGTACGCGTCCAATCAGTTCCAAGACGGAAAACCTTAAGACGAAAAAAGAATTGCACTTAAACCTGATGAGTACTATAAACAAATACAGGTATTGGTTTAGCAATATTCTCAACTAATGCTGACTGTGCAAAAGGATTTATTAAAAAACTAATCATTCGGCAAATGGCTAAGTGTTGGAGTACTTTGCTAGGCTCAGGTTGCTTAACTACCCTTCACATACCACTGAATATCGGTGAAATAGGATATATATTTACAAAGAAATGGAAGGGGAACCAAGCTGTATCTAAGCAGTGGGAATTTCGGTGAACTATGTTGGCTAGCGCAAAATAGAAATCAGTGGAAGTACGTGTCGAACCAGTTCAAAGACGGAAACCTAATGACAAAAAATAATTGCAGTTAAACCTGATTGTTATAAACAACTAAAGTTGTTGGTTTTGCAATATGTTTAACTAATCTTGATTGTGATAAAGGATTTATTGGAAAACTAATAATTCGGCAAATCTTCAAGCGTCGAAAATCTTGGTAGTCACAGGCTGCCTAATCCCCTTGACATCCACTAAATATCGGTGAAATAGCGTATATGTATTTACAAAACAATAGAAGGGGAACCGAAATGTATCTATCAAGAAAGAGGAGCGGCTATGTTCGAAGACAACAAACATAGAAACGAGGACAAAAGTGTTTGAAGCATATGTGTAGAGCACACCACTGTTCGCCTATGAAATAGGTACAGTAGCAGAAGCAAGCAGGAATAGGAAAAAGCCTTTTAAAATGTTATGCTTCAACATGGACAGATAAAGTTAATAACAAATATTTTATAGAAATAGTAGGGGAATAAAAATATCTACCTGAAACAAAAAAAAATAGGAGAAAGGGAAGGGAAGGATATGTTTTAAGGCATTTTTGGAGAAAGCGGGGGCTGTATTACAAGCAGATATAGGAACAGAGAGGTAGATGTAGACCTAGATCAGAATATTGCACGCAGATGGTCAAAGATGCAGACTGTGGGAGTTTTACGGAAATATGCAGATTAACTCAGAATAAGACACAATGGAGATACGCCTCTAACCAGTTTCAGGACTGAAGACTTGATGATGATGATGAATATCATTTTTAAATTACTATGCATTAATCTACTATTAAAATGAAATTATAGAATATCCTACAATGTCATGTATATTTACGTATTAAGATAAAAATGTTATAAAAAGAAGAAGCAACTAAGATAATGTGTCTAGTTTTTGCTGAATGTTTTTGAACTGTTTTACTTAAAACAAATTGTAATTACAGTCAGTATTCAATGTAGTACTTGTTTACCTTGTAATAAATATTTTTTATATTATTCGCAAAATAAAAAACTTAATTTATGCCAATCGTTAAACTGAAAACCAATACTTCTGCTCTACTAAACTCATGGACGGTGTTTCGGGGGTCAGTAATTAATTTCTATAACCACGGATTGTATAGCTTCCGATTTTGGAAGATTCATAATTTTTAAGCTTGTTATTCAAATTTAGTTTATTGAAATCGTTATATAGCTATCAAAAGTTGAACACCTCAAGTGCTGGTACTGAGTAGTAATACAGTATTGCCCGAAATAAACAGTACTGAAACTAAGTTGGCGGTGTTTTTATGCGTGCGCTGTCACACTCAAGTTAGCTAGTATAGACCTGTCAAGTAAACCTCAAACAAGTAATTAGTAGGGCCTAATTGTTAAAAATGGTGTTAAGTACAGAGGAGAAAGTGTTTCTGGTAGAGCATTATTTTCGTTCATACGGAATCGGCCGACATAATGGTGCAAGTTTGCTATACGTGTCTGATCAATTCACACAAAGGTTTAATAAACGTTCTCCAAGTAATGCTGTAATTTTGAAGGTTATTGAAAAGTTTAGAAATACAGGTAGTGTATTGTGCCAACGAAAAGGAAACTCGGGGCGTCCCAGGACAGTTAACAACAACAATAACCATGAACGTGTTTTGAGCAAATCTTAGAAAATCCGAAAGTCAGCCAGGCAAGGAGAGCGTTACAACTTGATTTAAAAAACTTCCTTTCAAAGAATCCTGAAGGAGCTGGGTACATTTTCGTATGTGATTCAGGTACATCAACAACTACATCCTCGGGATTATCGCAGTAGAATGGAATATTGCGCCAGAATTCTCGCGTTACAGTATGAAAACCTGAATTTTTGAAAAATGTTTGGTTTTCAGACGAAGCACATTTTCACTTGTCAGGCTATGTGAATCGTCGCACAAATCGATTTCTGGGCTTTGCCAGACCCGATGAGGTTCAAGAGGTTCCTTTACATAGTGAAAAAGTGAGTGTCTGGTGTGCTGTTTCCGGACACGGAATCATTGGTCCGTACTTTATCGAAGAGAATGGTAGGCAAGTCACACTTAATCAACAGAGGTACAGACAAATTTTAACACGATTTATCCCTGATCTACGTCAATTCTGTCGTGCACGTAACTTGGCATTTCGAAACCAATTTTTTCAGCAGGACGGGGCAACTTGCCATACTGCTGCCGCAATTCGTCAATTTCTTCAAGAACATTTTCCAAGCAAATTCATATCACGATTTACTGACTTCCTTATCCTTCACATTCTCCAGACCTCACACCTCCAGACGCATACATTTGGGGCATGGCTAAAATGCCGTTTTCAAACGGGCACCACAAACCATCGATGAATTAAAGGATGCCGTTAGAGTCTTCTTCGCAGCCCTGAGACAACCCTTATTCAATAACATGACCAGAAACTTAGAACATCGTTAGAAGTCTGTCTCGAACGAGGAGGTGCACATTTAGAACATATAATAAAGTGTCAATAATATGTATTTTTTAAATATACAAAACAATTACAATTTCACTACTGTTTATTTCGGGCAATACTGTAGTATGAATTCTTAAGAGAGGATTTCAATTTAGCAATTTATGCAACATTATGATATACAGAATTTCAAAGTCGAATAGTGGCTTTTTCCAATTACAGCTTAGTCTAAGCTGTTATATCATATTGATATATGTCGCTTATAAAATGCCATATTTTACACACTTAAAAGCTGGGTAACTAAGTAAATAACAATGCCTCATTCTTATCATACCGTTTTTTATAACATTTCATAACAACCTTTGATAATAATTTTAAATAGTGCCAAGCGTTCACAGCTGAAGCATAATCCTTATACACTGGATAATGTATTACAAAATTCCAGAATGTTATCTGACATTTTAGTACAAGCATACGAGAGTAAGTAACATATTTCAACATTGAAAGCGTATACGATTACAAATAGCACTAGTTCTTCAATTCTGTCTTTAGTAGGCTCGTTGTAAACATTAAGAAAACTTGAATAAGCAACATAAGGAAGAAATAAAATAGCTGCTTCGGTAGAATTAAAATAAATCAGAGTTGTTGACGTAACGGGTTATTAACTACCATATTTTGTGCAATAAATAAAACGAGGTTGACACAACTCCGGAAATTTTACAAACATTCTTAGAGTTACATCTTATGCACTGCATATGCTCCACGATAGAGTAAATGGATAATCAAACTTTACAAATTTAATTGAAAATCAAATACAATGGGCGCTTGGGTAATTTTGGTTACTGTTTCAATAATTTATATATAAAACATTGTAAGTTAAAGCAAGGTTAACAAAATTATTTTTGTAGAAAAATATAAAAATTATTTTGTTTAGAGAAAGAGAATTAGCTTCAAACTGTTAAGCCCTATATAGATAAACAACTAGTAGATAACCAGACATTGAAATTAATACATCATAAACCACATTTGAAGATAACCTCAAAAATGTATGTTCCTTAAGTCTTATTAATAATTCCTATTTAAGTGTGGCTTAAAAGCAAATAAATTTCACTGTATAGCGTCGATATCAGGCTTAGTTTGAAATACTCTATATCGAAAATAATATTAATGCATTATTAATGAATTAACGTTTAGATACAGAAAAAATGAATAAGCAAACTTTTACCGCATCACACGTAAGCTACGGCTAAAAAAAACACTAAATTTACAAGAAAAACAATTTTATTATATTTTGGTATTGTAACGTACATGTCTCGTTAACGATGAAGTCATGCGACGCTAAACGCTTTTTTTCTTTAACGGTTCACTAGTTCTAGTATTATGGCTTTTGCACTGATTATCGATGATAAATCGTCGGCTGTTTGAACAAACTCATACTTCTTTGTTTAGTATACTGAACTGTCAGTGAATTTATTATTTCTTTGGTTTCGTAATATACAACGATAAGTTTACAATTCTGCACACCGTTATTGTGACTATGTATACTTTTGCTAGTTAAAATAATTTAATGGATATACTAACCTTGGACGGCACGAATATGAATGATATGTAGAATGTTGTGCCTTTCAACATTTTAAGATACTCTATTCAAGAACAAACATTAAGGGCTTAACGATATCAAAGGTGTGATTAGAAAATACACCTGAATAAATTTTTCACTAGAACTTTAGGTTTGAAAAAAAATTACTTACAAAGACTGGCTACTGCATTGTATTTATACTACAAAAAATAGCAACAAGACAAAGGCACACAACATCAAATGGTACTCTAACATTATGACAATAGCAGGGATTTAGTGTTTGTGTATCAAGAACCATTTTGGATATGTTTGCGTCGATTTGTCTATTCTACTCGTTTGTATCATTTGCAGAGAATGTTTGGACGATCTGCACCATCCCTTTGCAATATCTCTTACTTTTATTGATCATATTTGAAATAACTGTGAACATTTATTACGTAATGTAAGTAGGCTGTGGGAATTTCAGGAAAATGTATAGGCAGTTCAGAATAGGAAGCAGTGGAGGTACGCATCTAACCAGTTCTAGGACTATATCTAATGATGGTGATCAGAATGATAGGACACACATCAAGCCATGAGGGAATAGCGCGTCCTATATTAGAAGCAGAAAAGGAAAGAGGAGAGACTGAAGTATACGTAGATTAGACTATTGTCTACAGATAATAAAAGATTTGAGATATGTGTAGGTTGGTTTAGAACAGAAAACAATAGAAGTGCGTCCAATCAGTTCTAGGACAGAAGACGTAATGATGATAATGCCATTCAAAACAAAATTTCTCCACTCTATAATTGTGGGTGATTTATATATGGTACTGCTAGAGGCATTCGTAGACCATCGATAAACTGGAAAAATTACTCATCAGCCCATAAACGCGCACATTGTGTAAAATATCAATCAGTATCACGTGCTGAGAACATTGTTGTAAGTTTATTTAATGCTTATCCAGGTTGTAGACATGAGTATTATTGTATGTTTGACAATGGTGAACACTTTGTTTTCTAAGGAGATTCAGCTTATGAAATAAGAGAATTGTTAATTCTCATTTAGAAGAAAAAGGAGAACTTCAAATTACCAAGCTTTTAATACATGAATAGATTTTGCTAGGCAGACGGTTGTTACGTGTTACAGTATTCTGCGCGGAAAAGCTAGAACGCAGCACAGTTAGTAGTAGAAAATTGCGTACACCCAATACCGCAATAAAATACAATGAGAAAATCGAATTCCAAAAGAATCAGAGTTCAGGATAGCTCAAAACATAAGAGAGCGAGGTGGATGACCTAGAAAAAAAAGACTTGGAAACCTCTGTAACAAAGAAATTTATATTACGTACATGAAGGGTAACATACAACGCGTAAAGAATATTTACAAGCATCGAAGGTACATATTTGTGTAATCGTTCGTTAGAACGTAATGCACATAAAACATCAATTTACATATAATTCAGTATAACCTAAACCTCAAAAATTTCACCCATAAAATCTTACTATCTAATTACAAGCATATTTACAATATATTCAAACCTTAAATATGTACAAGAAATATTGAAATAATAATATAGTAAGTAAAAAGTTGTTGTAGGAAATACATCTCGTAACATTACAATTTTAGATAGTCCGTTGTTGACTTTCACATTAAATTACACAGTAAAACACAACCAATAGAAAAGCGCACAAACGCATTGGAATTTTTAAACAGTAGTTTATAAAAAAAATAAATACATAACGGTTCGTGTTTTTGAGCGTGCGTTAACGTCGGTCTGCAATGTATTGTAGAATGTCTATCTGCCAAAATAGCAACACAAAATAAAGCAAGCAGGAAAATACATTTTTCTGAAGCTATCTTCTTTGTGGTACCATTTCAAGAAATGCAATTGGGACTCGAACAACTTAAATATAATGCACTAGCACAAACGCCCTTTTAAAACGCGACTTTACAACGCTCAAACGACGTTGTATAACAGTAGTAGAAAGAAGTCGAATACTAAAGAGCAGTCGAATAAGTTAAGAGACATTTTTCAAAGTTGGACTTGTATTTATACAGCTCTGAAAACATATAAGGAAAATATAAAACTATTCCTACCGATATTGGTATAGATTATTCTGAGAAGGCAATGGGAAATATATACAACGGCAAAACCTTCCTAAAATTAAGAAAACAAAACACGATAATTAATTTTATTGAACTTCGTTCTTAGCAGGGGAAAGCAAAGTACATTCTAAAATGTTCTTGCGCGATTAGGCAAATAGCAACACCTTACATTTGATTTTCCAATGCTCCACCTGAAGGTGCTGCAGAAAGCGAGTTTTTTTTATCTGGAAAATTTGAAATTTTGCCGAACCCTTGCTGTTCCTAGCAAGGTAGGGATCTTTAACGTGCGTGATAACACTTACTCCACCTCCATTTTACCTCTCATCCGAACGAGGTGTGTTTTTGTGAAAAATGCTCGCCTAACATTTTTGAAGCTGACCGTGTTGGGATTTGAACCCGGGACCGTGGGCGTAGTAGTCACACACAATCCACTACGCCACGGAGCCGTTCATTTACATTTCCAATGCTCCACCCGAAGGTACTACATTGGCCAGGAGGCGAGTTTTTTGTTGCCTGAAAATTTAGAATTTTGCCGAACCCTTGCCGTTCTAGGCAAGGTAGGGATCTTTAACGTGCGTGACAACACTCACACACGGGACCTCCATTTAACCTCTCATCCGAACGAGGGCGTAATATTTGTGAAAAATGTTCACCTGCCATTTTTCAAGCAGTCGGCCGTGTCGGGATTTGAACCCAGGACCTTGGAATCCGTAGTCTTACGCTTACTACAATGATCCACGGCGACGCGAACATAACAAGCAGCGGTTTTAATGTTTAAATATTTGTTAAGTTTGAATTATTTGGGAAAGTAACATAAGACGTGGTTTAGATTAGCGTTTTCAATCGGGGTTGTTGTAAGTTAATGGAGAATCGCTATATTTCATAAAGATACCATAACAAATCCCGCCCAGCAAAATTGAAAGGTCGGGTAGAAAGTAGAAGCAACGAATTAGGCAGTACAATAATAACAAACAGCAAAAAAAAATCGTTTGGGAAAACTTAAAGAAAAGCCAGAAACCAACAAAAATCAACTTATATCCGGCTCGAAAGACCCATATACATTAATACAAGGAACTAAAAAAAAATCTCTTAAGAAAACTACAAAAAAATAATCAAAAATCAACAAAAGAATCTTCATTCGGCTTGAGGTTTCAGTATATCGGACGAAACCAAGAAATATAAAAAACATAGGAAAAGGAAAAGAATAAGGTAGCAATCATCGATCACAAAGATAAAATGGCTTAACACTAAAAAAAAGTCGTTGAAAGAAGGACATCTCTAGAATCTCAAGAAAAGAATCAAGTTTATCGCGATAAAACCAAAAAATAAGAAAAGGAACGAGAAAAACCAATGGTACAAGCTAAAACGAAAACGAAACAATAACTGTCACGCCTCAAAGTAAACAAGGGAACAATATGAATGCTAGATAGAAAAAGAAATTGAAGTTCTTCAGGTTGTCGTACCAAAAAATCGCATTAAACAAAGAACGGACGAAAAGGATTGCTAACTAAACCGAAAGTCGACTGAGTCGTGGTTTCCGAAGCAAAAAAAAATGTTTAGAAAGTCTGTAAGAGGACTAAAAGTAAGAAAACCAGCAAAACGATAGGGAAGGAAAAGTGAATTAAAAAGGAACAAAGCAGTAAAACTAAAACTAAAAACCATAAGAAAGCAGCACTGAAGCTGCAAGAAGAGGATCAAATAAAAAAAGTAAGGACAAAAGAAAATGCGTGTGTGTGTTAGACAGCTTTAGTCGCCTCTTACGACAGACAGGTTTTATCGTGGGATTATTCTAATCCGGACCCACACGAGGATAGGGTGAGTAGTGTGCGGGCAGAATGATAAGAATGGAACAGGGACCAATAAGGAAACCAATCAGACGATTTCTTTGTGGTACCATATCAGGAAAAGCAGCTGGGGATGAAACAACTTAACTATACTGCATTAGCACAAACGTATTTTAAAAACGCGACAGCGCTCAAAGGATAATTAATTCCATTGAATTCCGTTGTTAGCAGGGGAAAGCAAACTACATTTTAAAATGTTTCTGCGAGATTAGGCAAATAGCAACATCGCTAAACAAATCGGGTTGCCTACCATTTTTGAACAGCATAGAGATTTGTATGATTATCGATCCACGCTATAAATATTTTCGAAATAACTTAATGAGGGGGAACCTTCCTACCCATAAAAGTTGAACAACGAACACGTGCAGATATAACAAAATAGAATTTCACGGACACGAACAAATAACAAACAACTCATTTAAGCATTTCATCTTTCCCAAGAACGTATTTAGAAGTAGTTTTAACGACCAGCAAATATATCCAGCCGCGGTTGAATATTTTGCAAAGAATTGCTAAAAGCGAGCTTCTCGGTTGTAGAAGTGGTTTTACAATAGCATTCATTTCGACGAAAAACTATTTGAAATAACAAAAGCGTCTCTCAAGGAAGAGTGTTTGCTTAGCTGTTGTACACAGCAAGCGGCGGTTTTAATGTTTGAATATTTGTTAAGTTTGGATTATTTAGGAGAATAACATAAAAAGGGGTTTAGGTTAGCGTTTTCAATCTAGGTCGTTGTAATTTAAAGCAGAATCGCCCTATTTTAGAAAGTTACCGCAACACAGTGTAATGGGAATTTTGAAAAATTATTTCTGATCTCGCGTTTTTAAATTATTAAAAATATAAAAGCTGTTATTGCAAGAAATTAGCAAAATATATGCAACGGCAGTTATTCTAACTAATTCGCACACCTGTTTGTTTATTGGACAGGCTTCTGTATATTACACTGACTTGAGTGCTTCAGTTCAATAACTTTGCTCGGATTTTCTAGCGACCACCATGTTAACGCTTTAAAATTGGAAAAATCGAGGTACTAAAAAAAAGCCTTGTTTGTCGGTAACGTTTTTGAAAAAGTATATTTTTCAGTTGGTCTAACATGTGTCGGCGGAATTATATACGTCATCATTTGTACAAATTGTTTAATGAGCAGGCATACCACGAGAATATCATTTTACTAAACTGTGTAATTTAATTACAAATAAAAAGTTGAACTGTAAAGTAACACCATACTAAAATAAGAACTTGAAAATAAAATTGTACAACTATATATCTTCGTATTCCATGTTTTATTGGATTGTTGATTTGTTAATTTTAATGTTGATAAAAACTAATACAGAATCATTCCTTCTGATATACTGCGAATAGGATCTTTATTATATTTTTAAAAATTTTAATAAAATTGCATTTTTTCTTTTTCGAAATTTCACTAAATGTACATCAGAAATAATTAAACCTCAAAAAGTGTAAACAACAATGCGTATATGTCTACACCCTGTGTAAAAAGAGAGGTATAACTAAATGTATCCATAACCACCTGTTTCCAAAGCAGAATATTCATAATATTTCATACTGTATTAAAAACACATCAAATAAACCTTACGTCTTTAAAGCAAGAGAACTATTTCCTATCGAAAGCTAAGTGAAGTTAACAATTGTCCATATGTTTAAATTTATACTTATTGATGCCATTTTGTTAGTTTTGACAACAGGTTCTAATAGAATAGAAGACGACTCGACTTTGCTAATTTTGACATTGTTGCAGAACCAGTAACAAAAATTATTCTGAACATGCAGGAATAATTAAGAATTCAGCTTAATAATGGTTCTAATGAATCCGACTTTGTATCTTTTTACAATCTATTCAATTCATATTCGTCAACAACAATTTTGATATATTTGAATATATTTATTTAACTCTTTTAGATTTTATTAGGCAAAGGTTGTGCTTGTAAGGGAGTAGAAAATCTGAAAGAAATGCCTATTTTGGAGCCGAATCAAGACTTTGTTCTGTTTTGATCTATCTATTATTGGAATTTTTGAATAAGGCACATTTGGGTTGCTAATAGCATTGTCATATATTTTTCAATTAATTTTATTAACTTAAATTAAAGATTAACTACTATATCTTATCAGTCTTATCATATTTTTTAGTCATGGGATTCATAACGCTTATATAACATGACGTCCGAAGCAAAAAGTATATACATCAACAGTGTGACCGATTCGTTAGCACTGTATTGATCTAGATTTTCAATCTGCCGAAAATGACTTCAAACATAATATTATTTGTAATTTTATCCATAGTCTGCGCAACTGCATTTGCAGAACGTAATGTTCGCTTTATAACTGAGCATGAGCCAGTACTGGAGTCATTACCCAAGGTAAGATTTTTTGTATTACAAAAAACTTTTGATCCCGTTTACTAAATTTATGTTTTTATTCAACTAAGACAAGCATAAAAAGGTAAAACTTACGTTTACTTTATGTAGTTTGCGGGATTCTAGTAACATACACACGATTAAATTTTTTACTTTACCTAAGTTTTAAATAATGAAGTACTTCTTAATGTAGTTATGGTTTCCTTTAAGGTTATCCTGTATTGGCCAATTTTAGGTTTCCTTGAGTTCCTCAACAATTTCACAGTAATTAAAACAAGAGAAGTTAATAAATTCATCTATATGTTTAAAAGAATGCCGAAGCGTTATCAATAAATATAACAGACATATGACGTTAGCGTATCGCTTTGTAAAACATTGTGTTTTTGGGGAGATGCACACATGCTTATACGTTTTGATAAATAGTATTGAAATTATCTGACGTGCATGAAGTGAACCCGGCGTCAGTGCGGATGCTTTTCGTCGCATTATTGATACGGTAGAGTATAAGTGAAAATGCACTATTTGTATAAAAATAATTTTTACTAATTAAATGAATATTATTATTATTGAAAACGAATAACGAATCTTACTTTACTAAGCCTTTTGTAAAAAACATGCGTCGCAAATATAAACAGAATGTTGTAAACATATATATTGATAACATCCCACCTAATTATAAAAAGACTTTCGGTCTTTATTTCGTTTACAAATTGAGCATCCTCTAGATTTATTTTGTTCCTTTCCCAGTTGTTCAGTATTTCGTTCAGGTGTAGTCAGAAAACATGTCAGCTATTTCAGAAATTTTTCTTTTTATTAGTACAAAAAGTCTAGGATTAACTTGTAGATTTGTTAAATGTGGACATATTAAACCCAAAGCTAGCCTTTTTTTTATAAATCTACGACGTTTTATTGTGCTATTTGATTTAAAAACCACAAAAGAAGTTACTGCAACTGTATTCAGAAGTGAGAAAAACAGTCAGCGGCCATCTAGGCCTGTTCCATGATACATCATGATTGCTGAAAAGTTCATCAACTACGTTGACTCCCTTCCGTAAAGATGTAAAACCTAACAATCTCTGGCTTATGTTTGGGTCATGTAGAATCATCAATTATATCAGAATGATGCATTGTTGATAATAATAACACAATTTTGCCTCTCTTAGGTACGTATG
Organism: Platerodrilus igneus; assembly: GCA_036346225.1. Taxonomy (NCBI): domain Eukaryota; kingdom Metazoa; phylum Arthropoda; class Insecta; order Coleoptera; family Lycidae; genus Platerodrilus; species Platerodrilus igneus. The sequence goes on from JARFIW010001168.1 coordinate 1,270,083, forward strand.
ACACCAGAGTCACATGTTTTGATTTAAAATGTAAACATAGAGGTGTTTGCATCTCGATGTTTTGTTTGTAGAAAATCCAAAAACATTGTCTTTTTATTTTTCCGTAAAGCAACTGTCGTTATGAGTTTATATTCCGAATAGTCTTAGTACAAGTGGATAACTTGCAAACTAATTATCAAATGTTATGTTACGGCCACTATTTTTTATAGGCCCACAAACTATATCCTCCAGTCTATTACTTGCGTTGAAGGGATTTTCTGGTTGTTCATCAACATAAACTTCTTGGTTCAGTACATAGAAGGTTCTCGCATCATCTAACGCAAATATTTTTATCCCGTACTTTGCAGACTTGTTTGGTGCAAATTGGCGAAAACTACATCGACCTCTGAATGCCTCTAGTTTCTCATCTATTGTAACATATCCGCTAGGAGTGTAGACCCCTAAACAATTTTCAATAAAAATATCAAAAATTTGCTCGCATGGCAGCAAGTTTGTGCAACCAACGCATTTCTCCCCCTTATCAAACCGTAAAGTTTGTAATAATGTACTACATTTTTATAACACATTGTTGCTCTAAAGATATCAACTCTTTAACCATAAGTATTCTACAAATCATCAATATTTAACCTTGCTGATTTCAATAAACCAGCTATATATAAAAGCCTTATGAATGCTTTCAGCTCTTGCAGCGTAGCATCTTAAGTCAAATGGCACGTGTCAGAACAATTATAACTCTGAGTTGTTTCCCTTAGTTTTTCATTTATGTATGCTACAATATCTGACAGCATTTGATCTGTAAAAATAGCTGCAAGCACTGCAACGGTTTTTGGATCCTGCTGAATTATCGCTTTACACTAGACAGATGAATAAATATATTTCTTTGTTTTTACAACTAAGTTTCCATCCTATCGAACTATCCTTTCCAACATATTCGTTGTTTATCCAAAATACTCCGGTTCTTGGTTCAGTAAAGATAGAAATATCTGCATCATAAATTATTTGTTCAGTCACCGAATCTGTAGATCTTTCACTAAGATGGTCTTCTTCGGCTTCTGAAAAGGAATACTAATTCATGCCCCACTATATTATCGTCTGTTTGCACTTCTTCTCATAACTTGAGTATATACTTTTGTTCCTTTTCATACGACATCATTCTAAAACATAATTTGATACTTCTCTAGAGTTACAAGTAAATTACATAAATTTATCTTGAACAAGAAATAAAAACTAAAACAAAAAAGCAAAGTGTACGGTGGGGTACGGTACTATATTCAATAATTTCAAAAATCCGTACTGTGGGGTATGATATGCACGCACTAGCTAAAACACTATGTCGGAGTATATAATACCCCACCATACCGATCTTGGGTTAACCGGTTTCCCAAAATTCATGATGATCATTTTCCTCTTCCAGAGTTCTCACATTTATAGCTATTCATGATTTTCATCTTTTGTGTTACAATCTACTACCTCAATATTCTTCTCTAGCGTATGCAAATAAAAATCACAACTAACAAAATCATTGGTTTTGCGTATCTAAACATAGCATAGCGATACTAATGAAAAAATGAAAAGAAAATTCTTATAAGATACAATTATCTTATGTTTCACTGAAAAGCAAATAATAATTGTTTGAAATTTTCTGAATATACTTTCACCGATAATTTTGTATAAAGTAGAGTTTATTCTTTTTTAAGTTGCACCAACATCTTGATAGACACAAAATATAAAACTTACCCGCTCCTGAGGTTAGTGTATACCATTTTAAACTATAAGCAATTTCTAACAGTAACATGCAAAGATGTTTTTACTTTCCAACAACTGATGGATATTGTCGGGGTTTTGGAAGCAGTTTTAAATAGAAAACGTTTTGTGTAGTAATGTGCAGCAGTCATCACAGTTACTACTGCTTCAGGGACGTGCACTCTATAAAAGAGACGGAAGCACCGCTTCCCCTAGTTGTTATAAGAATAAGCATTTAAAGTTTATTCAATTTGATAGAGCATTCATTGCTCCTTGACGTACGTTGTTGCTCTTTGCATCTTTCATACGTAAGTTACTTCCTTAAACAAATACAAGAAACTGAATAGAAAAGTATTCATGTCTATATCATCATCTGTAAACGACTGATCGTACATAATCGCGCCCCTTCGTCTGTCAGCATAGACTTTTTGAACTTGACCACTTTGCGACATTTTCTAGCGCTTCTAAATGTGTAAACGATATCAACTTGAGGTTCATCCTACACGATAAATCGTCACAATCGTGTATTTATCGAATGCTGTCGATTTTAATTGAGTTGGAAGCGGTGTCTACTGCCGCTTCATGAAAGATGAACGTTTGTTGTTGTTTGTGTTTATAGTGGTTATCCATATACTAGAAGTAGATTTATTTTATTGATATCGCGGCTTAAGTAGCAAACTCGTGCTTTGGGTAGGTAATAATATTTTTAATAAATCACGAACAAGTGAATTACTTTTAATTTGAATTACAAAGTTTCAAAACTAATTAAAAATGTGAGTTTGGTAATAGGATTTAAGCTTTTTTTAGTTTAGATTATTATACCATCATTAAGTGGAGTTTGTGTTTGTAGTAGGTATCATAAGAAAAATTATAGTGTTGTAAATATTTGATAATATTTCTCAACAACTCGGAAGCAGATTTCAGAACTACAGTGAATTAAAATACGTCGAATTATGTAATTATAACAAGTATAATAAAGCCCGTTTTGCTGAAGAAGCCTTTAATAGTTTAAAACTTAATTATGCAAAGTTTTTTGACATTTTGGCATTAAATTCACAGCTAAGTGTTTTATACAACACTCAGAAGTCAATAATCAAAAAACACTGTTAAATATGCTTCGTTTTTTAAAGAAATTCATTTGACAGAGTCCTATAGTGAAGTCTTTAAATTGTGTCTACTTGTTTTAACAATTCCGGCAACTAGTGTTTCGCTAGAACGCAGTTTTTCTACATTAAAACGCATTAAAACCTTTATCAAAAATTCAACTGGTGAATAAAGACTATCCCATATAGCTATGCTGTCTATAGAATAAGAATGTATTAACTTGCTATTGAAACCAAGATTTTATGATGATGTAATAGACAGGTTTGCACATGTTAATAGAAGAATAGAATTGTATTATAAATAAAATATTGAATAAGAGCCAAAGAAAAAAGTGCGTCGTCAACAACTGTATATAATGTTTAAGTGTGTGTATATTCGTATGTCTTATTGTTTATAGTTATTAATACTTAGTTTTTTTAGTGCTTGATAAGTAACTTGAAAAATACAGTCACATTAACTTGAATTTTAACGTCCTCAGGTTTATTATTTTTTAACCAAAAATGCCTTTTTAATATTTCTAAAATAAGATGATTTAGTTTTACTTCGAATAATAAATAGGTTTTAAAGATTTATCTTTGTTAATGTGAGTGCAATTCTTAAATGTGGAAAAATAAAAAAGCAATGTGGTCTTCCTCACATTTTAACAGCTGGTTATATTTGGTTATATTTTAGCATATTTTTTAAAAAGGTTGGTTCAATTCTAAATGGAAGTTTATTGGTATCAAAGGTTTTGAATAACATTTTAGGTAATTTGAAAATTCAAAATAATACAAACATTAACAATACATAAATCAGCAAAACTAATTATTGCAAATCCAAAGAAATAAAGTAATACGCCTCCAAAACAACACATATTTTCCTATATCTACTTTTTTGCTTCTAAACACAAAGCTCAAGCTTCTTAAGTTACACATAGTCACATACGCACCACACACGCACGCTTGTCACACACACGCGCGCAACACACGCGCACACGCATACCCACACTGGGCGTCCTTTAAAATGCGAAAAATGGAAATTACTTATCTTAAAAAAAAGGAGTATTAAAATCTAAGTTTCAAAAAGAGATAGAATTAAGTAATATAAGTGCCAACTTGAAGCGCTGCCCCACTAAAAAAAACTCACGGCACGCCACTATACTGCTTAGTTTGATCCTTGCTTTGTTCATAGAGTTAGTTGAACGAGATGTGTTATAGAAGCTGCATTGTTTTTACTACAATCTTAGATTTTTTAATTAGTATATTGAACCAGAATACGTCAAGAAATTTCTATAGCCTGCTCTAGTTATATTAAGCATAGCTAAGGAAGTGCTGTTTCCCCATTATTAATATCATTGCTGCGTATTGATCTCTATACAAAATTGGCATTTCTAGTGGAATTACAACTAAAATGTATTACCTCAAAACTATTATACATTCGATTGGGTTTTAGTAAATTAAGATGCAGTAAATGTAATACTGTTTTTTCTACTTTTATTTAGTAGGAAAAAATATAATTTTGTTGCTCTTTGTTTTGCAATCTTGTCTACTAAAGAGCTAGTGAAAATCAACACTGCCGATCTCGATGTTTGAAAGTACACTTTGTTTGCGTCTTTTAAATACAAAATTCGAAACAAACCTTTCTTTTAATCTTTCAGTAATAAATAACAAATATCAGAATCACCTACATGTGAACTCAGTAACAAAGATGTCTTTCGTCATAGATTCTAATATTCAAATTAATCTTAATAGGGTACATATTTCTAGAACTAGGTCTTCTATATACATATCCATTTCGTGTCACCTCAGTTCTTCTAGCAATATTTGATATATTTCAATTTTAGTTTAAATGCAATATTTTATTTTAATTTTGAAAGCCTATCACTTAAACCTTTTATTAATATAAATGCATATTTCAAAATATTCTATATAGAATTTATTATCTTCACTACTTTATTTTGAGCGTGCTTTTAAATACTAGAATGAAATCATTTAAAAGCAAAAATTGTGAATCTCTCAACAAACTCTCCAATTTACAAAAAGAATCTTGATATTAGATATACTTCCTAAAAAAAAATTATTTTGGAATTTAAACGTTTCTCCTTATGGTAATAAAATTTATATAATGATCTAGTATTTAAATTTTACAAATTCGAGAGTGTATCATTTATTTGTAAATGGAAGTCCAGTTTTCATAATTATATAGTATATAAATTTTTATCATTGTTCTGCTTGGTGTTATTAACATAGCAGTTTTAGTCAAGCTACTCATTTGGCATGCATTAGACTACACATCTACTCTATAGCTAACGGTTAGTAACTTGTTATGAATACGTTTAACTATAGCATCAGATGCATCTATTGCAGAGCTTGAACAAAAAGCTTCTTGGCTTTGGATTCGAGAACTACAAGGAATATCTGAGCTTTCTGTTTTAATTCAAATATAAAAGAAGAAAAAATTTTTGTCCTAAAGCACATTATTTGCTTATTTAACACAAATATTGAATTCGTTTGGTTTTTAGATGAAAAGCGGACGAGCAGAGGTCACTTATAGCCTCAACCTGTCTGAAGAAGAACAGCAGTACATAGCCAACGTAACTCAAGAAATTTATGATTCGACCAGTAATGAAGAAGAGAGGACTTCCAAATTGCATGTTGCTTTAAGTAGTTATCTGCCTAAATATCTACACGCAGTCTATACCAAGATCAGGATGGGCTTCTACTCATATTATTACAACATCGTAATAGTTGTAAATGGAGAAGTTGTAGAAGCGTTTGGTACTAGGAGGTGCTAATGCTATAGCTCCATGTGCATATCAACAACTTTTTACTTTCTCTGTTAATAACCAAGACACATAATTACCATATTTCTATAATACTAAGTATTGATTACTTATTTTCACTCTCTAATTTTTATTAAAGTGGCAAGTATTGCAACCCTTATTAAATTTAGTATAGTAAAATTAATGTTCTAATTTATGAATATATGGTAAGCGAAGAATCATTTAAGTTAAATTAAAATGCAGTACCTTAAAGCTATAGCAGTTCGTGAATAGGTAGTTCACTGAAAAATTAAATGTAGTGAGTGACCCTTTTTTGATGATAGAGATTTCAGAAGAATAAGGTCAGCTAACTCGTTAAATATGTGAATTTCTTATAGAATTCGTTCATAAAAAAGATGTATGCAATTTAAATAATATTTGTACACTCTGCAAGGGCAAGGTGGGTTCGAAGTGTTACCGAACTCTGAATGCTACTTCCTTTTATGTATGAAGGAGTACTGTTACGGTATTTTTCAAACACCCTGTTTTTGTATTTAAAAGCTACTATATCTGGACAATAAAATGTAATGTAGCGAACGTTATAGGTAGAGTGGGGCGCTATGCCGGTGAACGCAGAGAACGACGAACGCTCTCTTGCACGCTAGCTCTTGACCGGTAAACACGCGAAAAATGTAGCGTCGCATAGATACTCAAGTATCTTTATCCCTTATTGCTTAGGGTTAGCAGTACGAACATCGTAACATAACTGTAATTTTAGTGCACAGAAAATGTGGTAAGATATGATTGTATTGTACATAAGGTACTTCCTCATTATGATAATTTGGCGTCAGTTATTTGTTTGTGTAAATAAAACAAACTCCGTTTCTACAATCTGTTTTTAATAAGGAAGAACCCACGAACTAACCCTGATACCTTCCGGGCCTACCTTATAAAGTATTTATAACACTGACACCATCATCATCATATTGTTTTCGACCTTACTTAAGGTCGGTTTGACGCAGCTCTAACTTCTTTTCTAATCTGTGCTAATCTAAAAAGTTCTACATACCCTTCACAACCTCAATTTCTAATAATTTGACTAATATAGTTTGGTCTAGGTCTTCCTATATCCTTTTATCTTTTTCCTATCCATCTGACTTTACATAGATATTAGCAACATGATGGTTGTTAAAGAACTCTAACATGTTTACATGTTTACCATTTATAAGGAAATGAAATATAACCTTCAAAAAGGAAAAGTGTTAAAATATATGTTATGGTAAGGCTTAAGCAACGAAACGCTACCCACATGCCAGACCGCTACCTAATTGTGAGTTATGTCATGGTGACGTTTATTAAATTATATGTTATGGTAAGGCTTAAGCAACGAATCGCTACCAACATGCCAGACCGCTAACTAATTGTGAGTTATGTCCTGGTGACATTTAGTTAACTGATTTTTATTTTTTTGTTTTGTTTTCGAACTTACTTAAAGTCGGTTTGACGCAGCTCTAAATTCTTTTCTATTCTGAGCTAGTCTAAAAAGGTCTACATACCCTTCACAACCTAAATCTCTAATAATTTGACTAATATAGCTTTGTCTAGGCCTTCCTACTCTATTTTTATTTGGTAGTCTATAATCTAAGACTTTACTAAATAGTCCCTCATGTCTTAACTGGTGCCCTATCATTCTATCTCTCCTGACCTTCAATTGTTTCCACATACAGGGATCCTCACCTATCCTTCTATAAACTTCCTCGTTTGTTACTCTATCTGTCCAACTAATCTTTAACATTCTCCTATAACACCAAGTTTCAAAAGCTTCTATCTTTTTCTTATCTACTTCTTTAATTGTCCAAGCCTCACTACCGTATAGTAGAACGCTCCATACGTACGACTTTAAGAAACTTTTCTATTATCTAAACTAATACTATTAGCTATTAGTAAGTCTTTCTTTTTTAAAAACATTTTTCTAGCTTGAGCTATTCTAGCTACTATATCCCTTCTGCTACGTCCATCCTTTGTAATTATACTACCTAAATAGCAAAATTCATCTACCTCCTCTAACTCGGTATTACCTATTTTTAATTTTGGTTTAGAACTAGGCTGTAACTCACTTGTCATTATCTTTGTCTTTACTGAGTTAATTCTCATACTATAGTTACTCCATAGTATCTCATCTAAAATATTTAAAACTCTCCTAACTCTTTTCTAGACTCTGCTATAATGGCTATATCATCTGCAAAACGTAACATGTCTATTTTCTGTCCCTGTACACTAATACCTATCTCTTTTCCTCTCTGGCTAAGTTTAAAGCTTCCTCAATATAAATATTAAAAATCAAGGAGACAGTATACAACCCTGTCTAACACCATTTCTAATCTTAGCTTCCTTTTCTATTTCATCAAATCTAATTACTACGCTTTGGTTTTTATATAGACTGTAAATAATTTTTCTATCCCTATGAGAGATTCCTATTTTTGCAAAACCCTGAACATAACAATCCAATTAACCCTATCAAATGCTTTTCTAAATCTACAAAAGCGAAATGAGTCTTTTATTTTTTGTAACCTTTTTCGATAATTACCCTAATCATTAGTATCGGTTCTCTAGTCCCTCTGTCTTTACGAAAACCATATTGGTCTTCGCCTAAATAATTCTCAGTCAAAGCTTCTACTCTATTTTTAATTATTATTGCTAGTATTTTGGAAGCATGAGAAGTTAAACTAACTGTTCTAAAATTCTCACACCTATCAGCTCCTGACTTTTTGGGATTGGGATAATAATATTTTTTTCGAAATCTATTGGAACCTCACCTGTGTCATATATTACATTTATTAGTTCATATAATCTGTCTAAAGTTTTCTGACTTGCATATTTTATTAATTCTGCGGGAATATCGTCTATCCCTGGCGCTTTATTTAATTTAAGATTCCGAACAGCTCTATCAAATTCCTCTCTTAATATTGAGAACCCTATTTCTACATCCTCTTCTTGGTCGTTCTCTAACTCATCCATATCGTCTCCCTTATATAAATCTTCTAAATATCTTTTCCATCTATCAGCTACCTCAACTTTATTTATTAGAAGCTCATTATTCTCGTCTCTAATACCATTATATTTTTCCTATCTTCCCAAAAACTTTTTAACTGCTCTGTACGCCCTGTCTGTCTTACCTACTCTCAAATCATCTTGTATTCCTTACAATTCTCCTCCATCCATTTATTTCTAGCTTTTCTACACTCATGTACTATCTTATTTCTAACTGTATTATATTTTTGCTTATTTTCACTATCCACTTCTCTGAAAGGTTTAAGCTTTCTTCTATTCTCTATTAAATCTAATATCTCCTTTGTTACCCAGGGTTTTCTCGCTTCTATTTTTTTCTTACCTATAGTCTGTGTTGCTGTATCATGTATAGTCAGTTTTATTTCTTTCCATCTATTTTCTACGCTCCCTCCTACAGCTATCTCTTTGCTCTTATTATCTAATACTTGTTTATATTCCTCTTTACCCTACTATCATTAAGCTTACCTAGATCCCATCCTCTCTTTTAACCTTTCTCAATTTTTGAATTTTAGTTTACACTTCATTTTAACTAAGTTATGATCGCTATCTATGTCAGCCCCTGGATAACTACGACAGTTTTAACTTGGTTTCTAAATCTTTGTTTAACTAAAATATAATCTATTTGGTACCTAGCCCTATCACCTGGGGCTTTCCAGGTATATCTTCTCCTAACATGTTGTTCGAATAGGGTGTTTACAGTTACTAATCTATGTTCCTGGCAAAACTCAACTAATCTTTCTCCTCTATCATTTCGTCTGCCATACCCAAATTTTCCTACCATTTTTCCCTCACTACCTTCTCCCACTGACGCATTAAAATCGCCCATAACTATTAAATTCTCATCTCCTTTTACTTTTCTCACTATACTATTTATATTCTCGTATACCTTTTCTACTTCCTCATCCTCGTACTGAGTTGTTGGCATGTAAACCTGTACTAAAACAGTGTCTGTGGGTTTTGTACACTGACACCACAAGACCACAACTACGGACTTCCTTAAATTTTCCTGTTTCTACTTGCATTTATTCAAGTTACAAATGGAAAGTTTCCTGCTACATTAAAACTTGTTGATGGGATTTTATTTCTACACGTTTAAAAACTACGATTTAATTTGCCTAACGTTAACGTATCTTATCTCAAGATTATTTTCCGGTTTCGTATTGCAATGTGTTTGCAAGAATTGATGCTACGATTTCGTGATGTTTTGTCTACAGACAAGGTCAAGAATAAATTGTCTCACAGATGTTACCTACCGACGGTTATTTATCTGTACGAATACAAGGGATGCGTTATCTGTTAACATTCCTTACTTCAGCAAATTACGTGATAAAATTTACCTAATTTTTAATTTTTTTAAATAAGAATTTTATTGTTTACTTATATAACTTGTATGTATAATTTAAGCTAACTATAGAAATTAACTTGATTTGCCTAAGTAATGCGAATTTGTACCTATGTCGAATTATAATTTACCGTTTGGTTTAGAAATGAGTGAATGAGTAAACAGGTGTTACAGATGTTATTGATCGCCTTTGTTATCTCGGTTAAGTGCCGCATTTTGTATCTTGAGATCAAAACCTTAATTTCATTAGATATATTAAAAAAAGTAGCGTTTTTGTAATTTTAAAAAAGCATATCGTTAATTTTTACCCTTGTTTACTATTGATGATTTATCTGCTTGTTAAAAATATCGACGGAAAGTTATCTTATTATTTCTTATAATGGAAGCGATACATTTAAAACCTAACGAATTGAAGTTTGAACTGTTTTGAAGAAAGTTATTCCCGCTGATAATTTATCTTTGTGTATGGCACAATTACGCGCGATTTTAGCTGATGAGAAGAAGGGTAAAATTGAAACTAATATTCAACCTACCGATTTTGAAACTAACAAGTCTGAAATTAACCCATCTTTGGCGGAACTTGAAAATATCTTAATGTCTGCAATTCCTTTACCTGATATCGAAGAAAATAAAATATGTGAGTCACGTTTAATTCATTTAACTAATCGAATTGATTTGCTACCTATTGTTAATGAAAGTGTAACTGAAACTAAAATGTTGAAACAAAAGTATATGTCTAAAATTTTATATCTCCAAGGAATGGTATTAGAAAATTTTGAAAATTCAGAAACTGATAAGAAATGATTGCCTAAATTACCTAGACCTGTTGTCGATACCACCAATATTACTGATAGCAGCTGTCATTTAAAAACAGTTCCTGTGTATAAATGGGGTTTGCAATTCTCGGGACATGAATATAAAATTAGTTTAATGTCTTTTCTGGAAAAAATTAACGATTTAAAGGAGTCTAGACATGTATCTGATATTGATTTGTTTGCCTCTGCGGGAGATTTGCTTTGCGGTGGTGCAAGTGCCTGGTTTCGTAATATTAAGAGTGAATTATCTAGCTGGGTGGAATTAGTAAAATGTCTTAAACGAAATTTTCTTCCCTTTGACTACGAATATGATTTACTGTCAGAAATTCGCAACCGTACCCGAGGTCCAAACGAGAATGTTATATCTCATATTGTTTCTATTGAAGCTTTATTTAATAGGCTATGTAAAACAAAATGAAAACAAAATTATTAAACAAATTAGACGTAACTGAAATCTCTACTTCTCAGAACATTTAGCTTTGCAAGATATTTCGTCATTATCGCGTTTAAAAGATTTGTGTCGTAATATTCAAGAGTTAATATTCTGTAACGAAAATACAAACCACCCCCACAAAAACAGTCTGGATTACTAGAACCTGCTCTTACCTATTTATCTACTGTTACTGAAAATTTGCGTTATCTTCTGAAATTTCCGAAATTCCTCGCTTAACCCGTAATATTTCATTTTGGAATTGCGGTGTTGTCGGACATGCATATACAGTCTGTTCACTACCTAGAAAAAAATTTTGTTTTGGTTGTGGAGAAAAGAATACGTATAAATCTCGATGCCGTAATTGTTCCTCGGGAAACGAAAGAGGGGGCAATCGTACACAGGGTGTGAGTGCCTCTCTACCCACCAATCGCTCTGTACCGTTAAATCACTCAAGGTTCCAAGGAACGTAAATTCACTAAATATATCTCAAAATCTGCCTGTAACTAATAATATAGTATCTCGTAATTTATATGAATTTGTCGCACTACCTTTTCCGAATGGTATATCTGGTTAAATAAAGTTAATTATTTCTTCCATCCTCCTAATATTGCCGCTACTTTTGTTAAGAAACTTTTTGATAATAGGCCGCATTTACAAATATCTATTAATGATTTCGTTACTGACGCTTTGGTTGATACTGGTTCTACGAATTTAGTTATAGGTGTGGCTGTAATTGCAAGCATTATCGAAACAAGACTTTCTTCTTAAATTATCTCCTCATAAATCTTTTATTGGTTTTGCTGACGGGAAACAAACAATGGTTACTGCTACCGTTACTTTAAAAATTCGTATAGGATCTCTAGAGCGCACTGTGAACTTTCTTATAGCTCCCTCCGTTAAATATGGTTTTTTATTAGGTGCCGATTTCTGTAATATATTTCAATTATCCTTACATTTTCAAGATTTTTCTTGGCAAACCACTAATAATCCCTAATTATTTGCTTTATCTGGAATTTCTGGTCGCATGGCTCTTGCCTCAGAACAAAAAAGTCACTAATATTAGAACAAACTATAGAAAAATATAGGAATATAGGAATCTAGATAATTAGGTTGTGTAACTACTGCTACACACCATATCGACACTGGTAATGCCAAACCTTTTAAGCAAAGGCAGTATAGTCTCTTTCTCGCTATGCAAAAGCACTTACATACCGAAATTGAAACAAAGTTAAAACATGGTGTTATTCGTCCTTCAAATTCTCCCTGGTTAAATCCTATCTTATTAGCCAATAAAAAGAATGGAGAATATCGCGCCTTTTTTGAAGGTTGTCGACTTAATTTCGTCACCGTTGCTGAAAGCTACCCACTTCCGCGAACCGATTCTATCTTATCTCGTCTTAGAGATGCTAAGTTTATAACCTCTATCGATTTGCGGAAAGCATCTTGGCAAATACCTTTAGAAGAATCCTCACGTCCAAATACAGCTTTCTGTGTGTCAGGAAAAGGCCTTTTTGAATTTAACGTAATGCCTTTCGGTCTTTCGAACAGCCTATAAACTCTTCAGAGAACTATGGAGCAGACTTTAGGCCCAATATTGCATCAAGAGAGGGCGTTTATGTATCTTGATGATGTTATCGTACCTTCGCCTACATTTGAGGGGCATATCGCCACCTTAAATGATATCTACGAGTGTTTCTCGGAAGCAGGTTTTAAAATAAATTTGCAAAAATGTGAATTTTGTTGTGAATCATTAACTTTTCTCGAATTTGTCGTTGACAAAACTGGTTTGAGTACTGACCCATCTAAGATCAAAGCTATAAATAACTTTAAAATTCCGAAAACTATTACCGAAGTAAAAAGATTAATTGGCATGATAGGTTATTATAGAATGTTTTTACCTAAATTATCTATGATTTCTGCACCCATAACTGCCTTAATTCGAAATAAAAAGAAGGGACAATCTTTTCTGTAAAACGAAGAGGCTGAAGAAGCTTTTGAAAAAATTAAATATCTCATTACTAACGCTCCAATTTTAGTATCGCCAGATTTTTCTAAAAATTTCTTTATTCAGACTGGCGCATCTCTAGTAGGGCTTGGTGCTATCTTATTTCAGGAACAGGGGGGTCTTGAACACCATATCGCATACGCAAGTAAAGCTTTAACTTCCACTGAACAAAAATATTCCGTTACCGAAAGAGAACTTTTAGGAGTAATGTTGGGTATCAAAAAATTTAGAGGATATATGAAGGTTACCCATTTTACTATAATTACGGATTGTGCTGCTTTAACTTGGCTCAATAACTTAAAACAACCAGCAGGTCGTCTAGCTAGGTAGAGTTTGAGAGTTTCTCAATTTTCTTTTGATGTGAAACATAGGCCAAGAAAAATTAATATCGTTCCTGACGCCTTATCTCGTGATGTCGCTTCTCTAAGTTTACCTCGCCTTGATCCTGATCAGTGGTATACCGATATGATTCAGAATGTTTTGTTTTTTCCTGAAAAATTTCCTAATTTCCGAGTAGAGAATGATCGTTTGTATAAATTTTTATCTTCCACAAAGAAAAAAGTACCTAATCTATCTCAATGAAAACTTGTACCTTCACCAAATAGAGAAGAAGTGTTTCATATGTGTCATGATGAACCTACCGCAGGCCACTTTGGCGTTTCTAAAACCTTAGTTAAAATTTCTGAACTTTACTATTGGCCTAATTTAAGAATTTCTGTTTGTAACTATCTAAAATATTGTTTAACCTGTGGTGCTCACAAAAGTTCGCAAGAACCACGTTTTGGTTTAATGGGAAAATTTAAAAATATCTCTTATCCTTTTCAGCTGATTTCTTTAGATTTGATGGGTCCTCTACTTAGGTCGAAAAAAGGCAATCAATTTCTACTCGTTGTGACTGATTGGTTTTCTAAATTTGTCTTAGTTCAACCCATACCTAAAGCGACCTCTCGTACCACTATTAAATATCTAGAGCAACATGTATTTTTAATTTTTCATCATCATTTTGTTTTCGACCCTATTTAAGGTCGGTTTGACGCAGCTCTAATTTCTTTTCTATTCTGTGCTAATCTAAAAAGCTCTACATACCCTTCACAACCTAAATTTCTATTTATTTGACTAATATAGCTTGGTCTAGGTCTTCGTATATCCTTCTATCTTTTTCCTATCCACCTGGCTCTACATAGATATTAGCAACCTGATGGTTGTTAAAGAACTCTAACATGTTTACATGATTACCATTTACAAGGAAATAAAATATAACCTGGTTTTCTGCCTCAGAAAGGAAAAGTGTTAAATTATATGTTATGGTAAGGCTTAAGCAACGAATCGCTGCCAACATGCCATACCGCTACCTAATTGTGAGTTATGTCATGGTGACGTTTATTAAATTATATGTTATGGTAAGGCTTAAGCAACGAATCGCTGCCAACATGCCATACCGCTACCTAATTGTGAGTTATGTCATGGTGACGTTTATTAAATTATATGTTATGGTAAGGCTTAAGCAACGAATCGCTGCCAACATGCCATACCGCTACCTAATTGTGCGTTATGCCATGGTGACGTTTATTAAATTATATGTTATGGTAAGGCTTAAGCAACGAATCACTGCCAACATGCCAGACCGCTACCTAATTGTGCGTTATGTTATGGTAACGTTTATTAAATTATATGTTATGGTAAGGCTTAAGCAACGAATCGCTGCCAACATGCCATACCGCTACCTAATTGTGCGTTATGTCATGGTGACGTTTATTAAATTATATGTTATGGTAAGGCTTAAGCAACGAATCGCTGCCAACATGCCATACCGCTACCTAATTGTGAGTTATGTCATGGTGACGTTTATTAAATTATATGTTATGGTAAGGCTTAAGCAACGAATCGCTGCCAACATGCCATACCGCTACCTAATTGTGCGTTATGTCATGGTGACGTTTATTAAATTATATGTTATGGTAAGGCTTAAGCAACGAATCGCTGCCAACATGCCAGACCGCTACCTAATTGTGCGTTATGTCATGGTGACGTTTATTAAATTATATGTTATGGTAAGGCTTAAGCAACGAATCGCTACCAACATGCCAGACCGCTAACTAATTGTGAGTTATGTCATGGTGACGTTTATTAAATTATATGTTATGGTAAGGCTTAAGCAACGAATCGCTACCAACATGCCAGACCGCCAACTAATTGCGAGCTATGTCATGGTGACATTTAGTTAACTGATTTTTTTTTGTTTTGTTTTCGAACTTACTTAAAGTCGGTTTGACGCAGCTCTAAATTCTTTTCTATTCTGAGCTAGTCTAAAAAGGTCTACATACCCTTCACAACCTAAATCTCTATTAATTTGACTAATATAGCTTTGTGTAGGCCTTCCTACTCTATTTTTATTTGGTAGTCTATAACCTAAGACTTTACTAAATAGTCCCTCATGTCTTAACTGGTGCCCTATTATTCTATCTCTCCTGAACTTTAATTGTTTCCACATACAGGGTTCCTCACCTATCCTTCTATAAACTTCTTCGTTAGTTACTCTATCTGTCCAACTAATCTTTAACATTCTCCTATAACATTAAGTTTCAAAAGATTCTATCTTTTTCTTATCTACTTCTTTAATTGTCCAAGTCTCACTACCGTATAGTAGAACGCTCCATACGTACGACTTTAAGAAACTTTTTCTATTATCTAAACTAATATTATTAGCTATTAGTAAGTTTTTCTTTTTTAAAAACATTTTTCTAGCTTGAGCTATTCTAGCTACTATATCCCTTCTGCTACGTCCATCCTTTGTAATTATACTACCAAAATAGCGAAATTCATCTACCTCCTCTAACTCGGTATTACCTATTTTTAATTTTGGTTTAGAACTAGGCTGTAACTCACTTGTCATTATCTTTGTCTTTACTGAGTTAATTCTCATACTATAGTTACTCTGTAGTATCTCATCTAAAATATTTAAAAACTCTCCTAACTCTTTTCTAGACTCTGCTATAATGGCTATATCATCTGCAAAACGTAACATGTCTATTTTTTGTCCCTGTACACTAATACCTATCTTTTTTCTCTCTCTAGCTAAGTTTAAAGCTTCCTCAATATAAACATTAAAAATCAAGGGAGACAGTATACAGCTCTGTCTAACACCATTTCTTATCTTAGCTTCATTTTCTATTTCATCAAATCTAATTACTACGCTTTGGTTTTTATATAGACTGTAAATAATTTTTCTATCCCTATGAGAGATTCCTATTTTTCGCAAAACCCTGAACATAACAATCAAATTAACCCTATCAAATGCTTTTTCTAAATCTACAAACGCAAAATGAGTCTTTTGTTGTTTAATTTTTTGGTCTACCGCAAATAGTTCTTTGTGATAATGGAGTTCAATTTATCTCTAAGGAATTTCAAGATTTCGTAAAACAGTTCAAAAGGTGTGGTTTAATTCTAAGTATCGCCCCCAGGTGAACCCTACCGAAATAGTCAATAGAGTAATTATTACCGCTATTTCTTCTTATGTTCAAACGGATCATACCTATTGGGATGAAAATGTATTTAAAATTGCACAAGCAATGCGCACTTCTAAACATGAGGCAACTGAATTTGCGCTTTCATTTTTAGTATTTGCTCGTTATGTGCATATCGATGGTAGTTTTTTCGAACCCGTTCCAGAAGACGTTGATATATTAATATTTGATCAAAAATTTTGCTGGGACGCCGATCAACGGCAACTTCCGGCTATATTTTTTGAAGTTCGTCAGCACCTTTGTAGTGCTTATGATAAAAGTAAGCTTCGCTATAATTTGAGAAAGAAAGATATATCTTTTGCTTTAGGTCAAAAAGTTTGGAAAACGAATTATGTTTTATCGGATGCTACAAAGAAATTTGCAGCAAAATTGACTCCAAAATTTATTCTGTGTAAAATCACGCATGTTATTAGTACCTTAGTTTATGCGTCGGAAGATATGCAGGGTAAGTCACAAGGCCGGTGGCACATTAAAGAGCTAAAGCCGTTAGGGGCTATTTCTGACTTAAACAATTAGGTTGTTTTAGATTTTGTTGTCTGCCCTACATTTTTGATTATTTCTTGCAAGTTTAGGAGCTATCTTAGCTGATGTCAGAGTCGATGAGTTCTGTTTGGGGAGCATCATTGTGACGATTGCGCAGTGTCCTTTACAGAATAGTTGATGATCACTGTTGCGACGATAATAAATTTTCTTTCGATATGTATGATAATTTTAGCGATAGACCCGAAAAAAATTATTTTTAGCATTTCCTGCCATAAAACCTGATTTAATATTATTTTTTTTCCGTTTTCTTTCTTTGCACTCTTGAAGGGGTGTGCACTTTTGTGCATTATCTAGCTTTAGAGTTTTTTAAAAATTGCAATTCTGTGGTATTTAACTTTTTAATATACCTGCTTTCTGTATACTGGTTTTTAGTTTAATAGCTTTCCTGCATAAATAGTTTGAGAGTAATTTAACGAAAATATAGCACCTTGATCGAGTATCAAGGGTGGTTAAATAACTATCTTGAATGTATAGTATGTGTGAATAGTAAATGTAATGTTAGAAATTTGTAACTTACATTTTTATATCTTTTGTGAAATATTAAGATAATATTGTTTATTATACCTAGTGTGAAGAGCTTATTAAATTTTGCCTTATTTGGCCTTACCTTGATGTGACATATCTATTCCGATTTTTATAAAATGTGCCGGTTACCTATTGTATGCTTATACAATACGTTTTATCTTTTGAAAATGTCGTACCTTTAGTATCTGATTGTCTCTGGTGCCTTATATCAAATATTTTCTTATAGATTTGCCTTATCTATTGGCTTATTAGCTCGATGTTAAGCTACGTAGCATATCTTAATATATCTTTATCTCTTATTTAAATGAAGGTAAATCTATATATGGAGATGTGTTTTAAGAATTTGTAATCGTACTTCGAAAAAATTTGTTGTTTAATTATTAATTTAGTTTTAGAAAGCTAATGTGGTTCAAGTCACTTTGGTGACCATGTATTAGTTTAAGTTATTTTTATTGTGCAAATTTGTGCTATCGGACTAATGACTAAGTTTGTTGAGCATAAGTGGGCGCTGCGGATCGAAAAATTAGTTCGGTCTCCCATTCTCAAAATTTTCTCATTTTATTAAAAAGGTGGTTAGGAAGATATATCAAGGTGGCGCCTAAAGTATTTTGAACACTCGAGTAGTGCCTCAGTAAATAAGAATTTTCAATTTAGCATATTAAGTTTAGTATACTTTTATTGATTGCTAATGTAACATATCATGTTAACCTAAGTAAGTTTGCTGTCGCCAACGTCAAATCATTTTTCTTTCTTATTGTTTTTTCTTTTTATGTGTTTTACGTGTGTTACGGTATTTTTTAAACTCCCTGTTTTTGTATTTAAAACGCTACTATATCTGGACAATAAAATGTAATGTAGCGAACGTTATAGGTAGAGTAGGGCGATATGCCTGTGAACGCAAAGAACGACGAACGCTCTCTTGCCTGCTAGCTCTTGACCGGTAAACACGCGAAAAATGTAGCGTCGCATAGATACTCAAGTATCTTTATCCCTTATTACTTAGCTTTAGCAGTATGAACATCGTAACATAACTGTAATTTTGGTGCACAGAAAATGTGGTAAGATTTGATTGTATTGTACATTTGGTACCTCCTCATTATGATAACTTGGCGTCAGTTATTTGATTGTGTAAATAAAACAAACTCCGTTTCTACAATCTGTTTTTAATAAGGAAGTATGCACGAACCAACCCTGATACCTTCCTGGCCTCCCTAATAAAGTATTTGTAACAGTACATACAACTACAATTTTAAACAAGAGCTAAAGAGTAACTTGAAGAGCGGTGACTAAAATTGGTGTCCTTAGAAAGGTTAAAACAGCAGACTACATGAGACTTTTTAGTGTCATATGTGGGGCAGCTTTCAGCAAACGTCACCCCCATGTATCAAAACGATAGCTTCAATATCGACTACAGACTAATGATATGTGCTCATACGCTTGTTAATGAAACGCATTCCGATAACTAAAAATGTTGGATGTACGTAGTCGGCGTTCAGCATCAATAACTCAGAGAGGATTTAATAAAATAAACTAACTGTAATTTGTAAGATATCTCAATACTACTACAAAATTATCAAAGCAGTTACTGTAAATTTTGCCAACGTGCTCTACTTAAACCAGTACAAATCAAACTACACTTAAGCGAATATCAATATTAATCAAGAATTGGAATTACGCGAGCAGTACCAATAATCTCGCTCCACAAGTTCGCCGCAAACACCATCCTCAAACACCTTTACCCATTTATTGTTACGTTTTTTTTCGTGGCATCACGTTGGGCGCCAAAGTTATGTTACGTTGGTTCGTAGCCGTGCGTAACAAAAAGAAAATCAGTGAAAAAATGACCGGGTATATTGTATGCGGCTGTAAGGAGTTAGTAACAATACCTGCAATAAAAAAATTAGAATGGCAAACCTGAAAAAAAAGAGAATAAGCATATCAGCAATGAAAAGTCTAAGTTATTCAGTACTTTGTAGAATGTAAGAAAAAAAAACTGTTTGGATAATCTATATAATATAACAACGGTAACAGCATTATAAAAATTTTAATTACAAAGTGAGGTAATATTGGGGAGTAGCAGAAACGTTTCCTCACACACCAATTAGACATAAAGCAGACAAAATTTTAACAAAATATAAATAGGTAAACACAATTAATATGAGTAGTCCAGTAGTATTGATTTCCCTTTTTTTTTCTTTTATTTAAAATAGCATGCAAGTCTATGGTAAAAGGTATCAGAACGCCAAAGGTATGGCAAAGCAACGGACAGGTATTTAAAGTAAAAACAAGTAGGAAATAGTTCAACTTACAAACAGTCCTTCAGCAACGCTTCCTCGCAATTGAATGTGGGATTCCCGATGTCCTGCACTAACGAAGCACTGCACCCTTGACTGTGAGGGTGTGGATGGAATTTCTCGCACTTTACACTAATCACGCCTACGTATTTCACTGGTGTTAGCAGCAGACATTATCATGCTGGTGGAACTACGTAACATCGATAAATCTCTTGTTAATTCTATTTCCTGAGACAATAATTTTGAAAGATTTTGTAACACAAATTGTAAAGAAAAATAGTAATAAAAATTTAGAGTCACGGGCTTTCAAGGCACGACGTAATGCATTAAACTAGCAGTAACGCGAGGTGTTTTATTTGCTACATATGGTAACAAAGAAAAATCTAATGCTTTTGAATAACGAAATCTGCGCAAACAACGATCTATTTTAGATTCGTTGGCGTTAGAAAAATTCAGAAACTACAGTATCACTGTATTTAAATAATCCAAAGTATGCGCCACTCCGAAAAAAAAAAGGACCGCGAAACTATGTCGCACACACAGTTTCAATATTAAAAGACAAAACAACTAAAAAGAACCATAATGGGTAAAGCACGTGTATCACTTCTATTTCCAACAGAAAAGCAACAAAACAATTAGTAAAGTAACGCGTATCACTAAAATCGTATTAATTCTCACTATTTTCAAAGCAAACAGGACACAGGATTTTTAACGTCATTACTATATAGGAACGAAGAACAAAACACACACAATTAGTACAGCAACAAGGAAACAGTCTTTTTCACGTAATTAATAGGAACGAAGAACAAACTACAACAACTACCAATCTGTTTATCCAATTCGTTGCTATTCCCCGCTTATCGTCTCTTATCTAGACTTGTATATCCACATAAGGAACAAAATTTATATGAATGCAGCCATCATATCTACTAATTAATCACGAGCTGCTTATCACTTTCGACTAGCTGGAAAGTAATTCACGAATAATCCATTTAACATTCGTTCCTCGCAATTTATTTATTAATGAAAATCCATCTTCAAGTTATCTACTTTTAAAGTAATACCCACGAGTTAAATTGCATACAAATCTGAATTATTCTGAAGTATTTCCTTTATACAAACAGCGATCCACACATTATAATACGACGCATTTGCCCAAGGGGTTAATAAATATAAAATATAGAAATAGTAATTGCAGAAAGGTATTTACTAATTGAGAAAAAGCGTAAAATGTTAAACGATTAAAAATGCCCGTTACACATTGTTGCGCAGTTTTAACTCATTTGTCCCGTAACTGTTTACTTAATGCAAACATTTTAAATATTAAACGTGCCGCATTATCCACTAACTTAGAAAATAATAATTGATACACCAATTTTTGTGTTTAACCCGCCAGCACCGTGCGTTGCGATTTGTGGTACACTTAACATACACTTTCTTAATGCTCTGCCAAGCGCGGAGTTTACAATTAAGTAACATTTCGTGGGTTGACTAACTGAGCATGACTAAATGCAGACCAAAAAGCAACTTCAGTAGTTCTTGGATAGTGTAAGAGTATACTTCCTAATTCGTCTTATATGGAGTTTTGTTATTATAGACACATTGCCATCAGTTCAATAAAGATAACGTAGAATAATTTGAAAAGTTTGTTTTAAAATGTGTCTTTGCAGCTTCTTGAAGTCGAGCATTGCCATATGGCAACGCTAGGCGCTTACACAATTTAATACTATAATATAATGGTACAAAGAACCATTTATATTTTAGGAGAGGCTTCCCGCTTGTCGAGGCCCTAGATATTGCATATCGTGACGATATCGAAGGCAATATTTATGTAGAACCTCCCGATCCCAATGTGGACAGAGACGAGGAATCCGGAGATGAAGATGGTGGCGGGTATGTTTTGTTTTATTTATCTACATATAGGTTCCTTATAGATTTTCATTTTTGCAGATTAGTTGATAATCTTTCATCTTGGCAATTACGGGCGGGTGCACAAATTTGCCTACCAAATAATGAAAGACCTGGTGTGGACTATAACAAGCCTGAAGATGAATCTATGAATATTGTTAAGACAAAAAACAAGCCACTTTGGAAAACGGACACCGATTTTGATAGGGAAAGTGTTTCACTATTTCCGAATCCTGATTACATTAAGTATGAAGAAATGTCTGTAACTAATGTATTCGAACAATTTGTGCATCGTGAATTTATTGAGCATTTGGTAGAACAAACCAGTCAATACGAACTGATTCTCAAATGTTTCTACCTCAAAATTACAACTGATGAAATACAATTATTTATCGGCATATTATCTATTAGTGGTTATAATAACGTGCCATCCAAGAGGCATTTTTGAGACGGTAAAGACGACATGAAAAATTATGCCATATCTCAATGTATGCGCAGGAATTGGTTTCTACAGATCTGCTGATTTCTGCATGCGGCCGATAATACAAGCATGAATCCAAACGATATAGCTTGAAAAATACGTATACTCATGGTAGCATCAAAAAAAAATTTATAACAAAAATTTTGTGTCGGAGGAACATCTATCATACGATGAAAGTATGATCAAATATTTTGAGAGACGCGGGTGCAAGCAATTTATTCGAGGAAAACCAATCAGATTTGGTTACAAAATGTGGTGCTTGAATAGTAAGGATGGATATTTGGTAAACTTCGAGCTATATCAAGGGAGAAATTTTAAATCAAATGATGACTTTGATAAATTGCTTGAAAAAGCTGCCAGCCCATTATTAGTTTTCCTAGAAGAATTGCCTGTTGGAAAAAAGCATTTAAAGTATAAACTCTACATGGACAACTTATTCACGGGAGCATCTTTATTTTCCTTTTTACGATTTCGTGGCTGTACTACTATAGGAAATATCAGCAAAAATCGTATCCCTAAAGCATGCCCGCTTACGAAAAAAATTGTTTGAACGAAAAGAACGCGGTTACTTTGAATCTACTGTTGAGCGGCGTGGTGGGCTGTTGTATGTGCGATAAATGGGTAATGCTGTAGTAATCATGATTTTGTCTGGCTGTGGTACCAGTGAGGTAGATAATGTTAAAAGATTTTCGCAAAAACATAAACGAAATATACAAATTTTCCGACCACAACTAATGAAAAATTACAATGCTTTCATAGGTGGAACTGACCTTGTGCTTCAGAATTTATAGGAAAAAGTGGTACTGGCCAACTATAGCTTGTTTGTCCAATGTTGCATTATAAAACAGTTGGATCGTATACAATATAAACAAAACTAAATTAACTCATATTTTAAAAGAGAAGTAGCTTAAACATATTTAGCAAAATACGCCGTTTTTTCTAAAGGAACCAGAAGACCATCGGCATCTCCAGCATCATCCGCCGATAGTTGAATCTCCAACGAGATTCGATTTGATAGAGTTAATCACCTTGTACAGCATATAGATGAGAAGAAAAAAGGTGTTCTCTAAAAACCTGTAAATCGGTTATAAGGACAATGTGTTCCAGATGCAATGTGGCTTTATGTATCGATTCCTTTATACCATTCCATTCCCGTTAATGCGTAATATTGTGTAATATTTATTTTTAATACCTATTTTACCAATTTTTTCATGTTTAGAAAATATATTACTTCTAAAGATTGTTCTATTTTAACGTTTTGATAACAACCAACTTAATGATCGATTTTGCGGTAGCTCAGACATCTAGTATTGCCAAATGGCAACAGCTTAAGAACGTAGACTGTTATCAACAGGATGAATAATTAATCACGGGGTTCTTGTAAGTTACATGCAGAATACAAACGAGTAACATGCGTTTTTATTCGTTTAATTCAGTGGTCAAAACAATACACATACAAATATTAAGAAGTAGTGAGACTAAAATAACCATCACTACAAACAAATCCTTAAATTAGAACAATCTCACCAAATTCAGCTACAATAATTATATCACGCACTGTGATTTAACTTCGAGAGCACGTCCTTCTACTACCGCAGCACTTACGCGTCTCTCTCTAGTACCGGCACTTACTGCACTTCCCCACTACCTTAACCTCAACGTAAAATACATATTTATAAGAGTTGGGCCTGTCAGAAGCTCTTATCTCAAAAACGGTTAAAGTTGGTGTATTTGTTTCTTATTCTTTTTTGTTAGTTAGTCGTTTCTAAAACTAAATATATCAATAAAAACAGTAAAATCAAAATATCCAAAATTCAGGCGCTAATGGGTTAAGATTCAAGGAGTGTTATGTCCCAAAAGAAATCCTAATCTACATTATTAAAGTACTAAAGAGCAAGAGCTAAATAGAAGAATTGTGGAAACAAGGAATCCTAATCAACAATTAGAAAACGATAACACTGACAGTTATAAATATTTTAAACTTCAATATTGTTACAAGTGTTGGAAGCATTAACTTATTAAATTTGTATTTGCCCAAAAGTGAAGAGAACGCCGTAGGGTAATAAAGATGCACCAGTCGACTACAGTGGTGCGAGAGTGGGTCCAAATAGCAATACATGGCAAAAAATAGAACAAAATTGAGTAATGGTAAAAATTTTACCTAAGTGCGATTTCAAGCTACGTTGTTACTGGCACGTAACTTGCTAGGTTTTTAATTTGTCTAGTCTTATTAGAATTTTTTTTGACGACGAGTAACACAGAGAATGTTTGATTACGGAGTATTTTCTTGGTGAAATGGATTTCTTTACAAAAGGTCACCGGTAGGTTTGAACAAATAAAAGAATCTAAACACGCATTGCTTGAGTTTATTGTAAAATAACATTATTTCTGTGAACAAATAGGCATAAAAAAATTTAAATGTACTTACACTAATATTCTAGTTAGTGACCTAGAAATTTTGCTATAACAAAATACATACATATCTATAGGAAAATTGCACAATCAGTTCATCCGCAATTCCGCAAAGTTTGACTCTTAAATGAAATAATAATTTGCAATACTCCTACACTTTATCATCAACTGACACTGTCCAATTTTTACACCTCCAATCATGTAGCACTATACTTTCAACCAGATTTTAGACAATAACCATCATATAGCATCTAATTCTACAAAAAAATTAACTTACAGTTTTATTTTCAAGTAAAAAATTTTCTTTGAAACCAAGAGTAATTATCGCATTTCACGAATTGAAGTTATTGAATAGCAAACCGAACGAATCTATTTAGATATTTGTAGATTACGTCGAATTTCCTGGTTACCACGTGGTTCCACGTTTATTAGTTCAAAATTTACAGTGTTTTAGAACAAACCAAACTTTTTACTGTTTTACCACACGTCTGTTGTGTGGATGACTTGCAAGAAATTGAATTATTTAGTTCGGGTGGCTGTCTAGCAATTTTCTGTCTCAGAGCGGTATACCATTAATGTATGTGAAAAATATATGCCCATCAATTGCTTTTAGTTGCTTAATTTTACTTTATGTAAACCTTTTAAAACATTGTAATTATACTTTATGAAAAAGATTAAATCACCTGCAACCTAAAACTTGTGTATTTTCCTTATACAGCGTGTAGTTGTTACATGGTATTATAAAATATGATTAAAGTGTCCATGGTTTCCTTTGTATATACAACTATGTAATGCTAAGTTTAATTTATTTAACTAAAATTTTTAAATGCTCGTATTTAGAATGCACGTATTAGTAAATTACTGTTATTTACTTGAGTTTAAGGTTTTCTTACAAAATGACATGTTTTCACTATGAAAGTGTTTTAATTACATTACTCGTGGTTTATATTAATTTCTCTTCTAATTTGTATTTAGCAGATATACATTTTTCATTTTTGTGGTTTTTAATATTATGATTTAAATAGAACTGCAAATTTTATTAAAATGCAATATTTTTTAACACTAGTATACATGAAATCAAAACTATACAGGGTGCTTCCATAATAAGTTGATTCGTTTTAAATTAGTTTTCGTCATTTTTCATCTGATTTTCATTTTTAGTAACACTCAAACCATACAATGTGCGTTGCCGAGGAGTCTTAAATAATTTACTAAAAACTTCTTTTAGTAATTTTTGAACAGTAAAAGGTTCGCCACAAAATAAGAAAAGGCTTCGAATTTTATTACTTTTAACAGAAAATAGTTTACGAATACGCACCAACACTATATCCTTTATCCTAAATTTAATCATTTGCTCTTTACGTCATACTGAGCAATATGTTTCCTACTTGCTTTATCAAACGCGATTTTGCAAATGTTCGGTATTGTATCTGCAACACAAAACACCTACCGACGGTAGGCTTGTAGTTATATTAAGTTGAAAAAATTTAATAAGATCTTTGGAATGTGCGTACTTTAACCTGTATACTGATGAAATTCATTGGACGCCCGCCAGTACCTCACACCATGCGAGCATACCACACCTCATTCATGCATCATTTACACTACATCTAAAGGGTAAGGTAGATGTAGTGTTTGGCTCATGTTTGATTGTGCTTTTAACATGTCTAATGTTAAGTAGATCTTTTTATCTTTTGTTCGACACTTGGCTTTGTTTTTCTTTTATTACTTTTTTTGTTTAATCTGCGTAATTTGGCTGCATTTGGTAGTTCTTGTTTCTTTTCATCTAACTTTGTTCTACTACTTTTTTTTTTAGTTTTCTCATACTAAATTTTGGCTTCTTTCTAAATTTCTGTTTCGTGTTTGTTGATGTTGTCTTACATCTTTTTTTGAAGTAACTATTTGTGTTTGAAGTTTGTATTTTTATTTTAGTTTTTCTCGATTCCTTTGTTGGTTGTTCAATATTGATTAATTTATTTCGTGCATATTCTTACTGTGGCGAGGATCACTGCATGGGTAGGTTATGGTATGTTTCTATGGCTGTGTTGCTCTAATTTTGCTGCATTTGATTTATTTTTTTAATAAGTACCCTTGTTGAACCTAAGTATGTATTCTTTGTTGACCTGTATTATGTCCACCTTTCAACGGTGTACTAAACCTTGCACCTGTTCATTTAATTATTCATTCGCATAGATTCTGCTTTTGATATTCATACACCACACTGTATATTAACCATTACGACAACAAGTACGCTGCTTTACTACAATTTCATCTAAACCTATTTGCTGCGAAATGGAAAGTTCTTCAATAATTTAATTAATCGATACCTTGTTTCAAGTATCCGTCGGCTTGATACATATTACTATAGAGTGTAATTAATTTTTCTAATACCCAAACCTAAAGACTCGTTGAGATAATGGATCACGCTTCTTTGATAGAGTTTGTTTCGAGTTTCTATTAACACCTTTGTGATTGATAATGCTGGGATTGAATATTAATTATAGCTATAAAACGAATTCAATCCATTCTTTCTGCATACGACCCAGAATATTTGTCCGATATCCTTTCCATGACGCTAAATAAAGATTTAATCTTGTCGCTTAATTTGCTCATAGTAATGGCTTGTTGTTCATCTAGGATGTTCGTCTAGGATGCGTTGAAGCCTAGCGGAAACATGTAAAAGTCGGGAGAGAATACGCTTATTTTCATTGGCACTATTCATGCTATCATAGTTATCTGTGTCACGCTCAAGATCGTTTACTTTTGTGGTACTAATAATGAGTTATTTTTCTACTAAAAATCCTAGTGAAGAATTAGAGACAATTTCGCAAGTTGTATCAGATTTTAATAAATTCTTAAGTAGTTACCGCTATGTTTCAACCTTTGCTTTTTTCAACTATAAACCTCTTATAGCTAATTCGTAACCAAGTTCATTCCCTAACAAGCGATAGCAATCCATCGTAATATAAAATTATTACAAAACAAAAAAAAACGATTTGTCAAAATTATATTTCTTCCCAAACAACTAATCTTTACAACAAAAAGCCTAGCACGTTTAATTGCAAGCGTATATCCTAAAGTGGAATTAAGAAACACAAACAACACGTTGGCGGGCCACAATAAAACGTTTCCTAACACAAAAAAACATACACACCGTTAGCCGCAGGAGTAACCGTATTTTACCTCGACTAGACTCTGGTCGGCGAGGGGGAGTGGGAATTTGCACCAAGATACAAATAACCTAAGATCGATACGGTGAACAAGAGTCTTGGAGAGCGCCACCTAAATCGGAACTGTACGCCTCCCGCGAAATCAATCTAGGAAATTTCTCACGCACTCTGTAGGTGCTTAACGGACATAAAACTCGACAAGGAAATACAAATAGCATACAATCGTTTACTGACACAGTTATGGTTTCTAATATTCATAGGGTTTAACATAAACACCAATTTTACGTCATAACTAGACTTAAATTCAAGCGCTTGGGTTAATGAAACCAACGTACTTTTCAATATGCAACTTACACTTATAAGAAATTAAATAGCTGCAGTATATTTTAATTATGTTCACCTTGTATAAATTTAAAATCAGTGAAACGCTGCTCGCGGTGGCACCAACGCTTGTGCGCACGATTATGCAGACAAAAACGTTTACTAAACGAATGTGTACAATAATTCGTTGGTTAAATTTGTAATGTGCATTTTTTGTAGTTCAACATTTTACGCTTTACTCAATTCGTAAATACATTTCTGTAACTATTATTTCTATTTCTTTCATTTATTAACTCGTTTGCGAATAATCTCTTTATATTATATTACGCGATTATTGACTTTCAGTCTCCACGATTCGATAATGTGGTTGGATGATCGAGATTGGAACTCATCCTTAGGCGAATGCGTCCTACTATAATGAGTTGGTATATTTGTTTCTGGTTATCTATAGCAGGTTGTTAAAGTAAATGTTAAAGTTGTGTTGAAAATTACGGAAGTTGTGTTGAAAATTACGGAAGTTGCACGTTGTAAAGATTAATTATTTCATAACTGTAAGGTTAAATTTTACTTGCTTCGGCACTTCCGCCAGGAAAACTTAATTTCCTGTAACATGTCGTCTGCTTTTATCGCAGAGCAGTGACCTTTTGGCTCGAGAAGAGGACAAAAAGTGAGCATGTCACACAAGTCGACCAACAAGATGAGGATCATACATATTCCAATTACGAGTAGGGAGCACGCGCAAGATTTGTAATGGTGTTATCAGCTATATTAATAAAATGCTTTAATTT
Source organism: Platerodrilus igneus (assembly GCA_036346225.1). Taxonomy (NCBI): domain Eukaryota; kingdom Metazoa; phylum Arthropoda; class Insecta; order Coleoptera; family Lycidae; genus Platerodrilus; species Platerodrilus igneus. Next base: position 1,299,300 of record JARFIW010001168.1, read on the forward strand.
TATTGGTTTACTAAATATACAAAAGTATTGGAAGTCATATTGGGTAAAGCGTTAAATAAATAAATGCTAAAATAACGGCCTTGTAGCAGTAATGTTGACGAATAATTCAGTTCGGAATTTTTACATGTTACAACCAATCAAGGAGGAGCACCAGCAATACACTGGATTTTTATATGATGGGAAAACCTACGTTTTTCGCGTGCTGCCATTTGGGCTTAGCACCGCAGTAGGATCATTTATAAGAGGTTTACAGAACATTTTGGGTTGTGAAGTAGAGGACTTTACAATCGCATACATCGATGAATTGCTGATTTTTTCTAGGTCGCCAGAGTTACCTTGAGAAGATCTTTGAGAAATTTAAGGAGGCAGGTGCCACAATTAAATTAAGAAAGTGTTATTTTGCACGTTAGGAAATTAATTACCTAGGGCATATCATATCGGGAGAAGGTATTCGTATGGACCCGGACCGGGTACTGGCAATCCAAAAGTTTCCCGTTCCGCGGAATCCTAAACACTTAAAGGCATTTTTAGGCGTAATTAATTACGACGCTAGATTTTTGACCGCTATGCGGATACTGTTTGTCCTTTAAATAGACTTTTGATAAAAAATGAGTCTTGGAACTGGTGGGTCGAAGAAAGTAAGGCGTTTGAGGATGTTAAGGAGGTCTTTTTGGGTGTTGCTCTTTGAAGCAACCAAATTTTAATTCTGGATTCTATATACAATCAGACGCATCTGGATATGCGTTAGACGCTGCTATATTTCAATTAGGAAAAAATAATGAAAAACTTATAATCGCTTTTGCGAAGATGAAGAAGGGCGCAGAACTTCATTATTCGGTTACCGAAAAGGAAGCTGCTGCGGTCGTTTTTGCTTTAAGAAATTGAAGAATGTATGTTTTGGGTTGAGAGTTAACAAACGTTACCGCTCACAAAGCGTTATGTGTTATTACTTCGTGTAGACAGTTATCTGCTCGCTTAACGCGTTGGATACTCTTTTTGCAAGAGTGCCAATTCAAGATCGTTTATTGCAAGGGTACCGAAAATGCGTTGGCTGATGCGTTGTCGCGTTTTCCGGTCAAGGAGGCAGGAGTGTTAATAGACTCTTGATGACACTGTTGTTTCTACATTTGTTGTGCGGAATACCAAATTATATAAAGCGGTTATGCAAAATGTCAAACGTCTTCATGTAGATCAGTTGGCGAATGGTTTTTGCAGTAAGGTTATTTTGGGATTGCAGTCGAGCGATGAGCAGTCTAAGGTAGAAAAGTGGTTTGTGTTACATGAGGGTTTGTTATTCAAAAGGGGTTCGGTACAAAATCCTCAATTTAAACTTTGTGTGCCGGCGCTTCAATCATTGGATTTGATTCGTCGCGAACACCAGCTTTAAATAACTGTCTTTAAGTTATTATTGGCCAAAAATGCGACGTGCATGTCCTCAGGTCAATGCAGGTTGCAAGTTATGCTAAAATAGCGGTTCATTCGTGGGGTGCCATGCATAGTATTGTGCCCCAAAATATTAATGAAATTTGGAGAGTTGACATTATAGGGCCACTACTTAGATCCCGGGGAGGCGCTGTCTACCTTTTAATTTGGGTAGATTTATTTAGTAAATATGTGATGCATCTTCCGTTGAATAAGGCTTTAACGAAAGTCACACTCACTCAACTGTTTCAAAAATGTATTCCTGTTGTGGGGAAGCCAAAATCAATATTCTCCGATAATGGTACTCAGTTTTCGAGTAAGCTGTGGGTAAGTAAGTTGAGTGAGGAAGGTATCCACGTCAAACACACGTCTAAATACTACCCTCAAGGTAATCCTACAAAGAGGGCTAATCGCGAAATTGTTCGGTTGCTCCGCAGTTTATGTTTTGATTGTCATACTAGATAGGTTCTAGTATTGAATGAGGTTCAGATGTGGTTGAATCGTGCCATTCACGATGTGACAGATCGCTCCCTAGCTTTTCTCCATTTGGGAAAGCGTGCCCAAAACTCCTTTATATCGGAAATTAAGTTTCTTGATCCAGAATTTCCGGAGATGGAATGGCAGAAAGTAGTAATGCTTGCTCGTCAGCGGTTGCTATCAAAGGCTGAAAGGCGTCAGCGCCGTCATAATCTTACACATAAGTTACTGTTGGGGATCAAGTTCTTGTGCGGACCCACTCTCAGTCGTCAAGCAAGTCGAAAGATATTGCAAAATTCCTTTTATTATATAAAGGTCCGCTACGGTTATATCCATAGTAGGTCACAATTCATATGAACTTAAGGATTACGTCAGTGTAAAATTCCTTGGCGTCCAGAATATATATATATATATATATATATATATATATATATTATATTTGTACTCTTGGTCACAGATTACTGTGTTTATACAACGTGTAATTTTAGTAATCTGTGACCAAGAGTACAAATATCCTCGAAAATTCAGATGGAATAAAAAGAGTACGCCTTTTATTATTTTTTAAACAGGACCTATAACCTATAAAAGAAAAACTGAATAGTATATATATATATATATATATATATATATATATATATATATATATATATATATATATACCTTAAACCACTTGTTCGCATGGATATGTTAGCTTAGTTTTAAATTTCACAATTTACTAATAGTTCAATTTAAAAGGGGGGTGATGTAACATATAAACGCTCTTAGTTATATATAGTTGCGGTAATCACCCTGTAGGAAAAGAAATGTAGCGTAGTAGGTAAGAAGGGAGGAGAATCTGTAATGCCGCAGGTACTCGGCTTAGCAAAGAGGAATCTAAGGGTAGACGTTGAAGCGGTCAGACGCGGCAACGCTTAAGCTCGGGGTAGTTTTCGCTATTAAACCTACATCAGTATGTTTCAGTTGGTCAAATTTGTGTACTAGACTTCGTAAGATTTAATAAACTTTCGTATTTTGAATCGTAGTGACGGCTGATGCCGGTAGTGTAATTTAAGGTCATATCTTGTATTATTATGATGTTGAATTTTCATTAAAACTATAATTAGTGTCAAATTCGTGCTTCATTTAATTTGGTTTTGTTCCTGCACAATTCTTAGGATTCACGAGCCTGAGGTAAGAAGTCTTATTGTTTAGTTATTAGTTACGGCGACCAACAGTTATTATTAATAATTAATCGCGTTATAACACAACCTATAGCCTTGTACATAACAACTTCAACTAATTGTTACCGCTAACATAAGTAGATGCGTTTGGCCGTATCTGTGATAGCGCCTACACCACGACCTGTATTATTGGAAGATGAAGATTTTTGTACTGAAAATACTTTAGTTTAAATTGGAAAAAAATGTTTTTTTGCTGGTTCGTTTTCTTTTTCATAAAGGAAAAGGAAAACGAACCATATTTTTCTAATTAGAGGTTTTTTAAAAATTTTCTTTGTTTTTATAAATGAGTGTGTTTATTGTTACTTCAGGCATTTTCTTTACTTTTGTACTTGTAAAACCCCGCCTACTCGCCGATAAGTCCGGTTATTTTATCCCTGTCCCTCACGGTTACGTCCAGTTACGTAGCATACTTTAAGAATACTGAATAACTTCAATGTCAAGTAGTCCTTTTCAAAACGCTATAGCATAATTGCGAGTATCTAATGCAAGGTATTTTGGTTTGAAACAAGTTACTTTTGCAATCAATCATCTTTACGCTAACGATTACCTGAATCAATACACATCTGTTTGTGGAACGCGATAACACCGGGAGGGATTATAAACCAGATAAGATAATGCGTATTTAATGGCTATAAATTATTAGAGATGCTCCTAAAATTATAATAGGGGAGGTACGCCAACTAGTAGTTCCATTCATTAATAAGGGATAATAGAATTTTATGAATGCAATAAATCTTTAACTGACAGGCCAATAAAGATAGGAACATACGAAATTACAGTTAAATAGTACATAGTGAGATGAGTCACACCTCCTAGAATGTAATCGGAACGATTAAGATTAAAGGTGTATTTAGAATTTTATTTCATAAAGCCGCCAGTTAATGAGAAAGGAGTGACTCAACATAAGTCTTTCGACATTCGGTCATTGATAGGTAGTTACTGAATAATTTTAATGGAACGTATTGCCGACGCATTTGAATGTTCCGCTATAAACGTTAAATGAAATTGATGTAAGGTAACCTGATACTTTAATCTATTAAAATAAAAGTGCTTTCGAACGTTGATAAACTTGAATTCGACATATTAAAATTAATTAAAATGGAAATCTAAAATGGAACCAGAGATTTTACAATGCAGTTAATTCTAGATGGAAAAGGTCTTTAGATAGCAATTATAATTAAAGACAGGCGGTAATGCAGATATAAATACCGACAAAATATTTATGATCCAAAACGCAAGTATAACTTTGTTTTAAACCCATAAAGAGACATTTTATGTATTTTCAAGTAGAATAAACTACTATAAAATTTTTTGCTTATAGAGAATTACTTGTTAATGAATAATTTTTGTAATTTTGAGCTCAACTCTCGAATAGTTAAACCCTTGCAAAGAAAGTATGTTCAAGGTTGCTGATCAGCCACGCTGAAACGGGGTAATAGATCAGTATTTAAATTATAAATCTTTGTTTTAAAGAAAATTTTGTGACTTACATATGAAATATTTTGGGAGTTTTCTAATTATTAACAAAGATTAGATGAAGATTGTATCGATGTATAAGTAGTGGTGAAATGTTGTCTATTTTAAACTTAAGTTGTAAATTACATCTATAAGCCTTCTTTATACCTACGTATGTAAACAAATATCTTAGATAATGTGTGTACAAGAAAGATGTTTTTGAATGTATCGAAGATTGTTCATAAATAACTGTAGTGTTCAGATTTATTTGTTTTATAGAAATCCTCAAGTAGTTCATTGAATATATGAAATACTTAATGGAATTATATACTTGTATCAGGAATTTATGAAATAGTTCTTTAATCAAATAAATAAATTTATAAATAGTTCACTGTCATTCTGTTATTTACGTCCAAGTTCGTTAATTCAATAAACAGTTTTATTAATATTATCTGTTTTCCTAGGAATAAAAGTTTATAAAATTAATAAAATGGTTCATAGCAAGTAAAAGTAATATTTATTATTACGTTTTTTATACAGGAAATGTATTTAACAAAATTTTTGAACTCAGCTTCATATTAGTATAGATGAGTAGTTGCTGGAACAACTTCATGAAAATCTTATACCCCATATTATTTCAAGATTACAATAAGTTAGAGAGGAATGTACGATAATATGATGAATTATGTATGATAGTAAAGAGAATTCCATTTGAGATAAATTGAAGATACCGTGTGTAAATATTAAAAATTAGAAATATAGGATAGAAATGTTAGATTGTAAATGATATTAGTATAGAAGTTAAAGACAGATTAGTTGATTATAAGATAGAAATAGGAGTACTATTAAAAGAAGAAAACCCTAGTATGAAAAGATTATACGTGTGTATTATAAAGCTTATAGAATTAGTTATAGATACAAGTACTTAGAAATAAAAATAGTAAAATTACTCAAGTCTGCGGAAAAATAACGCACACTTCGAATTTTATATTTTAATTTAGGGGATTATGACGTGATAAGGGGTTACGAAAGGTCATTGGGACCCAAATTCTAAAAATAAATCTCACCAAAGTTTATAGAATCCGGAAAAAATTGAATTCCCGTAAATTCATGGTTACGCACGGTATAATACAAGCGTATCTTTATTCATTGAAGTACAAGCGGAAATGCAAATTGCGCGTGTACAGATAATCACCCTGTATGATATAAGCATATTGTGAATAAATAATAAATAACGGAAGTCGTAGATTATGTAAAAATAGTTAATTGTAAGATACCGTAAAAACACATTTCAATGCGAATAAAAATTGATACATTTATAAATTTGTTGCAAATGGCATTGCACGAGCTTTACGCATAATTGCGTGTATTTATTATAAAACGCAAAACCCTTTTTGTATTAGAAAACAAACACAGTTCACATTAATTAACTCGTGACTAACAGTAATTCATCTAAATAAAAATCTTTCTAGAATACGAGTCATTGGTATTTAAACTTACGTATAAAATTATTATTAAATAAATGTTTGTTCCGGAAAGAAGCTTGAACATTAAAAACAAAACGTAAAATTCCTGGAATATTTCATAAAAGTTATTATCTTTAACATTAGTAGGCAGCGCCACACAAATAAATGGTGTGGGTTAAACAAGAGCAGATAGCACGCGGCTTATATAACTGAAACGATAGTACGTGGAAAAAACGCCGCAAATTATACGCTAATTGGGTTTTCTCAAGACCCCTTACATCATAATGTATTACATTTTCCAGTAGTTTTTAGAAACTAGACAATTTGTATATAAAAGGAGCGTTTTTCGTTCTGGGAGGTCATTCATAAATTAGTAATGGATTCATTAAATTCATTTAGTAAAGCCCAGTCCGAGTCCAATCATTAAATTTGGTCCGATGCAGTAGATAATGAAATGCCATATTCAATCCGCTAACCGTTGCGTTAAGAAGTATGCAGTAAAACATACTGTTATGAATATTGAAGTGATGTTTTTAAACCCAAATTACATACTAAAATAGAATTATTTATCACAAAGGAAAGGCAAAATTCTCCAGTATAAAGTTATTTTTAAGACGTATTAAATAATTGAAAAGCTAATTTAATTAAGAGGGTACTTTGATAATTACCGTTGGAAGTCGGGAATTTTAATTTGGAAAACTTGTAAGCTGATTGCAGATCAATTTAAAATAAGATTTTAATTACCAAGTGTTTTTGTGGAATCTGCAAATAATATTTTAGATTTAATTTTAACTGATATTAGAGTATTTATATCTAGTTTAATTTTTTTTTGTCTGTTAGGGATTTTTTTTAACCAGGAGTTTGTGTTCAGAGTTTGAAATATTTCGACCTTTTTATATGTCAAGGATATTTCTGGCCATAACAAATCTTACCAGCGTGGAAATAAATTATATACAGGTAAACCGATCCTCAAAGAAGTAAGTATAATTCTGTAAATATAATATAAGGTGGAAACAATGTTTTTTTATTTCTTAGAAATTATTTTATGTTTGAAAGAAACGATGTTGTAAATGCTTTTGTATGAAAGAAAATGTTTCATATTGTATAAATGGTTTGTGATATTGCTGCGTTTAATTTCATCTTGAAAACTTCATAAATTCCGTTGAGCTAGCTAGGCAAAGTAAAAAACGAAGGTAAGTGAACAATTTCAACTTTACAAATTGCAGTATCTTTTCACGCCACTCTTTCAGCGAAACCACAAACGCGAGACCATTTTCATATCACTCTTCCAGCAGCGCATCGAAGCGTGGCAGCATCACCGCACTCTTTTAGTGGCTACTTCAACGTGCGGTCTTACCACAGCAACAACTAAGTAACATTTACACCTACCTACTACATTTACAAGACAATCGTAACGAGAGTAGGAATGAACATTAACCAATAAAGACATTTGGAACATACACGTTTATAGGAACGTACTCGATTATGTAGAAATTGACAAATTACTATCTAACTTGATCACCTGACATACGATATGGCGAAATTAATTTATATTAAAAGTTATACTCGTTTTACATCCTTTTTAATCCAACCCAGCACAAGGTGAACAACAACCTGATACATAAATAATGTAAGAATAATGTTTTTGAGAGTGATATTTACTGTGATATTTGACATTTAATGTTAAGTATTGTTATATTTGTATGGTTGTGATGAAACGAATTGATTAATGTAAGTAATCGATTTAGAATATTGTTTTCCAATGTATCACAATTTTTAGATCCCTGATGAAGTTGTCCAATTGACAACGAAAGCTTGGATAAAATTAACAGAGCTTTAATAAAAAGAATGATATAAAGAACTGTTTCATTCAATAATTAGGTCGACACCCCTTATAATTTAAGTACTAACAAAGTTACGACCGTGACTTCCCTTGAGTTTCCCTTGAGTATATATATATATATATATATATATATATATATATATATATTGCTATGACATCGCCTCACATCGATGTAATTAACGTTCAGCTTACTGCTGCGCGTCACCGCTCTGTATCTCTAAATAACCTCAACTTTATGTTTTAAATACAATTCTTTTTACATGCCTCGACTAGCTCAGCTCAATCCACACAGAGTGAACGACGGTACGATAACAAAAAAGTTTTCACCCCGCATCCTTTTTTTCCTAGTAGTTTCCTACTCGAATGATATAAACGCAACTAACAAAAATTTGAATAATGACCAAGAATATATACACTTAAAGCTTTATAACTCTGATAATGTGATTTACTATTCAAAAATAAACCCCTGAATCAAAGTAACAATATCAATTTGTTTGTCACCAAATTGCAACTCCCTTAAATCAATTTAAGGCCAGCAAAAATAACACTATTTAGTACTGGAAAAAACTTTGAACATTCAATGGCCTCTCCCTTTTGCACGACGTAATTTTTAAAAGCTTTTTTTATGACCCTTTACATAAATATTTCACTATAGGAAAATGTTAATCTTCAAAATGAAATTAATGATTTATGCTGTTAAAAATTGTTCTTATTTCTGACCTGTGTTTTCCCTGCGTGTTCCCAATCCTTCGAACTGATGCTGGGTGTGGTTGACCAGTACCCCTGGATTGTTTTCAGTTGAGTTCACTTGTTAATTTTGTAAGACATCTTGGCCAAACACCCATTCAATGTTTAGAATAATACTCCGTTTACTGCTCCGATGCAAATGTAGCCCAATGTTTAGACGATTACTTAAATGACAATGTAATGGTTTATTTAGTTAATTATCTGTTCGAGTATTTAGATCTAGTCGAACATTTAGATTTGGTCGAATATTTAGAGCCCTAAGTTATTAAATATTAAAATTATGTTTAATTAAACGTTTTGGCTTACGTTTCAAAGTCAATGGCAAACTTTATTGTATACTTGCAGTAGTATTGTTATTTCAAAGTTTTCTATCACGACTTTCACTAAAATTATAATTAATTAATTTACTATTTTCACTTCGCCTGAAATTCTAATTTGAATTGGTACCAAGCCTGCCGTGGTAGAAGAAATACTGATTGTTTATCCAATTCGTGTTCTATATAAAGGATCTTCCTCCTCACCTGTATCATAGGTTTTTCGAGTTTACCTTGGTGATTGAGGCGTTGCACTTTGCCTTATCATGCAGGCCTTCGTACTTTCTATAAATTTACCATCAAAATTCTCGTCGAAATGCTCAGTACATCACGTGAATATCTAGTTTTGTATTTTGTATTCCTCTAAATTTAATACCTTTGTACCTTTTTCAAGTCATGTCCCCTTGTTTGTGTAGCAATTTATTCAAACTTTGCGTGTAATTTATCACGTAGTCAAACGTCTGTTCTCTTTCTTTCTTTGCCTGATCTGTTGGATTTCATTCGAATTTTCTGATGTTTACATTTAAAAGATCACGTTGTCAAATTTTTATGATGACGTCAAATTGAATGCGTTTATTCACTTTCTGCGGGTATGAAACATATTTGGTTTAAATGGGATTCTTTTATTGCAAGTGTGTATGGTTATTTCCTTACATTGATGTGTATTTATTTCAATAAGACTCGTTGCATTTAAAATGTTATTCATGCATATTTATTTTCGGCTTTATGAATACTCCCTGTATGTTTGTTGTGGTTTGTTTAGTATTCTTCTTAATCTTCTTTGGGTATTAAACCACTCATAGTTTTTAAAATTATCTTTATTAACGTTTCGATCCATAACCTAGGATCGTTTTCAAAATAATAAAAACTTCAAGTTTGACATTTATGACATAAATTGAAGGTGACTTTGATTTATTGATGTTTGAAATATTTAGTTTGAGTACACTAAGCAAAATTTTTAAAGTTTAAATGAATAATTGCCTTCAATTTGTGTTACGGCCTGGGACCGACTTTTTTAGGTAGCCAATACGCTTAACGTGAAATCAGCTGATTAATTTTTATTGTAAAAATTCAATAACTTGGGAATTGGAAAACATTTTTTAACATGTTTCTATTTATACAATTTAGAGGATGGTTATTAAAGAAGTGTGCAATTGCATTATTAAAAGGCTTAAGTAGTCGTTTTTTTATATTTATTTTGAAGGGGAAATCATTATGATTTAGGCTAATAAAGATAATTTTAAAAACTATGAGTGGTTTAATACCCAAAGAAGATTAAGAAGAATTCGGCTTTATGCTTGCATTGTTGTTATAAAATGAATTGTACGGCGTACAAGTTATTTATCTTACTACATGAGATTTGATTTTTGATGAATGGGCTTCCTTTCATTAATTAAAGTTAGTTGTGGTTTATATAGAGTGTGCTTTTTTGCATAATTGACGAATTACTTCCTTTATATGATGAAATTGTTTAGTTTTCTGGACTTTAGTGCTGTTTACAACACTTATGACTCTATATATCCCTAAATAACCCTACTATCATAGCATTATATATATATATATATATATATATATATATATATATTATATATATATATATATATATATATATATATATATATATATATATATATATATATATATATTAGGTGAATTAAACATAGTTTGCATTTTTAGCTTTCTGTTGAAAATAGTAATTTAGTTCAACCAAGTTGGGACAAAATCAGCATTGAATATAGACTACCGATGATTGTTATTAATCTATTTTTTTTAATAAAGAAAAAACTAATCAATTATAATAGACTAAAGTACATGCAAAAAAAGAATGTATATTATTAGTTGTTTTGAGCGTCTCAAAAACGTTCACTTTTGAGACTTGAAGGTGTTTAATTTTTTTCCGCCAACTTATCTACAACAAATTTTTCTTAAGTAATTTTTTTTATATAAAACCCCTACTGATGAAGCTCAATCGAACGCCAAAAAGAAAGAAATAAAATAATATACTATTTATTATTAAGGTTCTGCGGTCAAAACCAATACAGATTTTTACAATATTAGTAAGAAATCTATTGTAATTAAATATGAAGTGTTCATATATTAAGTTATTATTAACAATCTTCTGTACCAAAAACCGCAATATCGTAATCGTGGACTATTAGACGAATATAATACTTTGATTCGAATTCCAACGTGTCATACTCAACCAAAAAGTTATTTGTCAAACTAGGAAATAGGCGATAAATAAAAACATAAAACTCGTTAAGTATGTAGATATCACCCTTTTCGGCATCAAAGAGCTCTTGGATTTTATTGGCTATATTATGTTGATCTTCTTCAGGTAGATCACTGTCAATAATTGTTGGTTGATCACGTTTTATCTGAAAAAAATATATACTTTATGCTCTGATTATATATGAATAACTAATCTTCAAGAAAAGAATTTATAAACCTATTGGGTAGTAGAACACAACACGTGTCTGTCTACTTATACTTAACTTGAAACAGTACCTGATTTATTACAGAATATATATTTTAAATTCGTTTAGCTATAATATCCCAATCTACACAACCATTTTATTCTATTTAGTAGTCAGCTGCACATTGCGGTCTAGAATCGAAATTTAGAATGTGTTATATTACAGAGCTGTTTTAAAAAGTCTAGGATTTTGTATTCTACGTTAGTAAAGATCATCTGTTTTCGGTCAATTATCTGTAAGACATAAAGCAATCGTGTAAAGTATCTTTATAACTTTTACAATATTTTGGAATATATATGAAGTTATATGCTGCTTTCATATTAAGAGAGATGTTTAAATCGATCTTGTAGCAGCGAACGTTATACTGGGATTTAGGTACGGAATCAAATATATAACCTGTTTCTCAATTTGCATGGATATAAAACTTCGCTCTTCCACAATCAAAATTTGAGAACCATAGCTGATGTTATATCCTTCAAATGCTAATGTTAAAGTGAATTTCTTAAACGGGGCATTATTGTAAATATGTGCTATGCTTCATTTACTATAATGCCCCGTTTTAAGAAATTCACTTTAACATTAGCATTTGGAGGATATAACGTCAAACGCTTAATGTTGAGTTCTGTATTGCATAGCGTAACACATTTATAAATATTTTTTGTACTTCACCGTTGCAGTATGCACCCCAAAAATTTTAAAATGATCTACATTTTTAAATCCCTTTGCATGTTTAAGTATACAGACAAAAATGTTTAATGCTAAATGATTATTTGTGTAAATTATTCATAACATTAAAGTAATATTTCATAACCTAAAATTTCAAATTTACAATTCGCAATTCGATAGATTGTGTCAACTCCCTGATAGGTTGGATTATTTAGTGGAAACCATACCCTGGAGATCTATTCTCACATGCTAAATGTTGATATGCAAATGCGTATGTGAAAGTAATGCTAAGGAATGATTATTCTTGTGCATGCGTTTTCGGATTCACATTCGTAAATGTAGCGAACGGTAACTCTCATGGGTGTTTGGGAAACGACTAGTAGTATAACCTTACTTTTGTGGTTCTTAAACAAAGCTATGGTATCTTTTGTACTTTTGGTTGGCAATTCATTAATCATAGCTCGAGAGTATTTGCATTTGCTTCTATTAGAAGAATTAGAGCATGCTGAAAAAATGGCACCGCGAGTATAATATAGAAGGCAAAAGAAATCCTTTTGAGAAATTATTGAAGGGCATATTTTTTATTAGAATTATTAACGCCTTATTTAAAAGTTCCACTGAGAGATATCGATATAAACTTAAGTATTAATTTACAATGCAACTTCTACAATGTAAATGTATACAACTTCCCTCTATTTTAGGTATTAATAGCTCTCCGTTTTTAAGCTGCCGGGAGCTATAAGATGAATGAGTGCAAATAAATTTTTTTGTGTTTTGCAGCCAGCTGTAAGCCGATGTCTTATGGAAGTTACAAATGGTTTATTTTATCCCCAATTTTTAATCGCTTTTTCCAATTTCCGCGTACTGTTCAGAAACTAATAAATGTTATACAAATCAAGTACGTTGGTATAGTTACGATCTTACCCAATGTTTAATTATTTATTACAGTTTCTACCGGTAATATCACTTCCTTGGAATAATATGTATCATTGATGATGTTCATGTTGCAATTGTTCCACCAGCTGAAAACAATCCGGACCCTGAACACGAATATGTCAACAGAAGAAATTACCATTCCCTAAATGTACAACCTGTAATAATGCAATACAACACCTATTTTCGTATCTTCATAAATCTAATATTGCAGATATACGACAACAATTTAAAAACATTAAATGTCCAGGCACCTTTTCTTGGAAATACTCGTGATGCGTATTTATATAGCAAGCATCAAGTGTTAATAGAGCTTTGCAGCACATGTACGCAAATGGTAACAGGGAATACTACTATAATCATAATGCTAAACCATTACTTTATTATAGGAGATCCTGTTCATCCTCTGGCCATGGTTAGTGATTCCATTAAATAATCAGCCAGCACGTGCTACACCCGAATATCGTTGTAATTCCTGGTTTAAAACAATTCGATGCACCATCGAACGCTGCAATGGAGTATTAAAAAGGAGATTCAGATGCTTACTGCGGGATCGAGATTTACATTATAGTCCAAGTAGTGCATGCCGAATTGTAAATGCGCATGTAGCACTGCACAATTTATGCATAGTTCTTGGTCTACAAGAAGTTATCGATGACGATCTCCCTGTTAATGCTGATTATGGTATGTATCATCAGGAATACGATGGAGATCAACAAGATACGAACCGAGTGTGAATCAGGACTGCAGCAGCAAGAATTATAAGAAACAGATTTATACAAATTTATATAAAAATGCAATAAATTGTTTATTCAAACAGTGATTCATTAAGAAAATTGAACGAACCCCAAGACATATGTATTAATAAGAATATTGTTATACTTATTTAACTAAAATGTACTAAACTTCAACAATTAAACATACTTCATTGCAAATTTTCTAATAAAGTTTCAACAGCAGATGCTAATCTCTCCATAGCTTCACATTTTCTGCGATTTAACGCCAATACTTTTGATTGGTGTTCTTTCATAATCCTCAGCTCTTCAGTTGTATAATATTTTTAATTAGCATTCTGCTCGTTCGTACACTCTTCAAAATGTTGAACTGCTGGAGCAGTTTGTTTTCCCTTTGAAATACTTCTTGGTAGCGGTATAGCAGATGCGGTATCAATTAGTAATATATTATTGGTACTTTAAAGAACTGGAGGTATTGTAAGAGACACAACATCTTTAACATATCTGTCAAAATCTTCTTGTATTTTGTTTGAGTCAGGATTATTCTTGCGGTAATAATATTGTGCCCTTTGTAAACAAAATGTCTTTTCCGACTTTTGACAAATGCACCGTAGAATCAGTTGGTAGGTTACCTGAAAAGTTTTCTGGGAGTTTTGAAAATTGGTAATTTTATAGATTTCGATGTGTTCTTTCCGAATTTTAACTTTGCCACCTCGTAGCTTTGCCGCTTGCTCCGCAATATTGGAAAACATGAAGTGTAATAGAAGTTCTTTGATAATATCTCCTTTCCGAATCATTTTACGATAAAAACATTTATATACAACATTTAACTAAGGATAATTTTCTACAATTTATGTATTAACAGTTTTTTTTGTAAAGTCAATTGTTTTGTCGTTCGAGCACCGCCAACTATTATTTATCTACACCACAAGGTGTTTTTCATATATTTACAAAGAATATTTAATTATGCGTATATATTTAATTATAAGGGAATACGTCGTCTTTGTGTTAGGTCCTTGTTTTGACCTCCTACAAAACATCTGCCGGCAGAACTCGATAGAAGTATTTAGTTTAATCTGAGTCATCAGTGTACGTCTATCGTTTTACAGTGTCATTTGCGTTTATAAAGCCATGGCTTTCTAATAAAGTAAATTGATATATGTGTGCTAATCCATTACCAGCAAGTGAAATAATCGAAATGAAGGAAAAAGGAATGGAAACTTTTGATAAGTCATGTATTAAAAGTAAAGATAATGAGGTTATACTTTTGGAGGGACTACGATAGTGGTTCATGACGTATGTCAAAAACGATAGAACAATGAAAATTTAACCGCCGCATTATTGCATAGAGGAAGGATGTCAACGACTTCTTAACAACTACTGCGATCCTCGCACCCAACATTATCATTCAAAGACCACTATTTTATATGCGCTATTGAGAAAAAAGCAGAGTTTATAGCAAAACAAAAACAGACGCGCTTGTACAATCGTAATGTTGTGTAAAGTGTAGGTAAGTTATCGATGAAAAATAGTATTTCAGAACTTGTTAGAGCTCGTAATGATGATTGGGGTCGAGCAATCGTTGAACGTCTTGAGCATGTTAATGATTTGGTCGCAGCCGATGCACAGTATCACAATTCCTGCATAAAAAAATTGTACCAAGCACCACCGACTGAAGATATGAAAAAAAGAGGTCCGTATACAAACGAGATCGATACTGAGATTACAGTACATTTATTATTATTTCGAACAGATTTCCGATTAGTATCAGTTTTCTCTGGACGAAATCATTACCAAAATTGAAGGTGATTTCTGTAAACACATAAAAACAATGAAAGCACTACTCCTCAAAAAATACGGTGATGATATTTTAATTGCCGTCACTGCCAATAAGGCTTCTGTGGTTTGTTTTCGAAACACAGGGTTTAAGTTATTAACGGATGCCTGGTACAATCAAAAAGTGATGACAAGACAGAAGAACGTCGGCGTATTGTAAAGACAGCAGCAGCAATAGTTATAGAGGATATTCGCTCTAGGGTTTATGAGACAAAACATTATCTTCCACCAAATAATTTCTTAAATCTCTGAGTCAGATATACCTGAAGTTTTACGCATTTTCCTAGATGATGTGATTTTAGAGAATAAATGTACAAACTTGCTCCGTTCCAAATTTGCTTTTGAATGACAAAGGTATGCGTAAATGCGTTAAATATCCTATGTGTAAGGCATTTAAATAGCATTTTGGTGATATAAATTTTGCAGATACAATGTATGTCATCGACAGAGGGCAGTTAAAACACCGAGTCATTTGACATCGCGGTGAATCTTTTTTATCTATTTGCAATAACTACATTACATACGTTCTATAGAAATATACATCCAATGCCATAATCGTATTCGACAGATACCCGGAAAATGTAGCAAATTCTTAGAACTAAATATGCGGAGCGACCCGACGACCACGGTAAACTGCTTTAGTACACATATTTTTTGACGAGACAATGATTCCTGGAGAATGATGCAAACAAAAACCGTCTTTATTAGAATGTTGAGGACAAAATTTGAAACTGGCAGTTTCGTGGTCAAACAAGCCACGGAACATACGGATACGCTAATAATCAATACCTCAATAAGTGTTTCACCAGCATTCGCTATCGTAATAGTTGTCGGCGAAGATGTAGATCTTATTCTTTTGACAGCTTTATCTACGTGATCAAACGTGTATATTATGAAATAAGGAAGAGGAAAAATTGCGCAATAAATATATATTCAACTGCAAGTATCATAGATAAAACAGCCGCAGATCATATTTTATTCTTGCATGCCTTCGGTGACTGTCATATAACACGTGCACTCTTCAATCAATAAGAAATTAAATTTATTAATGTACTCCAAGAATACAAATTTAAACGAGGTTATTCAGGTATTTCAAAATCTAAACACTGATCCAGAGATCGTTGCTAAAACTGGAGAACGATTCCTTCTCGAATTATACGGTTACAGTGATGTGAAAAGTAAAAAAGCCTGTTGATGCAGAACAGCCGAGTTAAAATGCCCCGTTATATAGATGAAATAATGGTGCTTGTAATAATTCGCAAGTTCCATCATTCGAAAGTGATGAAGAGGAAGTAACAGAGACTACTGTCGAGCAAATGTATGATTGAATCGAAAACGAAGATAATTGTGATGAGTCTGATAATCCCATCGCAGATGAGATGGATAAAATTTCGGTCTGTGACTTCTCGATCAGAACTGTAGAAGAACTCGCAACAGCAAAGCGAAGAAAATTGCGATAAATTTCAAATTTGTTCATTACATGTGGATTAAACCTACGCAGGCACCAAGGTAAGAAAAACGCCCCGCTTACTCTACCCATAGGTGATGTGGAAATAAGCTTTTTTACCCAAACGCATATTGCAGTTTACATTGTAGCGCTTGTACGCCAAAACTCTTAATTTTACAAAAAAAAATTAAAACATAAATTATAGCAAATTATCTCTAGTTAAATTTTGTACATAAATGTTTTTATCATAGAATGAGTCGAAAAGGAGATATTATCATAAAACTGTATTAGGCGCTATTTTTCCAATACGGCGACACGAGCGGCAAAGGTACGAGGTGGCGAAATTGAAATTCGGAAAGAGCACATCGAAATCTATAAAATTACCAATTTCCAAAACTCCCGGACAACTTGCAGGTAATAGACTCATATTTGCAAACTTGAAAAAGCTTCCTCAAAAGCATCGGCAGTGTGAAGTTAAACTTGATCATCTACAGGGAATGAAGCGTAAGAATATGGCCGTGCATTTTCGTAAAATTTAACAAATTTCAATGTTATTTAAGAAAAAGCAATAACATGTCAAAAAGACTAAAACACTTATGAGTATAGAAACTCACGGCAGCATACTTTAGATAATTTCAAGTTGTGTCGCTGATGACGAAAGTATTGGATATGATAAAATGTAAGCACATGTTCTAATTGAAAGGAAATGATCGTAGTATATTATTGTAAAAAAAGTGTTGTATTAGGGTTGCGCGTCAATGTAGGAAAACTAATCACAATTTCGTCTTTATTTTAGCACTTTTATTGTGCACTCCTTACCCATGTGATTTGAGTGGATCTCATTTTTAAACGTATTTTTAATTTGTCAGGCAACGGCCGCTGCAGACTTCTAGCATTGTATCGATGTATTGAATTATTCATCGTCTATTTCCTTTGTGCATGCACTGTACACGACAGATAGTTTCATTCCGAATACGTATTTTTGATTTTCAAATGATAATAAAAAGCATAGCTATTGATTTTGCCAGTTGTAACTATTTACCTGACGTCTGCGTGGCTCAGTTGATATACTTCTTTCGGATGAGGAGTAGAACGTAGGTTCCGCGTATGAGTGTTGTCACGCACGTTAAAGATCCGTACCTTGCTTGAAACAGCAAGAGTTTGGCATAAATTCAAAATTTCCAGGTGAAAAAAGCTCACTTCTTGGCCAATAAGTGACTACTAAACGCATGATCCCGGTTTCGAATCCAAGCACGATCCGCATGAAGAATGTTAGGCAAGTATTCTTTACAAAAATACTTCCTACTTCGGATGAGAAGTAAAATGTTGGTTCCGTGTGTGATTCTTGTTGCGCATGTAAAAAATGCCTACCTTGCTTCAAACAGCAAGGGTTTCACAAAATTTAAAATTTTCAGGTAAAAAAAATCCACTTCCTGGCAGCTTTCGTCGGGTGGAATATTGGAAAACCAAATGTAGTGTACCTATTTATCAGGCGGCTTGGTGGCTTAGTTGTCACGTGTGTGACTATTATGTTTAAGGTCCCGGGTGCGATACCGACACGGACCGCTTGAAAAATGTTAGTCGGGCATTTTTAACAAGTACACGCTTTCGTTGGAATGAGAGGTAAAATGGAGGTTCTGTGTGTGAGAGTTGCTACGCACGTTAAATATCCTTACCTTGCTTCGACCAGCAAGGGTTCGGCAAAATTTAAAATTTCCAGGAACAAACTTACTTATTGAACAATGACGTACCTTCCGGTGGAGCAACGAAAAATCAAATAGAGTGTACCTTTTTATCCATTATCTATGACTGGCAAGTGGTTTTCAGTTTTACACAAAAAATTAGAAAAACGCATTCCTGTCAGGATTATCACCACATGGAAGTATATATTATTGTAAAATTTAATGTTACTGTAAATAAAGGAATGTATTCAAACTCTTAATTACTTTTATAGTTTAATTTTTGTGAACTTAATATTTGTTTTATTAGAACATTTTGAAGGAAAAATTAAAATTCAGTACCAACTTTTGTTCGAGAATGTATTTATTCATGAAAATTTGAATCAACAGTTCTTTGTTTGTTTTAAAACAAGATTAAAAAAAAGGAATATACAATATAAATTTAAGATTTAAAAAGTTTTAAATTATTGATTATTTGGTTGTGTAGATGGTTAGTTAAATTTTGTGATTCTAAAGTCAGTTTGTATGGTTAATATAAGCTGTAACGGTCACTTTGTTACGTTATTGATAAACAGGAATACGAATTAATACATTCTTGATTAGACCTTGTTCGTCTTGAATACGCTTTGTGAAGTGACCTATACGTTTTCGTTATCCAAGGGTTAGCGTGTGCTAAAATATATTTCCCTAGCTGCGTTGCAGGATATAAATATAACGAAACATTAATTTTCTGGAGTTGCATATAGCGTGGGCTGTGCTTATTTGGAAGTTTCTGCAACTTTGGTTTAAGTATTTGAATGTTATAGGTCGATCGTTCACATTCATTGTAAGTAGGATTGCGCCGCGTGATTACTATTATGTGTATTTTTAGGAATTGTTGGAAGTTGCTACCTGTTTGAAGATAGCGTCGCTATAAAAATATTATTAAACCCTTACGCTAGTTAGCGTTGAAGGTTTGCTGGTATAATTGCCTGAGCACTCATCAATTTTATGTTTTTAGGGTTTTTTTATTTCCTGGTTTATTTATTTGTTTATTCTGTTCTCTGGTAGCTTCTTGGTTATGGTTCTTGTTTTGGTTGTCCTTTATTGGAACTGCCTTTGTTGTATTTTTGGTGCACGTACAGCGGTTTTACCCAGATGTAGCATTTCTTGTTATTCATTGGTACACTGATCGTTTAGTTACATATCTACAGCGAGGGACAAGCGCTACATGTAGAGAGCAAAACACTACACCAGTATGTATTAACGTATCCTTTTTTACGTAAGTGGCCTGGGAAGAATAAAGAATACTCCGACGGACTTAGTTGCTTACTTTGCAAACCAACTAAATTATGATGTATAAAAATAATAATTTCACTTTGTTCCATTATCACTGTTAAAGCAGTTGAAAGGACCTCTTGTGGTAATTTTCCTATATACATTGTACTATATAATACAAAGTGTTGTTTTGCGCAAACCAACCCCGTAGTACTTGTTTTAACTTTATACGACTTATAAGAAGTTGCCGATGCAATCAGCTGTTTCCTTTCAATCAGTGTTAATTTGAATGTTTAAAATATATACATATTTACATAGCGTGTGCAAATATTAATCGTAATTCTCATAAACCAGAAGTTCACGCAAGATCTACAGTAATATTAGTCCTGGATCCTGGATCAGCCAATTAGGCAGGTAAGGTTGATTTTATATTATAGTTGCCTTTTTGCGCGAAGCCCGCCTTAGCGCTCAACAAAATATCAGTACCATCTCGCTTTTAGAACCCGACCCATTATGCTTCTGACTAGTCGCGGTACAAGCAGGCAACGTTTCTTTTGTTCCAGGCCTTAAATCTATGTAACAAAGCATGTGCTTACGTTAATTTTTCTTTAGATACTAATTTCACACATTTCCACAACACAGTTAAAAGAAACAATGGAACATAGGAACAAATAAAACTAGGAAAAACGACGATAGCTTTTGTTTAACTGAAATTAAAAATAATCAAATATACAAAAACGACGGTCCGTGCTTGGTAAATATTTACGAGCACTTTTGTAAGACAACATAATCCTAAAAGTAAAAACAAGACAAAATATATTTCTGTCTTGTCAAAATTATATTTCAAGGGTTGTGCTCCCCGGTCGGTCCATGTCTAGTGATGTACAAGGTGGCACGACTCACCGCCGGACATAGAGAATAAGTTATTTTGTAAATCCTGTTCCCTAAATTGAAATATTTTAGAACCAAGGGTACCACTGGATAAGAAATTGTATTTTACATTATTAATCACCAATAAATAAATCCCTTAAAAATATGGCCAATTCTAAGAGTTTGCATATTAAAAACGATGTCACAATTTTAAGAGTACCATCTATTAGTGTGACCGACTTTATGACGCAGGTTTATTATTCATTAGATATGAGTATTATTAAACATGTTAATTTGTACAGTGTTTGCTTCCAATGGTCAGTCGTATTAATAGGCGTACTCGTATAATTGTCCACAATTTTCAAAAGATTTATTAATTAAAATTGTGTAACATACTGTTTTAATAAGCTCTAATAGTTCTAGTATTCCTAAAAATAGTTAGTTTCTAGTTTAATTTTAGCATGCTAATTATTAAAATTGTAGCGGCTGCAGGATCACCCAAGTAGCTTCTCAGCGAAGTTCCCAGAAAGATCTAATCCAAGAGTTAATCAATTTTCTAAAGGCACTTACTTTAAGGGCACTAAACATGTCAAATTAGTCCATATCTATGATTAGATGTCAATCATGCTTTAGGATCCTATTTATGTCAGGGTGGTCTGAAGCAATTTTTCAATTAGCTGAGCACTCAACTAAAATCAATTCTGAGAGCTACGGTTGTGGTTATCTTAGGCATTGACAGTTTTAATTAAAATTAAAGATTTACGACCGGCGCATCCTAAGCCGAGTAAGAGCGTCAAGAAAGGGTTATTTTCAATTAACCAAAATGTATATAAGGAGGCCAGCCGGTGGGAATCGGGGTTGTTTATTTCCAGACGCGTTAGAGGTTAAAGCTAACGGTTACTAGTGATGTGTTTATTTCTCTGCAGTCAAGTGCGGGCCGTTATGTTTTAAGTTATTTATTTCTCTGAGTAAGTAATTAGTATATGTGATATTACTATGAACTCAAGGCTGTGTTATGCAGCATAAGTCAGTTATTTGTTTAAAAACAGTATTTGTCGACTTCCATAAAATACAATTCCGGGTGAATGCCCAGTTCAAGTAAATTGATCCGTTTTATTATTGCTTTGGAGACCGCATCGTTTTAGAAGGGTCTTCTATTATATTGTGTTTCGACGGTGTCAGAGGTCGTTAATCACTAATCCACGAGACTACCTGAGAATGCAAAGCTCAGGCCCGAAGTCAAGTTACGGTACTATTTGACCCTTGAGAAGGTCGTATTTTCATGGTGTAGATGACCCCGTGGTTAAAAGGGTCGTCGCACTATGCAAGTTAATTAGAATAGGGTAGCATTAATAAATTTTTGTTATTGGGGTGTGTACACCTAGAACTGTATCTATTCAAAATATGTTTGTTAGTTAAGTTTAGTTAAGTTGTGTTTGTGCTAGCCGGAGACTATAAGTGACTTATTTTCTGTTCTGCCATTTTGGTTCATCGCCCACGAACAAAGTGCGACGAGAGCTATTACCGCGATTGGTCCATGGGCCGTTTAATTCCCATGGTGGCGCCCTTTGTACATAAGGTTATTTACTTTATATTTTGTTATGCATATGTAATTAGTTGAAGTTTTAGTTAGTAGCTCGTTCAATAAAACAATCGAATTTTCGTCTCAGTGTGTTTGTTTAATGAACCTCCCTTCACCGACTGCTGCAGCTTGCGAGGCAACGTCCCGAAACGTGAGGGTACGATGGTGTTAGAGGTCCTGTTATTTATTATTTATTGTTAATTGGATACCCTCATGCGGTAGGTAAATATTAAAATTACACTGGCGCATTAACGTGGTTAAAATTGTAATTATGGTAAACAACACACGGACGAATTTTAGATTGTTTTGTTTTTATTTAGTGTTAGGCAGAATTACAGTTTAATATTAGTGATTTAGGAACAAGTTTCGTTATTGTTGGCTTTTATCTTTTAGTTAGTCATGTATGTGGTAGAAGCTTTAAGAAGCGATGAGCTTAGTTATGAACTTTTAATTAGGAACGTTGAACCAACAAAGTTAAGTGTGTTAGAAAAGCGAAAATTATTGCGTAGAAAACTCATTGTTGAGAAAGTCGACAGTAATGTTTTTCTAAGTATGAGAAAATTGAAATCGTTCAAAAGGACGAAATTGAATTATTAAAACTTAAGATTTTTGAATTAGAAAACTGTTTAAATTCTTTTACCATTCTTCCTAAAAGGACAGAATATATTAAACTTAACACGAGATTAATGCATGTAACACAGAGACTAAATTATGTCAATTTCGATATTGAATTTTAGAAGTACACAAAGAACTGCATTCCAAATGCATTAGAGCTTTTGAGATTTTAGAACAGGTAAACGGGGAAAATGAGATTAACGATAACCCTCTTTATTGTTCGGCTAGCGGTAATAAAAATCCTACAATAACACCAACAGCAGAGGGTTCATGCCCTGGAGCATCAGCGGTTTCTTCCATTAATACCCCATCGGTCTCGATTTCTAGTAATGATTTAGGTACGCTAATTAAGTCCTTGAATAAAACAACGACATCAGTCCCGATCCACAAGTGGGGATTACAATTTTCGGGTGAATCTGATTCTATATCGGTTTTAGATTTTATTCAACGCGTCAAAGAACTGCAAGTTGCAAGAAAAGTTTCGTCAGATGACCTTTTCGAAGGGGCTATTGATCTTTTCACCAGTTCAGCATTGGATTGGTATAGAGCAACGCGGTGTACAGTAAATTCATGGGAACAATTAATTTTAAATTGAAACAAGATTTTCTTTCAGCCGATTATGCAGAGAATCTTTTAATGTTAATTAAATCCAGACGGCAAGGCGCCGATGAATCACCTACCATTTATATTTCAAAGATGGTAAATTTATTTTCTCAATTAAAGAGTCCATTTCAATCAGGGAACAAATAAAAATTATTAAAAGAAATTTACAGACTTTTATGCCACGCAACTGGCGTTAATTGAAGTGACTGACATTTCCCATTTGATTTCTCGTTGTAAGCTTTTAGAAGACATTAAGCCTACACATTTTATTAAACAGGAACATTCGGATTCTGCCAACGTACCAGTTATCTTAGAACGTCAAGTTCGACAGAGTTCATTTTCTAATAATAATTTACCACGGTCCGGCGTTTCGAATTATTTTAAAAACACAGCAAAATTTTCGACTATTTGTTTCAACTGTAAAGACGAGGTCACTCGTTTCATACTTGTCCGGAGAAACGCGGAATATTTTGTTATTCTTGTGGGCAGTTGGAAGTTACGTCCACAAATTGTCCAAACTGCTCAAATAATTCAAAAACTAAGGACAGGAAAGCGCGTAGTCAGCCGTTGCTTTTCTTCGTTTAATAATATTGCTGCTGACAAAAGACGTGGTCGGATTGGTTAGTAAAAGTTAAGAATTTTTGTAAATCATCTAAGGTTTTTCAAATTTTTATAAAGTAAAAGATGATACAAGACCTTATATTAATATCGAGATATTTAAGGAAACTTATACTGCACTGTTGGATTCCGGCGCGAATACCTCTATTTTAGGCAGACATGGTTTGTGTTTATTGGATAAATATAAGTTAGAATTAATTAAAAATGTAAAACGTCTATATTAACAACCGCGGATGGCACTGCACAATCAATTTTAGGTTCAATTAATTTGCCCTTGACTATAAACGGGGTTACTCGGTCTTTAAATGTTTTAGTTTCCGACTCAATAGAGTGTACCCTAACGTTAGGGATTGATTTTGTCAATTATTTGAATTGAAAGTAGATTTTTCAAAAATGAATTTTATGCTCATTCTGCGGAAACGAATAAATTAAATTTCATTAAAGTCATGGCCGATTTAAATGAAGACCAGAAATTTGAATTAAACAAGGTTATTTCTTTATTTCAATCCCTGGATCGTCCTACCTTAGGCCGAACCACTAAAATTTCACATCATATTACAACGGAAGACGTTGAACCAATTAAACAAAGGTATTACCCATTATCACCGGCGATGCTGGAACATGCTAATAAAGAAATTGATGCAATGCTTGAACAAGGCATTATTAGCCCAAGCAATAGCCCGTGGAACTCCCCATGCTATTAGTAAAGAAAAAGCAAAAGGTGAATTTCGTGTATGTTTTGACGCTAAACGATTAAATTCAATTACAAAAAGACGCGTATCCCATTCCGTTTGTAAATGACATTCTTGATAGATTACGCAATGCGAAATATCTCAGTTCAATCGATTTAAAAAGCTTTCTGGCAATTGCCCTTGAGTGACGAAAGCAAGGAAAAACAGCCTTTACTGTCCCAAGGCGCGGATTATTTCAATATAATGTAATGCCGATGGGTTTGGCCAATGCTCCAGGCACATTACAGAGGCTCATGGACTCTATTTTGATTTTTCATTATCCCAATCAGTATTTGTTTATTTAGATGATATAATTATTATTTCAAGCACATTTAAGGAGCATATTAGAATTTTGAACGAAGTGTATGAGAAGTTGAAAGGCGCTAATTTAACAATTAACAGTTCAAAATGTGAGTTTTGTAAACCAGAGTTACAATATCTGGGATATATTGTGAATAAAGATGGTCTCCGAACTGACCCAGCAAAAATTGACGCAATTGTAAATTTTCCTCAACCCAAGACAGCCACTGAAATAAAACGTTTCACCGGTATGTGTTCTTGGTATAGGCGTTTTGTTTTGGATTTTGCCACAATTATAGCACCTATTAATGATTTACTAAAGGAAAGAAAATCGCAAGCGATTAAATGGACGGACGAGGCTCTTATTTCGTTTGAAAAAATTAAAGATGTTCTTACAAAGGCTCCTATTTTAAGGAGTCCTGACTTTTCGAAAGTTTTTCTTTACAATGTGACGCCTCAAATTATGGCGTTGGTTGTGTTTTAACTCAGGAGAAGGAGTCGAAGAACATGTAATTGCTTATGCTTCTCGCAGTTTAAATTCAGCAGAGAAAAATTATTCAGTCACAGAACGGGAACTTTTGGCGGTGTGTTTTGCTATTCAAAATTCCGACCATATATTGAAGGAACTCATTTTAAGGTCATTACGGACCATCATTCTTTAATTTGGCTCCACAACTTAAAAGATCCTGCGGGACGTTTAGCTAGATGGAGTGTGAAACTCCAACAATTTGATTTCGAAGTTATCCACAGGAAGAGTAAATTTAATGTGGTACCAGATACATTATCCGAGCTCCTAGTGGAGCCTATGCTATTAATTCTTTAAATTTTTCTTTAGACGAGGTCGAGGATTGGTACAAAACATGTTAAATAATATTAAGGAAAAGCCAGATCTATATCCCGATTGGAGAGTAGAAGATGATAAAATGTATAAGTTTATTCCGAATAATTTGAATATCAAAGCCAATTTAATTGAGTGGAAGTTAGTAGTGCCGAAATCATGCCGTGCACAAATTTTAAAAGAATGCCATGATGATCCAGTTTCGGCCCATTTGGGTGTATTTAAAACATATACAAAAATCAAAGAGCTCTATTACTGGCCTAAAATGCGGTCATATATTTCTAAATACATTAGTAAATGTGTTACGTGCTGCCAAAGCAAATCCAGCACGTTCAACCATTATGGTTTTATGGGCAAAGAAAAAGTTTCATTTCCGTTTCAATGTTTGTCGATTGATTTAATGGGGCCCTTTCCGCGCTCGAAATTGGGGAATACTTACCTTTTAGTTGTTACTGACTGGTTTACAAAATTCACTTTATTGCATCCCATGCGCAGCGCTTCAACAAAACAAATTTGTAATTACCTGGAAAATTTTGTATTTTTGGTATATGGGGTACCTCAAATTTGTATGATAGATAATGGCCCCAATTTAAAAGTAATTTATTTTCCAATCTCATGACAAATTATAAAATACCTTCGGTTTGGTTTAACGCCAGCTACCATCCTCAAGTTAATTATGTAGAACGCGTTAACAAGGTAATTGGAGCTGCCATTCGCAGTTACATTCAAGATTCTCATAAGAATTGGGACGATAATATTCACAAAATTGCCCATGCGCTTCGTAATGCTGTTCATGAATCCACAAAATATTCCCCAACATTTTTAGCTTTTGGACGCACGGTTCCTCTGTCCGGGGAATTCTATAATAAATTAAAGGATTTAAATCCAGAGGATCTAGCAATTGATACTCGAGAACAATTGGTTCAAGACCTTAATGAATTATCGCCCATCTTTAAAGAAGTTCAGAAGAACATACATTTGGCGTATGAACGTAATACGCACTCGTACAATTTAAGGCGCAGACCATTAAATTTCAAAGTAGGGGATTTAGTGTGGAAGCGCAATTTTATATTATCAGATGCTTCTAAACATTTCAATAAAAATTAGCCCCGAAGTTCCTAGAAGCAAAGGTGATGGAAGTTTTAGGTTCTACCACTTATAGACTATCTTCCATGGACGGAAAACCGCTAGGGTGTTCCACGTCCAAGACATAAAACCTCACTAATATTTTATTTTTCCAATTTTTATTTTTCCTTCCTCCAATTTTCTGAAAAGACTCAGTTGTCTTAAACATAATTGCGGTTGGATGTGTTAATTTCTACATTTATTTTTTTTTTTCAATTTTCTTGAAATTCCTAAGAGCAATTTCAATTTTTCGAGGGGGCTGTGTAACATACTGTTTTAATAAGCTCTAATAGTTCTAGTATTCCTAAAATAGTTAGTTTCTAGTTTAATTTTAGCATGCTAATTATTAGAATTGTAGCGGCTGCAGGATCACCCAAGTAGCTTCTCAGCGAAGTTCCCAGAAAGATCTAATCCAAGAGTTAATCAATTTTTCTAAAGGCACTTACTTTAAGGGCACTAAACATGTCAAATTAGTCCATATCTATGATTAGATGTCAATCATGCTTTAGGATCCTATTTATGTCAGGGTGGTCTGAAGCAATTTTTCAATTAGCTGAGCACTCAACTAAAATCAATTCTGAGAGCTACGGTTGTGGTTATCTTAGGCATTGACAGTTTTAATTAAAATTAAAGATTTACGACCGGCGCATCCTAAGCCGAGTAAGAGCGTCAAGAAAGGGTTATTTTCAATTAACCAAAATGTATATAAGGAGGCCAGCCGGTGGGAATCGGGGTTGTTTATTTCCAGACGCGTTAGAGGTTAAAGCTAACGGTTACTAGTGATGTGTTTATTTCTCTGCAGTCAAGTGCGGGCCGTTATGTTTTAAGTTATTTATTTCTCTGAGTAAGTAATTAGTATATGTGATATTACTATGAACTTAAGGCTGTGTTATGCAGCATAAGTCAGTTATTTGTTTAAAAACAGTATTTGTCGACTTCCATAAAATACAATTCCGGGTGAATGCCCAGTTCAAGTAAATTGATCCGTTTTATTATTGCTTTGGAGACCGCATCGTTTTAGAAGGGTCTTCTATTATATTGTGTTTCGACGGTGTCAGAGGTCGTTAATCACTAATCCACGAGACTACCTGAGAATGCAAAGCTCAGGCCCGAAGTCAAGTTACGGTACTATTTGACCCTTGAGAAGGTCGTATTTTTCATGGTGTAGATGACCCCGTGGTTAAAAAGGGTCGTCGCACTATGCAAGTTAATTAGAATAGGGTAGCATTAATAAATTTTTGTTATTGGGGTGTGTACACCTAGAACTGTATCTATTCAAAATATGTTTGTTAGTTAAGTTTAGTTAAGTTGTGTTTGTGCTAGCCGGAGACTATAAGTGACTTATTTTCTGTTCTGCCATTTTGGTTCATCGCCCACGAACAAAGTGCGACGAGAGCTATTACCGCGATTGGTCCATGGGCCGTTTAATTCCCATGGTGGCGCCCTTTTGTACATAAGGTTATTTACTTTATATTTTGTTATGCATATGTAATTAGTTGAAGTTTTAGTTAGTAGCTCGTTCAATAAAACAATCGAATTTTCGTCTCAGTGTGTTTGTTTAATGAACCTCCCCTTCACCGACTGCTGCAGCTTGCGAGGCAACGTCCCGAAACGTGAGGGTACGATGGTGTTAGAGGTCCTGTTATTTATTATTTATTGTTAATTGGATACCCTCATGCGGTAGGTAAATATTAAAATTAAAATTGTATAAATTTGCCAGCTGTTTGTTGTTTAATAACGTAAAATAAAATGTTCTATCTAGTAGTACCTTTGGTTTTGAAATATTTCAAATTTAGGAGCAGGAATCACAAAAGTGGAATATGTAATGAAATTCTACAAAGGAAGTTTATCACAAAATGTTAAAACAATGCCAATAAACTTTTGAAAATCGCAATTTTTGCATACAATAGGTTTAGCAAACATATATCGTAATATAATCATGTTTTCTAAAATTCATTGTGCTGCCTTTCCACTAACTAATACTTCGAAAAAAAGTATAATAGTATTCTGCTTACCTTACTTATAAATTTTATTAATGGATCATCATTGGAACTGTGATGCTTAGCGTTACTTTCTGCAATTGCAAGAACTGTGAATACAAACGCAAATAGAACCCTGTTTGAGAACATTTTGTTCTAGTTAAATCCTTTTCTTTTACAAAGGTACGAAGCAAGCTATTGCCAAGCGCGGGTATATGTATACTGCTTGTTAAAATTCTAGGTTTATATCTCCTGCTTTAATCCAATTTCTAGAGAAATGATAAGAAAGAAATGATAATTATTAGCAAACAATATTGATTAGTAGATAACAGAAAAGTTCCATGCGTTCTGCTTTTCAAGTTTAAGGGTTATGACCAACATATGGATATTATGAATTCGTCTTCAGGAGTATCTACATTCTAAAGAAATGGCATACACTATTTTGAGTATATTCATGTTTAGAAAGCATTTGAATTTTGAATATTGAAAATACCCCAAAGGCAAAATTGTAATTTTTATAAAAAAAGCCATGACGGAAACATGCAAATAAACAGATTTAACTAATGATCGTGTCATTATCATTAATCCACGCTACCTTTTAGTATTTCAAATTGTCTTATTAATAACTATTAAAAAGCATAGCAAAAAGTTAAACCATACCTATGTCTGAAAATTTACCTGATGTTACCGAAGTAACCAAAAAAATAATAGTGCATGTAGGTAAAAATGATTTAAAATTTTTAAATATAGTAATTAAAATGGACGGCAATTCTATAATTAATTATATTCGTATTCATATTAATTAAAATCAAGTACACAAATTTAAACAATTAACAAACTTCTTGCTGCATCCGTCGCTTGCTAATTACACATTTCTAGGACTTATTTAATTATTACGATTTTTCCGTAAATGTTTAGGTTTTATATGTAATCTTCTCTACACGGACCTTTACATGAGTGCAGAGGACACACACACACACATGCACACACGCACACACGCACACACGCACACGCACGCACACACGCACACATGCACACGCGCACACGCGCGCACACGCAGACATGCACACACACACACACATGAATTATGTATATAACTTGTATCAATTTCCTTAAATAATGCAAGACGTAATTGAATATCGAAATAAAAACAAGCTTCAGTAGTATAAATTATAACACATACTAATCAATTGGCTGCATAGCTCAGTTGGTTAGAGCGTTGATCCGGTAAATCAATGGTCGCAGGTTCAAATCCTGCTGCAGCTGTTCTTTTAACGGTTTTCAATTCCCAGTTCGATTTGAAATGGTAATTCAACTTTACATAAAGGGTTGGGTTGAAATAAATAGAAAACCAGAAGAGTTATCAAAACTGGGTCGTTGGAAGGCCAGCGAATTAAGAACGTTTTTTAATTTATTTAGGACCTGTTATTTTAAAGAATACACTTACACTTGCAATATATGAACATTTCCTTTTGCTACTATCTGGAATAACTATACTATTGAAATAAAATTACATCAATAAATTTGGGTTAGATTTTGCGAATAATTTATTAACACTGTTTGTAACTCATTGTGAGAAATTTTTTTGGTACCGTATTTTATGTGTACAATTTTCATTCTCTGTGCCACTTAAGTTTGGATGCTGTTAAGTATGGACCGATGGATAAATTTGCTGCATTTTGTTTTGGAAGTTAGCTTGGACAACTAAAAAAACCTAGTAAAGAAACCATATCAGTCACTGCAACAAGTTATACGTAAGTTAAAAGAACTGAATCAATTTACAACTGTTAATACAACTAGTTCAACATTTTTAATTGAACACAATTCTGGACCCATACCTTCTAATCTTAAGTTTCAGTCTCAGTACAAGAAAATGATAACAGAAAGTTTTACTATTGTTATTTTTAATTTTTCAGTTGCTGATTGTTACTAAATGAATGAAATCGGTACAGTTATTTAAATTTATAATATTGGCATAACATACGACAAGGTTCCTGTTATTATTGGAAAAGAGTTTCAAATTTATGACAGTTTCTATGACTATCCCTTAGATTCCAAAGAACTAAATATGCGATTGGTCAAAACTCTTTCACATACATTCAAATCATGTTGCATATAAAATATTATTTCAAAGGTTTTGATGTTTCCTAAAGATGATGATACTTATATCTGCTTTTTATTATTACATACAGTTTGACTATGACTTCTTAATCTAAATATTGATATATTCTATTTAACGCTTCAACCGAATATCGAGATGCTTGAGGAACATGCTGCATTATCATTAATAGTGCCAATTATTATTTAATACACATGGTGACTAAATTTAGACAAAAATCCATTTGGCCAAATGTAATATTTAATCGAATTTAATGAAATTCTCTAAATTTTGATAAAAGTGTATTACATTATTTAGCACTTGATTGTTTTTTCCCTTAGAAATCCTAAAATCTGTTGTAAAATTAATAGTGTGAAATCAAAATGTGCAACCTATAAATACTTTTTTAAAAATTACAAAAATTTATCTAGGCTTTAAAACTTAGTTTTAACATTATAACAATAGGTATGCTTTCATGGATTTTTTTATAAATGGTTTCAATATCGACTAAAACTGAGAAATATACAACACGAATAATAATGTAAAAATATACTGTATTAACTAAAATAGAAAAACTTAAGCATTGTTTTTTGTAACTACACCTTCACTGTCATCGTTTAATTTCAGAACCAGAATCAATTTAAATTTTTGGTTTATACAGAAAAATTGCTTATTTATTTCAAATCTCTTGGACTTGTGAATTTTAATAACACATAATATGCTAAATAGGCATATTAGTACAAATTTACCAATGGTGCTGTATGATACAAATAAGTGAGTTTGTCCTTGTCTAATGGTGATATATGACATTTTTCCTGTGGGTATGCCGAGTTACTCAAGACTCATTCTAAATATAATATATGTATTTTTCCCTTTTGAGAAAGAGTTTAAATTTTGCTGAAACAGGTCTGACTATATTTATAACATTTTCTGTATTTAGTTTGTAAAATGTTGTTTGTTTTACAGTTTTCTTATTTTGAGAGTAGTACTTTACAAATAAACATTTACTTATGTTGATTTTGATTTTTTCTTAGTAACAAAACAGTGTAAGTATATGCATATTATAAAAATACTATTGACGTTTGTAATGCTTAGTAACATTGAGTTTACATTAATTATTTATTTATAATTTTTGTACAGATTACTGTAACTCAATTTTTTTTGTATTTTATGTTGTCAAGAAAGAATTGAAAGTCAGCTATGCTGAATTTTATCCATTTTGGACACCAATAAATGTTTGATTCATTGCTACGTCATAACATGTTGACATTATAATGGAACATAACACTTACATTATAAGACAATGTAATAATGACGATATAATGCGACATAATATTGACGTTATAATGCGACGTAATGTCGTCGTTACTATGTGACATGAGACGCAAGGTTGATGTCATATTGATATGTAATAATGACGTCCCGAAATGACGTATCTGGGCTGTGACATTTAACCGTCATTTACACGTCAAAATGACGTCATATTTCTGGTAACAGAGACGTGGCCGCTGAGCACAAAATGACGTCATTATGACGAGTGCTTGCTACTAGGGTAGTTAATTTCTATAACCACGGATTGTATAGCCTCTGATTCTAGAAGAACCATTATTTTTACCCTTGTTATTCAAATTTTGTTTATTGGAATCGTAGTAATAATAGGAATTTTTAAAATAGGGTTTCATAGTTAGTGATTTACGCAACATTATGATATACAGTTTCAAAATCGAATAGTGGTTTTTTTCAATTAGAGCTTAGACTAAGCTTCTATATCTTATTTATATCTGTGGCTTATAAAATTTTCATATTTTAGACATTTAGAAGCTAGGTGACTAAGTAAATAACAATGTCTCATTCTTATCATATCGTTTTTAAAACATTTGATAACAACCTTCGATTATAATTTTAATTAGTGCCAAGCGTTTACAGCTATTCGTCATCCTTATACACTGGATAATGTATTACAAAATTCCAGAATGATATCTTACACTTTAGACAAGCACACAAGAGCAATTAACATATTTAATAATTCGTATTCAAGTGTAGCATAAAAGCAAATAAATTTCACTGTATAGCGTCCATTTCAGGTTTAGTTTGAAATACCTTATACCGAAAATAATATCAATGCATTATTAATGAATTAACATTTAAGAACAGAACAAAATGAATAAGTAGGTATTAAAATACTACCACCGTTAAGGAACTTTTACTGCACCACACGTAAGCTATGGCTAAAATAAAAATTCAAAATTCACAAGAAAAACACTTTTACTATATTTTGGTATTGTAACGTACATGTGATAATATCCCGTTAACGTTAAAGTCATGCGACTCTACACCCTATTTTTCTTTAACGGTTCACAAGTTCTATTATGGCTTTTGCACTGATATTATCCATGATAAATCGTCGGCTGTTTGAACTTAACCTTATACTGCTTTATTTATTATACTGAACCGTCAGTGATTTTAGTATTTCTTTGGTTTCGTAATATACAACGATGAGTTTATACAATTCTGCAAACCGTCATTGTGGCTATGTATGTATACTATGTATAGTTACTGGATATAGTAACCTTGGACGGCACGAATATGAATGATATGGAGAATGTTGTGTCTTTCAACATTTTAAGATACTCTATACAAGAACAAAGACTAAGGGCTTAACAATATGAACGCTTTGATTTAGAAAATACACCTAAAGAAAATGTTAACTGAAACTTTAGATTCGGAAAAAAAATCACTTACAAAGACGCTACCGCATTGTAAATACTACAAAAAATAGCAACATGACAAAGACACAACAATAAATAGTATTTACTGTATGTATAATTATGACAACAGCGGGGATTTTATTTAGTGTTTGTGTATCAAGGACGATTATGGATATGTTTGCGTCTATGTGCCTATCCTAATCGTTTGTATGATTTGGAGCGAATGTTTGAACTATCTGCTCCATCCCTTTGCAACATATCTCTTACTGTTATTAATCATATTTAAAATAACTACGAACATTTACTACGTCATGTAAGTAGGTTGTGGGAATTTCAGGGAAATGTGTAGGTTAGTTCAGCATAGGAAGCAGTAGATGTGCACAAATAACCATTTCCAGGACTGTAGACCTAATGATGATGAAAATCATATGACACACATCAAGTCACGAGGGAATAACGCGTCCTGTATTAGAAGCAGAAAAGTAAAAAGGAGAGGCCGAAGTATACGTAGATTAGACTATTGCCCATAGATAGTAAAAGATTTGGGAAATTTGTAGGTTAGTTCAGAATAGAAAACAATAGAAGTATGCGTCCAATCAGTTCTAGGACTGAAGACCTAATGATGAGGATGGTGAAGGAGCCTTTAATGGTTAAATAACAATCAATTTCGCTTCTATAATCAAACCATTCAGAATAATATTGCTCCACTCTATAATTGTTGGCGATTTATTGATATTATTACTAGAGCCATTCGTAGACCATCGTTAAGACTGGAAAAATTACTCTTCAGATAATAAACGCGTACATAGTGTAAACTATCAACCAGTGTTACGTGCTGAGTACATTGTTGTAAGATTATTTAATGCATATCCACGTAGTAAACATGAGTATTATTGTATGTTTGACAATAGTGAAGATTTTGTCTTTTAAGGAAATTCCGTTTATGGAATAAGGAAATTGCTAAGTCTCACTTAGAACAAGAAGCAGAACTTCAAATTAAGGAGCTTTTAATACATGGATAGGTTATACTAGGCATACAGTTATTACGTGTTACGGTATTCTGCGCGCACAAGAAAGAATGCAGCACAGTACGTAGTAGAAAATTGCCTTCACCGAATACCGCAACAAAACACAGGAACATAATCAAATTCCAAAGAAATCAAAATTCGGTCAAGCTCAAAAACGTCAGAGAGTGAGATGTTTGACCTAGAAAGAAATGAATTGGAAACCTCAGTAACAAAGAAATTTATATTACGTACGTGAAGGTAAACATCTACAATGCCAAAAGAATATTTACAAACGTTGAAAGTACATATTTGCGTAATCGTTCGTTATAACGTGATGTACATTAAGCGTCATTTTATATTTAATTCAGTCCAACCTAAAACTCAAAAATCTCACGCATAAAATCTTACTATCTAATTACAAGCATACTTACAATATGTTCCAACCTTAAATATGTACAAGAAATGTGGAAATAATAATATAGTAAGTAAATTGTTGTTGTATGAAATACATCTCAAATCATTAAAATTTTAAATAGTCCGTTGTTGACGTTCACATTAATTTATACAGTAAAAATCAGCCAATAGAAAAGCGCACGAAACGCATTAGAGTTTTTAAACAGTAGTCTATAAAAAATAAATACATAATACCAAAGTAGCAGCACAAAATAAAGCAAGCAGAAAAATGTTTTGTATCCCGAGCTATCTTCTTTGTGGTACCATCTAAGGAAATGCAGCTGGGGCTAGACTAACTTAACGATACCGCACTAGCACAGACGCCTTTTTAAAGCGCGACTTTACAATGCTCAAACGACGTTGTATAACACTAGTAGAACGAAATCGCATACTAAAGAGCAGTCGAATAAGATAAGAAACCTTTTTCAAAGTTGTACTTGTATTTATACAGCATTGAAAACCGATATTGGTGTAGAATATTCTGAGAAGGCAATCGAAAATATATACAACGGCAAAACCTTCCTAGAACTAAGAAAACAAAATACGATAATTTTCGTTGTTCGAAGAAGAAAGCACACTACATTTTAAAATGTTCCTGCGTGATTAGGTAAATAGCAACACCGCTAAGCAATTCAAGTTGCCTGCCTTTTTCAAACAACACAGAGGTTTGTATGATTATCGATCCACGTTATAAATATTTCCGGAATAACATAATAAGGAGAAACGATTCTACTCATAAAACTTGAGCAACGAATACGTGCAGATGTCACAAAATAGAATTTCACGGACACGAGCAAGTAACAAACATGTGTAAGCATTTAATCTTTTCGAAGAACCTATTTAGAAGTAGTTATACAACCAGCGAATATAACGAGCAGCGGTTAGAATATTTTACGAAGAATTACTAAGGGCGAGCTTCCTGATTTTAGAAGTGGTTTTATAATAGCACTTATTTCGACAAAAAAATTTTTGAAATAACAAAAGCGTATTTCAAGGAAGAGTTTGTTTCTCTTAACGAATAACTATTGAACATAACAAGCGGCGGTTTTAATGTTTGAATATTTGTTAAGTTTGAATTATTTGGGAGAATAATATATGAAGGATTTATATTATCGTTTTCAATCAAGGTCGTAATTTAAGGCAGAATCGTGTATTTCATAAAGTTGACGTAACAAATTCTTCCCCCATAGCAAAATTAAAAGGTAGGGGTAAGAAGCTGGAGCAATGAAGCAGGCAGTCCAGTAATAACAAAAAGCAAAACAAATTCGTTTTTTGAGAAAACTTAAAGAAAAGCAAAAAACCAACAAAAATTAACTTATATCTGGCTCAAAAGCCCAATATACACTAATAGAATGAATTAAAGAAAATTCACTTAAGAATACTACAGGAAACACTCAAAAATCAACAAAAGAGTTTTTATCCGACTTGAAAATCCAGTATACCGGACCAAACCAAAAGGTATAAAGGACATAGGAACAGAAAAAGCAGAAGGTAGCAAACATCGAGTACAAAGATGAAATGGCCTAACACTAAAAAAAAAGTCTTCGAAAGACAGACATTTCTAGTAAAGACATAATAAGTTTTTAATCTCAAGGTAAGAAATAGATATATCGCACTAAAACCAAAAAGCAAGGGAACAATTAATAGAAAAAGAAAATTGGGGTACTTCAACTTGTGGTACCAATAAATCGCATTAAACAAAAAACCGAAGAAAAAAATTGCTAACTGGGCAAAAACTCGACTAAGACGTGGTTTACGAAGAAAAGAATAAAAGGTCTAGAAAGCACCTTCTACAAGAAGTGGAGCGAAAAAATTTATAAAGCCCGTTTGAGGACTAACAGTATGAAAACCAGCAAAAGGATAGGAAAAGAAGAGTGGATCAAAAAGAAACGGAACAGTAAAACTAAAACTGAAAACCATAAGAAACCAGCACCAAAGTGCAAGAAGAGGACCAAACAAAGAAAAGCAAGAACCAAAGAAAATGTGTGAGCGTGTGTATGTGTGTGTTTGTGTGCGTGTGTGTGGCGTGCGTGTGTGTGTGTGTTGAACCGCTTTAGTCGCCTTTTACGACAGGCAGGTCTTACCTAGGAACTTTTTTAATCCGGACTAAAACGGGGTTGGGGTGGGTAGTCAGCGGGCAGAATAATAAGAAGAGAACAAGGAACAATCGGAAAACCAAGAAAATTATTTAGAACACAAGAAAAAGTAAAGTTCAGAAATCACATCCTAAGGAAGGGCAGAGTAAGCATAAGAATTGGGGACGCAGAGGACTAGTAATGGGGTTCAAGACGTTTGCGTCACAGCAGGAAAACGAATCAAGCTTAGGGGCATTGTGATGGTCTTGTTCGGCAAGTTTGAGATATTTGACGAACCCAATGCTCTTGGCATCAGAGGGGTCAGTCCCTCGGTCTAAGGAGAAACAACTTTACTGATGGAAAAAGGATCCCGGCATTTAACAGCGACTTTAGTATTGAAATAAAGTGAAGCGTCGGACAGAGCAATATTACGGCACCAAACGAAATCGCCCAACAGAAAGGATACAGGGCGACGACGGAGGTTGTAACGGTTATGAGTGTTACGGTAGGTAGCGGAAAGCTTCTTGAGAACATGGGAGCGGATAGTTCTGAGATGTTCGGGATCAAAGGGAATTATGTTCGGGATCAGGAATATACATGTCGTTTATCGCAGATTGTTGGCCAAAATAATCGCGGGAGAGGATCTGTTCACGGCCAAACAGGGCAAAGAAAAGGCAACACCTAAGGCTTTCATGTGTGGACGTTCGAAGGGCGCAAGAAACTTGTTGAAAAATGATATCCTAGTGACGCTGGTTTTCACGGTGTTACGTTTATTTTCCGCATAAATTAATTCAAAACTCACTTGGCTTCAAAAACGAAAATTTATTCAGTAATTTAAAATAACCCTTTCACGTGTTAATTCATTTATCTGTTTGCATAAATTTAAATTCGATTGTCACTTCCGCTAATTAATACTAAATTCTAGTTCTAAAAATTCCCCAACGTAAAGTTTACGCTAAATA
The DNA here is from genome assembly GCA_036346225.1 of Platerodrilus igneus. NCBI lineage: Eukaryota > Metazoa > Arthropoda > Insecta > Coleoptera > Lycidae > Platerodrilus > Platerodrilus igneus. The sequence continues at coordinate 1,337,837 of JARFIW010001168.1, forward strand.
GTCAATAACGTGTTCCAAGTATACGATAATGAATGCTTATGTGTTTTTCCGTTGAAGAAATTCATCGAATTAAAGTTGCGTATTGCCCCATTATATACTGTGTTTTTCCCGTTTTAAGCCTGACTACAAGATTACGTTGAGCTTTGGTTTTTAGTTAAACAAAATTAGTATTCATTTTGCTTTGCAATCTGCACAAGTAAATACGTGTAGAATGTTTTGGTTGATTCAAATTTCGGGCACGCATTATAGCGTGGTGGTATTTAGGGTTTTTATTAAATTATACCTTTCGACTAGTACAAAATAATTTTATTTGTAATTACTTTAGCTTTCTTCCGGCGGCCTTAAAGCTGCAATGAATTGTCTTTCCTTGTAGTAATGGCAGGCCAAACGCATTCTTTATGGGTGTAGCCCCCCTCTCCTACCAGTTGCTGTGTACCAGCTACTGACTCAACCCCGACGTGATCAACTTCGAGGGTGAGTGCTTTCCGTCACTGCTCGCGTTGCAACCATTTCGACGGGGATTTTACTGTTTAGGCGCATGCATTTCCACATTTAGTGCTTCTATACAAAAATTATCCTGCATTTCTAAATTTAATTCTTCAATACGACCATTGTTGAACCCTTGTGGTGTTTATTGTCATTGTGTGGATGCAATGCTATTTGGTTTTAAATAACTAAAAAAAAATATTGTGGCCATTCTTATATATAGGTTAAGTTTTATATTTACCAGGATTTAAAGCTGTTGGTTTTAGGGGGGTAATTTTGTTTCTTTTTGGTTGGAAATTAAAATAGGTTAGTAGCCTAAAACCGGCAGCTCACCATTTAAAGAAAAAATAATTTGTTTTTTTTATTTTCTTGCTAGGTTTAGTGTTTAAGAAGTAATTTGTTTTTGTTGTTTGTTTTTTTTTGGTACCACTATACTGTGTACATATTGTGCTTAATTATAGGTTTCTTTTTTTGGTATGTTTTGTTTTAAGCGTGAACGAGTGTGAATGTGTGAACGCATATAATTTTTCCTTCTTTATTTCAGGCCTCCTATTTAATTTTGTTGTATTTAATACCCCGCACCCTCACCGATGAAGCCCGGTCATACTTCTTTCTTTCTTATTTTTTAAAGGCTACGTCAATGTACGTAACAACGGATATAGTAAGCAAGAATGTTCTTAAGGAAGCGGTTAACACGTTTAACAGGATTGGCTTGGGGATGGTATCGGGCGGTGAAAAGGATTTTGTAACGGTAGCAGGTACACAAGGAAGTGAACTGACGACTATAAAATTGCACACAATTATCAGTGATAAGATATTGCGAAACACCGAAAAGTAGGAAGACTTGGTCTTCAAGGTGCCACGGGAAATTTTGGAAATAAAATGATACAAGGCGTTCCTAGGGGTATGGTGACAAAATGTTGCTCGGGACTAGCTAAAAAAAAAGACTCTTCAAGGTGTAGGTTCAAAACATTAAGAGAGTAAACACTAAGGAACGACTGAAACTTTTTAGCAGGAGTTACAATAAAAAGAGCGCCAGGATTTGGAGCTAAAAGTAGCTGCGAAAATTGTTCCACGTTCTCGGACAAACTCTAAAGTACCAATATATCAGACCAAATTTAAAAGACAATTTTACAAAGTTTATTGAACCAAATTTAATTCTCAAGAAGTTACCAAAGTAAGCACAAAATAAGCCATAGACGTAAAGCCTCTACACATTTACCTTTTCTAAAATACTGAAATTTAAATAGTAACGCAAATATAAAAAAAAAGAATAATTCACAATGATAACATGGAGGGCGCTATTACACAAGGAATATACAAAATCACTGACTTAATATCTGAACACGAGCCCAAAGGATACAGCATCTAATCCTGTAAATCATAAATATGCAAATTACACACATACACAAAGTTATGGCCACTAAATTGCAATATGGTTAGTAGGTTTTGTACCTTTACCAATTTACTCAAACTCAAACTCGTTAACAGATTTACATAAATAATCCATGAAGATAATTAATTTGCAAGAACTTAAAGCATACAATATTTTACGTTCACCAATGATACCCTACATAGCAAATAGGTATCAACTACTAAAATTTTAATTTAATAAAGGCAATCCACCGTCCGACAACGGGTAAGGGTAAATTTTTAGTTTAACAAAGGAGTAGTTGAATTATTATAAGTTCATTGAGATCAATCAAGTTGACTGTTAAACATACATAAAATGTGCTCGAAATTAACATACGACCTGATAAGGTAATCTCCACGACTGCAATGAGTCCAGGCTTCCAAATGAGTAGAGTTCAGTTGCGATGAACTTCTATTACGCGTAATCAGCAGAAGGCTCTTCTAAATAGGAACGGTACACCAATAATACCAATCATGACAGCATAAACAGGTCCTAACTGCAGTTCGGACCAACAATTAACAACAAGGACAATAATAACCACGAATCCAGACGTACTAGGATTTATTGCACAAGCAATTTTAAGCTCTGAACATAAAGACCCTAAAAATCATACACGGCAATTAGAAAAGAAGTGCTAGAACAATTATACTTACCATTACAAGTGGGTAATAAAACAACTTAGAATACAGATAATTAGTGCGCAAAATCTTCGCCAACAGAGACGGCTTTCATCCGCACTGAAGGTAGGTAACCATTCAACTTAAGGTACTTAAATAGGTGGATAATCAAATTCATATCAAAGCAGTTCGTCAGTAGTAACGACTTCAAACCGCTAAAAGCGTAAATAATCCTCTTCTTACCAAAGCCAAAGAAGATACTTAAAATAAAGTTCAAGTGGATGCAAAAACTCGCGACAAAGCGTTTCCATACAGTAAAATGCAGCCACCAGGATGTCGTCCGTGACGAAGGTTAACCACAGTATCTGTAGTAAAACTGTCCCCATCGGAAAGCGAAGTACCGATAACATCGTAGAATAATTAATCCAACAACTTTTTTTTAAGAAACCAAAACTGGGAATAGCAAAAATAAGGTATACGTGCAGGTTAACCCAGAGGTCTAGATCAATAATTAACTAATATGGCAATGAAATGACAATCGACTAAAAGAATCCGCAGGAGAGAATGAAAGGCTGCTACCAAATATAACATTAGTTCAGAATGCGTAAAGTATCAACGAATAGTATTAATTCTTACAGGATGGAGGACTAATGAGAAAGAAGCATGACAGTAGGGTTACGAAGTAATATGAAAATACGTAGTAAATATCGGAATATACCAAAATAAAACAGGGCGTTTCCAAGGTTTTTGGATACGAACACTGCAGTGGCACTACGGATTGGAAAAAACAAACAAAACTTAGTGAAATAATCAACCGCTACAAGAATATACGTATGACCACGGCTAGAACGAGGAGGAGGACCTACTATGTCACAGGAAATGACTTGCCAGGGATAGGATGGTTTGGCCCTAGCAGCGAAGGAAACAGGGGGATGTAACCGTTCAACTTTGCGAAAAGCATACACCGGACAACATCGGGAGCGACGTCAGCTTTGAGACAGGTCCAGTTATACTTTTAGAGTAGACGAGCGGAAGTTTTGGTCGCGCCACAATGGCCAGACGTAGAAGGATCGTGATGTAAGGATATCAGAATTTTACGGTGCTCAGAAGGTGCGATGATTTTCCAATCGTCTGGAAAATCGGCAGCTATAGAAGTTTTGTAGCGACGGAAAAGGATATTGTCAACTATAGACCAGAAAGGATACTGTTTAGAGGAATTGTAAATTTTTTAGAGCATAGAATTGTACCACGGGAAATGAATAGGAAGAGCTACTCGAGTGAAGTAATGGCAGAAATAGAGGTTAATTCAAAGACCGGAACGGGAAAGGGCGTCAGGAACAACATGATCTGTACCGTTACGGTGAATAGTGGTAAAGTCATATTCTTGAAGGCGAATGGACCAGTAAGCGAGACGACCGGAAAAACTTTGCAGTTTATTGAGCCAAAGAAGCGAATGGTGATCAGTAGTAACGGAAAAATAGGAACCCTCGACGTAAGGACGCAAGTTGTCAATCGCACACACCACTTCCAGGCACTCCCTCTCGGTAACTAAGTAGTTGCGCTCAGGCTTTGTAAGTGAACAACTGATATAGCTGACGACCTCGCCGTCGGGATAGGATTGGCTTAGCAATGCAATCAAACCAAAGTGGGAGGTGTCCGTTTGAATGATGAAGGGTATGGTAAACTCAGGGCAGGAATGTATGGAGCAGAAACTATTTGTTGCTTTAGAGAATAGTACGCAGTTTGACAATGATTGGTCTAAGAGAAAGAGGTGTTTTTACGGGTGAGGTTAGAAAGTGGGGCAGTGAGGGTAGCAAAACTAGGAATAAAACGCCGGTAACACAGGAGGGAGGGAGAAATCCTAAGAAGAGTAGATACTTTGTCGGGATCAACAAGCAGGACATCCTGGTTAACGACGTAACCAAGATAGCGGAGTTCGGGATGGCATAAATGACATTTGTCTTCGCGAAGAGTAAGACCAGTAAAGAAGAGACGAGAAAGAACTAAGTCTAGAATTCGGTGGTGATTCTCAAAGGAAGGGTTAGCAATTATGGTATCATCGAGTTAAGCGAAGCAGAATGGTTCCAGAACGGAACCGATGATCTGATCGATCAGACGTTAAAAAGTGGCAGGAGAATTGTGGAGTCCGAAAGGAAAACGGCAATATTGAAACAAATCTCGATGAAGGATAGTGAAAGCAGTAATCGGTATAGATTCGGGAGGAAGAGGATTTGTCAATAGGCGGAGTGAATGTCTAGAAAGGAAAGAAAACGAGCATTACGAGGACGGTCTAAGATAATAGAAATATAAAAAAGAGGATATGCGTCTTTCGAAAGTCTACACAAAACCGATAGGAATCGTCCTTCTTCACTAGGACGATGGGAGAAGTCCATAAACTGGCAGATGGTTTCACGACCCCAAGAGGAAGCATCTCGTCGAGTTCAGAATGAGCACAACCCGTAGAAGTGTAAGAGAAAGGGAGCAGTAACACTGTTTAATGGGTTCGGCGAAGGTGCGGGTGTTATGTTGGATTTTTATTATTTTTTAAAAATTTGAATAAAATTGCATTTTTTGTTTTCCAAAATTTCATTATTTGCACATCAGAAATAATTAAACAATAAAAAGTGCAAATAACAATGCATATTTGTCTACACTCTGTGCAAAAAGAGAGGTATAACTAAATGTCTTCATAATCACCTTTTTCCAAAGCAAAATATTCGTAATGTTTCATACTGTATTAAAAACACATCAAATAAAATATACGTCTTCGAAGCAAAAATGCTATTTCGTATCGAAAACTAAGTGAAGCTAACAATCCTTCATGTTTAAATTGATACTGAACGATGCCATTTTGTTATTTTTGACAACAGATTCTAATAGAATAGGAGACGATTCAACTTTGCTAATTTTGGCATTATTGCAAGACCAGTAACAAAAATTATTTTGATCATGCAGGAATAATTAAGAATTCACTTTAATAGTGGTTTTAATGAATCCGATTTTCTTTCTTCTTAGAGCTTATTCAATTCATATTTGTCAACAACAATTTTTATATATTTGAATATCTTTATTTAGCTTTTTTTAGATTTTATTAGGCAGAGGTTGTACTTGTAAGTAGAAGAGTAGGAAATCTTGAAGGGAATGTTATTTTTTGGAGCGGAAATGAAAACTTAGTTCTGTTCTATTACTGGAATTTTTGAATAAGACACATTTATGGTGTTAAAAGCATTGTCATATATTTTTCAATTAATTTTATTAACTTGAGTTAAGGATTAACTACTATCTTATCAGTCTTATCATATTTTTTAGTCGTAGGATTAATAACGCTTATATAACATCAGACGTCCGGAGCAAGAAGTATATACATCAACAGTTTGACTGATTCGTTAGCACTATATTGATCTCGATTTTCAGTATGCCAAAAATGACTTCAAACATAGTATTATTTGTAATTTTATCCATAGTCTGCGCCACTGCATTTTCAGAACGTAATGTTCGCTTTATAACTGAGCATGAGCCAGTACTGAAGTCATTAACCAAGGTAAGATTTTTTGTATGACAAAAACTTGTTGATCCCGTTGACTAAATTTACGTTTTTATTTAACTAAGAACAAGTATAAAAAGATAAGCATTTACGTTTACTTCATGTAATTAGCTGGATTCTAGTAACATGCGCATGATTAAATTCTTTACTTTATCTTAGTGTATAAGGAAGTACCCTTAATGTAGCTATGATTTCTTTTAAGTTTATTCTGTACCGACCTATTTTAGGTTTTCTTTTGAGTTTCTCTATGTATATTTAAAAGATTCTCTAAGAGTTGTCAATAAATATAACAGACATATACTTCTGTATGATGGATGTTAGTGTATCACTTTGTAAAACACTATGTTTTTGGGAAGATGCACACATGCTTATACGTTTTGATAAATGGTATTGAAATTATCTGATGTGCTTGTAGTAAAGTTATTAATCCGGTGTCAATGCAGATGCTCTTAGTCGCATTATTGATATGGTGGGGTATAAGTGAAGATTCACTATTTATATATAAATCATTCATACTAATTAAATGAGAATTATTATTATTATTGAAAACGAATATACAAATCTTACCTTACTAAGCTTTTTGTGAAAAACATGTGTCGCAAATATTAACAGAATGTTGTAAACATGTATATTGATAACATTCCTCCCAATTATAAAAAGACCTTCTGGCTTTATTTCGTGTACAAATTGGGCATCGTCTAGATTTATTTTATTTCTTTCCCAGTTGTTCAGTAATTCCTTCAAGTGTAGTCAAAGGACATGACAGTTATTTCAGAAAACTTTCTTTTTATTCTACAGAAAGTCTAGCATTAACTCGTAGATTTGTTAAATGTGGTAATATTAAGCCCAAAGCTTGTTTTTTTTTAGAAATTTACGATGTTTAATTGTACTATTTCAATTAAAAACTACAAAAGATTTACTCAAACTTTATTCAGAAGTGAGAAAAACAGTCAGCGGCCATCTAGGTTGTATGATACATCATAATTGCTGGAAAGTTTATCAACTCCGTCGACTACCTTTCGTAAAGTTGTAAAACCTAACAATATCTGGTTTACGTTTGAGTCATGTCAAATCATCAGTTGTGTCAGAGTGATGCTTGTTGATAATAATAACACATTTTTGTCTCTCTTAAGTACGTATGACACTAGAGTCACGTGCTTTGAAATGTAAATATACATGTGTTTGCATCTCGATTTTTGTTTGTAGAAAATGTAAACGCATTTTCATTTTATTTTTCCGTACTGTCATTGTGAGTTTATATTCTGAATAATCTTACTACAAGTGGATAACTTGCAAAACAGTTGTCAAATGTTATGCTATGGTCACTATTTTTTATTGGACTACAAAGCCTCATAATTATATCCTCCAGTCTATTATTACGTAGAAGGGATTTTCTGGTTGCTCACCAACATAAATTTCTTGGTTCAGAGCATAAATTGTTCTCGCATCAACTAACACAAATATTTATATCCCGTACTTTGCAGACCTGTTTGGAATAAATTGGCGAAAACTACATTGACCTCTAAATACCTCTAGTTTCTCATATATTATAACATATTCGCTGGGAATCTAGACCTCTTAACAATTTCAATAAAAATATCAAAAATTGCTCGGATGGCAGCAAGTATGTCCAACTGACGCTTCTCTTCCCATTATCAAACCGTAAAGTTTGTAATAAAGAACTAAATTTTATATGGCACATTGTTGCTCTAAAAATATCAGCTCTTTAACCTTGCTGATTTCAGTAAACCAGCTATATATAAAAGCCCTATGAATCCCTTCAGCTCTTGTAGTTTAGCATCTTAAGTCAAAAGACACGTGTGAAAACGATTACAACTCTGTGATGTTTCCCTTAGTTTTTCATTTATATGTGCTACATCTGACAACATTTTATCTGTAAAAAAAATCTGCAAGCACTACAACGGTTTTTGAATATTTCTGAATTATTGTTTTATACTAGGTAGATGAATAATTATATTTTCTTGTTTTTACAGCTAAGCTTCCATGCTACTGCTCATCCATCCTTTCCAATATATTCATTGTTTATCCTAGATACTCCGGTTCTTGATTCAATACCTGCATCATAAATTATTTGTTCGGTCACGGAATCTATAGATCTTTCACTAAGGTGGTCTTCGTTAGCTTCTGAAGAGATACACTAATTCCTGTCCCACAATATTATCGTCTGTTGCACTTCTTCTCATAACTTGAGTAGATACTTTTGTTCCTTTTCATACGACATCATTCTAAAACATAATCTGATACTTCTCTCCAGCTACAAATAAATTAGATAAATTTATCTTGACAAAGAAATAAAAACTAAAACAAAAAATCGAAGTGTACTGCGTGGTATCGTGCTAAATTCAATAGTTTCAAAAATCCGTACTGTAGGGTATGATATGCACGTACTGCATAAAACGCTTTTTACTCCTATACTAATAGTTTACCAACTAAGATCAGTACATTCCTCTTTCCTAAAAGGGCTAGTACTAGTACAAAGATACACACAGTCTAGGAGAGTTAGTGCTACCTGTGGCCTAAATGTGTTGCTATAAACTATGTTGGGATATATAACACCCAACCATACCGATGCCGGGTTAACTGGTTTCCCCTTCCAGAGTTTTCACATTTATAGTTTCTCATGGTTTCCATCTTTTGTGTTGTCATCAACCATCTTAATATTATTCTCACCGTAGGCAAACAAAAATCATCAATAACAAAATGGTTGGTTTTGGGTATCTAAACACAGTATAGCGATACTAATAAGAAAATGAAAAGTGAATTCTTATAAGATACCAATGAGGTTATGTTTCGCTGAAAAGTAAATAATAATTGTTTGAAATTTTCTTAATATACTGTCACCCATAATTTTGTATTAGGTAAAATTTATTGTTTTTTAAGTTGCACCAATATTTTGATAGCCTTAAAATATAAAAGTTTCACGCTCTTAGGGTTAGTGTATAGCATTTTAATCTATAAGCAATTTGTAACAGTAACATGCAAAGATGTTTTTACTGTCGAGCAACTAATGGATATTATCAGGTTTTCGGAAGCAGTTTTAAATAGAAATCGTTTGGTGTAGTAATGTGCAGCAGTCATCACAGTTATTACTGTGAAGTTTGATCCTTGGTCTATTCACAGAGTTGAACGAGATGTGTTATAGGAGTTGCATTATATTTACGACAATCTTAGATTTTTGAATTAGTATATTGAATACGAATATGCTAAGAATTTTCTACAGCCTTCTCTAGTTATATTACGCATAGCTCTAAGAGTGATGTTTTCCCAATATTAATATCACTGCTGCGTGTTGATCTCTATACAAAATATGCATTTCTAGTGGAATTACAACTAAAATGACTTATCTCCAAACTATTGTACATTCGTTTTGAGTTTTAGTAAATTAAGGTGCAGTAAATGTACTACTATTTCTTCTACTTTTATTTAGTACGGAAACTGACCAACAAAAATATATAATTTTATTTCAATGGGTTTTGTTGCTCTTTGTATTGCAATCTTATCTACTAGAGAGCTAGGCCAATAATACCGATCTTGATGTTTGAAAGCGTACTTTGTATCGCCTTTTAAATACACAATCCGAAACAAACCTTTCTTTTAATCTTTCAGTAATAAATTGCAAATATTAGAATCACCTACATGTGAACTCAGTAACAAAGATGTCTTTCGTCATGGATTCTATACACATATCCATTGCGTGTCAGCTCAGTTCTTCTAGCATTGTTTCATGTAATTCAATTTTAGTTTAAATGCAATGTTTTATTTTAATTTTCGATGCCTATCACGAACCTATTATTAGTACAAGTACATATTTCAAGATATTCTATATAGAATTCATTATCTCCGCTGCTTTATTATGAGTGAGCTTTGAAAGCAAAAATTGTGTATCTCGGAACAAACTTTCCAATTTACAAAAGGAATCTTGATATTAGAAATACTTCCTAAAAGAAATTAAATTGGAATTTTGGCGTTTCTCCTTATGGTAATAAAATTTGTATAATGCTCTGGTATTTAAATTTTACAGATTCGAAAGTGTATCATTTATTTGTCAATGGAAGTCCAGTTTTCATAATTATATTACATATGAATTTTTATCATAGCTCTACTTGGTGTTAACGTAGCAGTTTTAGTCAAGCTTCTCTTTTGGCATGCATTATACTACAAATATAGTCCTCTATAATAAACGATTAGTAACTTGTTATGACTACGTTTAGTTATAGAATTTTCCAAAATGGAAAAATTAGTTTTAACGAAAACCAGCATCAGATGCATCTATTGCAGAGCTTGAACATAAATCTTCTAGACTTTGGAGTCGAGAACTACATGGAATATCTGAGTTTTCTCTTTTAATTCAAATATAAAAGAAGAAATATTTATGTCCTAAAGCATATTACTTGCTTATTTAACACAAATATTGAATTAGTTTGGTTTTTAGATGAAAAGCGGACGAGCAGAGGTCATTTATAGCCTCAACCTGTCTGAAGAAGAACAGCAGTATATAGCCAACGTTATTCAAGAAATTTATGATTCGACCAGTAATGAAGAAGAGAGGACCTCCAAAGTGCATGTTGCTTTAAATAGCTATCTTCCTAAATATGTACATGCAGTTTATGCTGCAGGGATCAGAATGGGCTTCTACGCATATTATTACAACATCAAACTAGTTGTAAATGGAGAAGTTGTAGAAGCGTTTGGTACCAGGAGATGCTAATGCTATACATCCATGTGCATATCAATAACTTTATACTTCTCTGTTATTATTCAAAACACTTAATTACAATATTTCTATAACAGTAGGTATTGATTACTTATTTTGACCCTCTAATTTGTATTAAATTGGCAAGTATTACAACCCTTATAAAATTTAGTATAGTAAAATCAATGTTCTAACTTATGAATATATGGTAAGCGAAGAATCATTTAAGTTAAATTAAGATGCAGTTCCTTAAAACTGCAGGAGTTCATGAATAGGTAGTTCACTAAAAAATTAAATGTAGTGAATTACTCTTTTTTTGACTATAGAAATAGAGAATTCATAAGAATAAGGTTAGTTAATTCGTTAAATATGTGTATTTCTTATAGAAATCGTTCATAAAAAAGATGTATGCAATTTAAATAATACTTGTGCACTCTGCCAGGGCTAGGTGAGGTCCAAAGCGTTACCGAACTCTGAATGCTACTTCCTTTTATGTATAAATGGGTACATACAACTACAATTTTAAACAAGAGCTAAACAGCATCTTGAAGAGCGGTGACTAAAATTGGTGTCCTTAGAAAGGTTAAAACTGCAGACTACATGGATTTTTTAATGTCATGTGTAGGGTAGCCTTCAACAAACGGCATCCCCATGTATCTAAACGATAGCTTCAATATCGACTACAGACCCAAATGATATTTGCTCGTAGCCGTACATGTTAGACTGGCGCTATCAAGGCGATGTATATTGAAATCGCGTTGGTTGTATACTTGCTATGTCTAATGCCACATAAGAAATAAATCGTTTTAGGAATAAATCACGGTCTATCGTAATTGTTCGGGCTATTCCGCAAACAAACGTCAAATGTATAATATAATTATTTTTCAAATAAGTAGTCCGTGTATATTAAAAAGCGATGTTTTCGTATAATTGTAGTCAATTATCGGTACTCTTAAATGATATTAGACGAATTATAAATTGAAATTTGAGAAATTTTAAAAGAAATGTGTCCTCATAGATTTTGAAGGTACATATTCGTTCGCTTCCGTCGGCTTTCGGTACGTGTGTTTGACGTTTGTCAAAGTAATTATACAAATTTTAATACCTATTTTAAGAAAATACTATACTACCAGCTTGCTAATCGTTAATAATTCAGGTTCTAGAATACGAATAGCGTTATTTGGTATGTATTAGATATTATTTAACGCCCGAATACGAATTTTAGAAACCAACTCGATCTTTCTACTCTCTCGTACCAACGTATTCCTATACCTAAAGATCTTGGGCCCGATGTTGGATGTACGTAGTCAGCGTTCAGCATCAGTAACTCAGAGAGAATTTAATAAAATAAGCAAACTGTAATTTGCAAGATATCTCAATACTGCTACAGAATTATCAAACAGTTACTGTAAATTTTGCTATTGTGCTCTACTTGAATCAATATTAAATCAACCTACACTTAAACGAATATCATTATTAATCAAGAATTGGAACTACACGACCAGTACCAATACTTCTAGGAAACGCATTACAAAACAGCATCCTTGTATTTAGAGCGTTGACGTTTTATATCTTATTCGTGTTATATACTTGGACATTATAACTCTAAATTTAATTACGGAAACAACACTACAAAAAGCCATTTTGTTTCACAATATTTATACAGAAAGCAGACAATTAAATGTAAGTTTGTACGTTAGGCATTTGGTATATGTCAAAATTAAGGCGCCTTAAATAAAAGCATTCCTTGCCTGTATTTAAATTAAATAAAGGTGTCCTGCGTTTTAATACAGTACAAATATTAAAGGTGTGTTAATTGCGCATGTGGAAATGTCAAATAAGGAAAAACTTTATTAAGAAATTGACGAAATGAACATTGCAATAACTCTCTAGTGTAGGCGGTAGACATAAACTATACACGCGATTGATAATATCGACGTTCGCCGCATGATTGAAATTTGAAGTATATACATATACGTAATATAAATCGTACATACTTTTGAATTATGAATAAATCATCTAGTTCGATGTTCTTGGGCATTTTAAACTTGCCTAAAGTACAACATGAGGGACATTAAATAGGACTAGAAAAAAATATTCGTGATAAGAAGTGAGTTATAATATCACGTCTCCTTTACACTGAACAAGACGAAAAACTGATTATTAATGGGTTCATGAAGACACTACGTGAAGATATAATTAAGAACGGTTACTTACTTAACATGAGATAGAAGTAAAAGGATGGTGGAGTATCTACTCATGCGTTTTTCTACCCGAAAAATTCGGGCTGGCCCGAATCGATTGGTCCGGCCCGGCCCGAATAAAGTAGTCAATGGCCCGGCCCGGATTCAAGCCCGAAATCGGGCCGGGGCCGGGCCGGGCCGGCTCGAAAGCCCGAGCCCGAACCCATCCCTAATTCAAAAATAGTTATGTCCCAAAGAAATCTTAATCTACATTATCAAACTACTAAAGTGCATGAAACTAAACACAAGAACTGTAAAAACGAGGAATCCTTATCATCAATTGGAAAACGATAACACTGACAGTTTTAAATATTTTAAACTTCAATATTGTTACAAGTGTTTGAAGCATTAGGTTATTAAATTTGTAATTGTCCAAAAGTGACGAAAATGCCGTAGGGTAATAAAGATGCACCAACCGACTATAGTGATGCAAGAGTGGATTCCAATAGCAACACATGGCAAAAAAACAGTACAAAATTGAGTAATGCTCAAAATTTTACCTAGGTACGATATCAAGCTACGTTGTTACTGGCACGTACCTTGCTAGGTTTTTAATTTGTCTAGTCTTATATAATTTTTCCTGGACGACGAGTAACCCAAAGAATTTTTAATTACGCAGTATTCTCTTGGTCAAATGGATTTCCTTACATGAGGTCACCTGGAGGTTTGAACAACTAAAAGAATCTAAACACGCCTTGCTTGAGTCTATTGTAAAATAACACTATTTCTATGAAGAAACAGGCATAAAAAAATTTAAATATACTTACACTAATATTCGGGTTAGTGACCTAGAAATTTTGCTTTAACGGGATACATATAAAGCTATAGGGAAATTGCACAATCAGTTCATCTGCAATTCCTCATAGTTTGACCCTTAACTAGAATAATAATTTGCAATACGCCTTCACTTTATCATCAACTGGCACTGTCCAATTTAAACACCTACAACCATGGAACACTATACTTGCAATTAGACTTTAGGCAATAACTATCATACAGTATCTAATTCTAAAAAGAATTAATTTACAGTTTTATTTGCAAATAGAGAAGTCCTTCGCAGTCAAGAGTAATTGCTTCATCTTCATGAATTGAATTACAACTAAGTTGTTCAAAAAACCGTACGAATCTATTTGGGTATTTCTAGATTGCGTTGATTGCTCTGGTTATCACGTAGATCCACGTTTATTATTCCAAAATTAGCAGTGTCTTATGACAAACCAAACTTTTTGCTTTTTTGACCCACATCTGTTAGTGTAGATGACATGCAAGAAATTGAATTATTTAGTTTTGTTGGCTGTCTAGCAATGTCAATATCTCCATTTTCTGTTTCAGAGGAGTATGTCATTGAGGTACCTAACTTGTGAAAAATGAATGCCTGTCAATTACTGTTAGGTGCTTAATTTTACTTTGTATAAACCATTTAAAATATTGTAATTATATTTTATGAAAAAGATTAAGTTACCTGTACCCTAATACTTGTGTATTTTCCATATATAGCGTCTAGTTTGCTACATGGCAATATAGAATATGATTAAAGTGGTTGTGGTATTCTTTGTATTTGCAACTATATAATGTTAAGTTTTCATCATCATTAGGTCTTCAGTTCTAGAACTGGTTGAACGCGTACCCTCATTGTTTTCTAGTCTAAACCAACCTACACATTTCCCTGAAATTTGCGCAGTCTGCATCTATTACTATCTGTGTGCAAAAGTCTGATCTCAGTCTACGTCTATTTCTCTTTTCCTATCTCTGCTTGTAATATATACCAGAAATGCCTTAGACGTATCCTGTCCTTCTATTTCTCCTATTTTTTTCGTTTTCCACATATCTTTATTCCTCTACTATTTTTACAACCTATTTGTTATTAACTTTGTCTGTCCATGCTACCATTCTCATACATCTGAAGCACAACCTTCCAGAAGGCTTCTATCTCTTTCTGTCTGCTTTTCCTACTGCCCCTATTTCACAGACGTAGTGTGCTGTGCTCCACACTGTGCTTTGAACAGTTTTCTTCTTGTATCTATGTTCGTTGTTTTTGAACATAGCTGCTGTTCTTTCTTGTTTGATGCAGTTTGGTCACCTTCTATTGTTTTACAGTTACATACCTTATTTTTTTGATATTCAGTGGTATGTGAATGGGGATAAGCAGCCTTTGGCTGCCAAGTTCCCCCAGCACTTAAACCTTTGTCGAATTAATAGTTTTTTCAATTTATCCTTTTGCCCAATCAACATTAGTTGAAAATATTTTACAACCAGCACCTGTAGTTCTTTATAATAATTATTAGATTTAGGAGTACTTATTTTTTCCTCATTGGGTTTTACGTCTTGAAACTGGTTGAATTTTTTGTACCTCAGCTTATTTGTGTTCTGAGCTAGCGTACACAGTTCCCTGCAATTCTCCTTCACAACCTGTATACAGTTCATTTGCAGTTCCAATGCTCCACCCGTAGGTACTACATTGGCCAGGAGGCGAGTTTTTTGTTGCCTGGAAATTTAGAATTTTGCCGAACCCTTGCCGTTCCAGGCAAGGTAGGGATCTTTAACGTGCGTGACAACATTCATAGACGGGACCTCCATTTAACCTCTCATCCGAACGAGGGTGTATTTTTGTGAAAAATGCTCGCCTAACATTTTTCAAGTGAACCGTGTCGGGATTCGAACCCGAGACCTTGGGCGTAGTAGTCACACACATACCACTACGCCATGGAACCGCCTAGTATTTTTATACAACTGAAAATACATATATTAACAAATGATACTTTCCATTTGGATGTTAAACAATCTATACATCACTTAAGGTTTTAGTTACATTCCGGCCCGAATCGGCCCGGCCCGGCCCGAGATTCATGCCGGGCCTCAAGCCAGGCCGATGCGTTTTGGTTCAGGCCGGGCCACCGGGCCGGGCCGGAGCAAATTATTTTTAAAAGCCCGGCCCGGCCTGGCCCGAATCCATCCCTAATTTCCTAAAAATACTGAAACTGGAAGACATCCAGATATTTTGATGGAAATAGAAAATTATCCTGAGATTAGCGTCAGAAAACTCACTGCTGTTTCTTGACATTTTCAAATATTCCATGTGAAATATCATTCATAAAGAAAACCTTATCTTTTACATTTTAAGAAAGTTCATGCGATTTTAGATGATGATTTTCTTGATCGCGTAGAGTTTTCAAACTGGTTGGGAAACAAAAAGATTCAAGATCCTAATTTCTTTTGTCATATTTTATATTGTCATGAAGCTACAGTTACCAGATATGGGGTTTAAATAAAGCACATTATTAGTATTTTGGTGACAATCGTCACGTAGTAAAACCGATTAATCATCATTTCCTATTTATCGTAGGTATAAGATATAACAAGTGCATTTTTAATGGTTACTCATAAAGATTATGAGGATTCGAAACTTTTTTAATAACTCTAAACGAGATATTTTCATTTTTTTTTTGATAAAATTAAGATTTCTTATCAAGGATTTATTAAAGGTCAGAGTGATAATTTTGTAAACAGGTGTACAAGTTTCAAGAATTAAGGATTGTAGGTGTGATAGATTAAATCATTCTGATGATTCATAAAACATCATTGTGAAGCAGTAAACTTACTATAAGATGATACAATAAGGCGGATCGATGTCAAACGTTAATTGAAAATCAGTGCTGTACAAAATTAGATTTCTTTAATAAAACATGTTATTTGATTTAATACAATTAAGTGTGAAAGATAATGTCCGCCAAATATTCGCCACGGCTCAGGCGGTAGACGTTCATCCGTGTATCGAAATTTTTTATATCATCTTGCCATAAGTGCTCTTCAATTTCGTTAACGTGCCGTGAAGTCTAATCTTTGAGTTGGCTTATTGGCAGAGACGTTACTCTTCAGATAGCTCCAAAGAAAGAAGTCTAATGGTGTGAAATCCCAAGATCTCGACCGCCAATTGACTTCGTTGTTTCGGGAGTATACGCCATTGTGGCGAGGGTGGTGTTGCATGTGGTGCCATATTGTTAAAACCACATGTCATTGATGCAATATTCATCCAATATTAGCCACACAAATATGTTTATCAATGCGCGGTAGCGCTCGCCATTCACTGTAAGCGAATTACCAGCACCATTTAAAAAAAATGTTTAAGGGCTCCTCCAGCAGAAAAGGCACACCACACAGTGATTTCTTGTGGACGCATAGGTGTTTAGACCGTTGCCCTTAGATTCTATTCAGCCTGTATTCTGCATTTCTGCTGTTGATGCAGCCATTGAAATGGAAATTGGCTTCGTCGCTGAAGAAGATTTAGGTGGAAAATTGTTATTCAGTTGGTTTTTTCGTCTATTTAATCGGCAAATGTACGGTACTAGAAACGGTACGTCGTTTTAAGTTTAAGTCAATATCCGATGCAAAGTGGCCTTGGACAGGTGCTTGATGTCGAATAGAGATGTTTGGGCTCTCGGTAACATTCTCCTTCACCGCAGCAGTTTTAGGCGTCCTGCACAAACACGTACTGGCTTCTTATCCTCTGCCAGACCCAGTTTCTTGGAATTTTTTCACAATTTTGTCAATAGCACTTTCGGTTGGTCAATTATGCGGGCCGAAAAGATTAGAAGAGCGTGATGTGCACTTTTGTTTAAACGTTCATTTTCGTAATTGGCTTCAATAACTTTAACACGTCTTTCAATGCTAAACTGTACCAAGATACGATTTGAAAACCCCTAAAGATGTCAAAACACAAAACTAACCACAAAAAACGTTTGATAGTAAAACTCTATTCACATTTAACATCTGTCTAAACTACCGCAAAACCCCATATTACACTAGATCTGCGTTTCTTAAACTGTATACTGCGGAACCCTCAGGTTCCATAGAGATCACTCGGGGGTTTCGCGAAACTTGCATGCACTGCTGTGATAATTTTCAAAAAGTAACTTCAAAAAGCAATAAAATAAGCATTTATAAAATTAAAGATCAAAGTATAAAAACGAACCCGCTCGTCAATTTATTTACATAGTTGAAGCACATTCAACAGTCTACATTGCGAATTGAAACAGTGCCATTGGGCTAATTCTTGTTGTTTTACAACAGCCACGCTGTGAAATCGCCCAGAATGTCTGGTATCGGTGATTTCCCGGATCATTTCTTTATTAATAGAGGTGGAAAATTGCAGAGATCAGGAAATACAGGGGAATCCATAAACATAAATATAAAGGATCGCTGTGATGTGTTTTGTAAAATATAAATTTATTAAGTTTTAAAATCCAGAAATCCAGTAATAGTCTATTCGTGTTAACAATATTATCACTGTACGTAACCATCTAACCTTGATCCCACGTAAAGGTAGCTGTTGCTTTTTTATTGACTTAAACAAGGCACTTTAAAGCGTTTTACTACAGAACTTAACTCCTCTGCTTCGGTCTCAACAGCTTGTTCTTTTGCTAAATATAATGATAGCAATTATAGAAGTAATACGAATGTATTCGCTCCAAAAGAAGATAAACTAATTAATATTTCTACAAATAATCAACGGTAGTTACTAAAAAATTTACGAAGTATGATGAAATTTATGCGTTTTTAAAATTTATGAACAATAATAGTAATTTTCTGTGTGTTATATACAGCAAAGTCCTTCCGAACAGCTCTATAGCTCCTGTTAATATGAACCGTCATTTCAAGTCTATTCACCTCGAATTTAGATAAAAATCGGTTGAATTCGACACTCGAGCTTTTGTAATTGAAACGTTTGATGGTTCAAACTACAAAAATGACGAATGAGAAAGCAACCCAGACTTGCTTTTTACTTAGTCAACACAGTAAAGTTTCCTCAGTTGCAGAAAATCTTATTGATCCTTCCTCTGTGGAAATAGACCGGAAGCTGGAAGGAAGTGAGTATACAAAATACGAGGACCGCATTTTGTCAATTGATGTCAAAGGTCAAAAATTAATATTGTGAATGTTGCCTTTCCGGTTTATAGTCCAGTTGCCTTTTATTTCCTCTCCCAAAGGTATTGAATAAATCAATTGAACACATGCACGAGGTCATTTTAATAAAGTTTTAATAAAAATAGTTGGATTTTTAATGATACATTCTTAAATAAAATAAAAACAAAAATTATAAATAGCAAAAACATTTACTTTAATAAATAAATAATTTAGCAAGAAATAATCAAGTTCAATGAAAAGAAGAAAATTCTATACTGATACGCAAAGTGAAAAAAACTGATTACTCATTTTTATTTTGACGAGCATAGTTTACACACTTACACATCGGAATGCAAGTTATATCTGATCTTTTGCAACTGCAAGACGTCCGACAGTTTGATTTACATTTACATGGCGGAATCAGAAACTCTGGCAACGGATGCTTTATCATTTGTCGTGAACATGAATTACCAGTCTATACTTCATAACCAAATAAAGTGAGCATTTTTACATAAATATGTTTGTACTGTAGCTCTTTAAAGATGTTAATGCAAAGAATCCGATAGTAGAGGGATTGGATGGTCACGGGACAGCGCCTCCGCCACCGTCGCCGCTGCACCACCTCCAACCGACGCGTTGCTTACCTCTGGCGCAATAACTGTCTACCGTCTACCTTCGTCTGCGGTAATATGCGCAATCTTCTGATGTACTCCAAAAAGTAGTACACATTCTTTTTAGAAAGGAAAAACTAATCTTATTTATAAGCTTGGTGTATAACCAACACCACCTAGATAACAAAGCCTCATAACTCCTTCGTGACGTCACTATTAAGAGGCCTGTAAACCATTATTGCGTATAAAGTGTTTGTGCGTTGTTCATCTTAGAATTTATTTTTGTACTAACAACAAAAACAAAACAACGGTATCATGAACAGCTTAAACGTACAAATACATAAAATGTATATAACAAAGATACCAAACTACACAAAATAGGTGTATTATTGAAAATGCTAAATATCGCATTGTTGAATATTTTAATATCCTGTGACATACTAAGTACATTTTTATATGTATAAATAGATGAACCAAATGATGCATGAGCAACGATAAAAAAACTTAATTTAATACAATTATGAAAACAATATGGTATACTTAAAAAATTGGAAAAATTCTTACTGTAGCCCCAATCGTAAAAAAAGCAAAAACTGATTAGCGTATATACAGTGTGATTGATTTTACATGTCCAAGCAGATATCTCGGTTATTAGGGTAGATACAAAAAAAGTAAAAAGGAAGAGCTACTTACACTAAGAGGTTATATTAACAATATTTAATCAAAAATACAATTGATGCAAAGACAAAAGAACAACATAAAAAACTTTAATTGTTTTTAAAGGTAAAGTATGTTTTTGGTTCAAAATTCTAAAAAAAACTTTAAATTCTCTTTACAATAATACCAAATTATGTGTTCACTACTTTAAAATTGAAGATAGATGAAAGTGTTAACAATCAATCTAGACAACTCTGGAAAGTACAACAACTTTGAAATTGGAACGGCTGGCATACGGAAACAAATGGCAAACGAATCAAAGTCAAATAGCATCTTAACATCGTTAATTGTATCACCTATTTTAATATTTTATCTAATAATTATAATTGACCTAAATATCGGTTTTTTACTATTTGTGTAATTATTTTGTTGCATTTTTGAAACACTAATCAAAAAACCAAATAAACCTTGACGTTGAGGACTATAAATGTTAATATGTTATTTGAGTTTGATTAGATTTGTCATTTGTTTCCCTAAGGCAGCCGCTTCAATTTCAACGTTGTTGTACTTTCCGGAGTTGTCTACATTGATTCTTAAAACCTTCTTGTAACTTCAATTTTTAAGTAGTTAACACATAATTTGGTATCATAAAAGGGAGAATTTAAAGCTCTTTCAAAAATTTTTAACAAAAAAAATTACCATTTAAACAATTGAGGATTTTTATGTTGCTCTTTCGTTTTTCATGAAACGTTTTTTGTTTAAATATTGTTAATAACCTCGTAGTGTAAACTAACTCTTCCCTTTCACCATTATTGTATCTTTCTTAATAACAAAGATATCTTCGGAGACATGTAAAATCAATCACACTGTATAGATAAATGGAAAAGCATAGAGGCCTATAGAAACACTGGTGATCATAGCCCCTTAAGCGCTTTTTGCAAAGCATTTACTAGGTTTTTGATACATTTTTCCCATTTTCAGTTTCTGCTTTAGGTTTATTGGTGTTTACAGTTTTTTGGTTTTTGCTTTAGATTTGTTGGTAATAACTTCTTTGTTTTTTGCTTTAGGTCTATTGGTAAGCGTTTCAAGTTCTCTATTTTTTGCTTTAAGTTTGTTGGTAAGTGTCGCAAGGTTTCTGCTTTTTGCTTTAGTAGCGTTCGTTTTAGAATTTTCTATTGCAGTATTATTTGCAATCTTACAAAAGTTAATAAGTATAATATTTACAGTAATAAAAATTATTTTTTCCCGCAGCATAGGATACGAATGCTTAGAACATTCATTTTCTACAGCTACGTCGAGGTAGTTAAAAAGTTTTTTTTAATTACTGCAACAGCAGTTAAAATTTGATTTTTGAGTTTCAAGAAAAGTTCACTTGTTATAAGTTGTTGTAAAATTATAAAACTGTGCATTACGACCAACAAGGAATCCCTCCGTGGAAAACATAAACCACCTCTATCTTTCTTCAACATTAACCTATGCGACACGTTACTAGTCATTTCTTTATCTAAGGTCAAAAATTCTTTACAATCATCGCACTTTAAATTTTTTGTAATAGAATAACAGCAATAACTAGATATAAGTTAAAAGAGGCAAATCTGGTTCAATGGCTTTCAAATCGCTATCTGAAACGCAAATATATTCAAAATCCCGAGAGTTGTCTTCATCATCCTTAAAGTTGAAATTAGTATCTTCGCCTTCATCGTCTAACCTATTTATTATTATTTTACTATTAGACTTTAATGATAGATCGAGCATGCTCAATAGTCTTAATTTTTTCTCAGACTCAAATATCTGTCTTAATGACACATGATACTGAGACCCTCACAGTTGTCTGTAGCGACCGAATCTGTCCTCTAGAGCATCGGTCTGAATTTTTCCTGTTAGTAAATATGTCATTTTCAATTCATTAATACAATAATCGGTCATTTGCAATAAGGTATAAGTTGTGTGCTTTAAGACACTATGTGCCTCTTCTCTGAGTCTCCCATTTGTCCAACCAGAGCAAGAATTTATTTAAAAATTTATACTTTTCATCAGATGGATCGTTGGCTAAAGGCTTCTGCATTTCGCTTTTTAGTCATACTCTTTTTAATGGTGTTTTAACATTGACACCGTTCCACCACGTTCGTATTTAGTTTATGAATTTTGCAGTATCTTCATAATTTTCGATGGTACTTGCGGGACCTAATTCAAGTAAACCATTCTCGACATTTTCATTAAAAATTTGAATGACTAGTTTAGCGTTTTGTCTTTCAATTGTTGAAGGCCACAATGCTTTAAGGCTCAGTCCATAGCCGAATTTCAATCATTTTTTACTTTCGTAGTTATATAACTTTCTGACTGATACAAAGGAAGCAAAGCGTAATACTTCAACGTCGTCAAAGTCAGGAAAGCAAAATGTTAAGCCAGAGTTTTTCAAATTTAACGAATTATTGCGAATGTACTTAAAAATGTGTACGGCGTCTTTTGCGAAAAACAACGGTCGACTACTATTTGCCGAATTTGGATACACGATGCTATTTTGGGGAGGATTTGTAAAACTAGAAATTGCTTTGCCATTAATCTTATTGTTGTCTGAAACAATTGCAACAACTTTGAGGTCGACATTTTCTAATCCCAACAACACAGCTTTTATTATGTCAAATAAGTTGCAAGCCTTAATTTGATAAACCGGCAAAATGTGAACTACATCTTTAAATCCTGATAACAAGCTGTGGATCATAAACACATGCGCTGTTGTGGCAAACATTTACATCATCATGGGCTATACCTACTAAATTGCCACCTTTATAATCTACATAGGGCTTGATATGAATTTCGTCGAGCATTAAAGTGACATAGCATTTGTGAGATTGTAACAAACTTTGCTTTTCTTTAATATATTTCATAAAGTGTGAACTGTTTGGATCAACATTTACATTAGAGCATATATTTCTAATAGTGTTCGGATGTGGCAAAATAACTATTCCAGAGTTCCTCAAAAACCTGTATGCGTGAGGAGAAATAAAAAGTAAAAGAGGAGATATTATTATAACCTCAGAATCAAAACAATGACGTTCTTTAGCGTTGACACACAACTGAATTTGTGTTTTTATGAGTATATATGTAAAACTCGGCCACATGAAGGAAATCAGAACTATTAATAATTGCGAAAGGAATGGTTGCTTCTTATCGTATCACGCTGTCTTTAAAAACGATAGCCTTAATTAAAAAATCCGCGTTGTTTCCGAAGCGTCGTGCAAAAGCGCACAATGGGTTTTCTTAACGACATTTTGATGATAGGCCAGTGCTGCAAAATGATCTTTTCAGTATTCTAAGTAGGTTGCTTTCTATAAACACATATTGTATTCCGATATCACGAGAATGTATCGACAGATTTTGATCCATCCCAGAGATTCTCCGTATCAAAAAATATTGTATCGTTCTTCAGTCACGAAGAAATCAAGGTTTACAAACTAAAAGCACATATGGAACGCGGCTGGCATCATTTACGGCCGTGCATTTACATTTCCATTGCTCCACCCAAAGGTACTACATTGGCCAGGAGGCGAGTTTTTGTTGCCTGGAAATTTAGAATTTTGCCGAACCCTTACCGTTCCAGGCAAGGTAGGGATCTTTAACGTGCGTGACAATACTCACACTCGGGACCTCCATTTAACCTCTCATCTGAACGAGGGCGTAATTTTTGTGAAAAATGCTCATTTTTAAAGCAGTCGGCCGTGTCGGGATTCGAACATCATTTACGGCCACAAAATGTTTGCAAGAACTCCTAGACCGTCCAAGTTATCCAACCACAAGTTATACAATTCAATCACAAATGATTTTTATATGGACGATCTTATCACATGCAGTAACGATGAAAGAGAATTATTACGATTACGAGATGACATTATTTCTGTATTAGATTCTGATGATTTTCCGTTACGGAAATGGAGTTTTAATAATGTTAACATGTTAGAAAATATTGATTCAGATCAAGAGAATTTAATCATATATTGCAAAGACTATAAAAGTTTAAAAGCTTTAGGTATTTTTATTGGGCCCCTATGTGTGACGAAATTGCAATAGCGTTCAAATGAAGTGTAGCGAATCTAAACTTACTAAACCTTTAATTCTGTCACATATTTCGAATATTCGACTATTTGGGTCCTATAGGGCCTATAGTTATATCCTCAAAAATTAATTATGCAAGATATTTGGAAATGAAAAATAGTTTGTGACTAAGTGGTTCCAAAGGACCTCGCTCTCGTTGGATTGATTTTGCTTCACAACTAGATGACATTTCTAGTATCAAAATAGGTACCTAGAAAACTTCTTTTAAAAAGTGTCTCGGAACGAAATTCACGGGTATTTTGATGCTACGAGTTTGCATACGGGGCCTGCATTTGTATAAGAGAAATTCACAACGTAATAGAATTAATTGCGCTGTTTTGTGTGCAAATACACGTGTGACTTCCCTCAAGACAATTAGTTTGCCGATACTCGAATTGTGTGCTTTATTACTTCTAGCACAATTAATAGACAAAATACTGAGGGTGACGGACACCACATTCTCTCAAATTTGTTATTACACCGATTCAACAATTGCGTTGTATTGGATCAAGGCATGCTCCAGTCGCTGGAAAATCTTTGTAGCGGATAAGACAAAAGAAATTCAAAATCTTACTAGTGCAGATCAGTGGTTTCATGTTGAAGCTTATAACATTGCGGCCGACATAATTTCTAAAGGCGCAAGTGCTGCTGTTTTAACAATTATGTGTGATGACATGGTCCCGAATTTTGGCTTTACATAAATCTCGTACCCAAGGTGTTTGAGTCAAGGGGTATCAAAGAAGTTTTCACCGAAAAGTTATCAGAATTTTCGCACAGTATTTTTTCAAGGTATTCTAGCTTTAATAAACTAATCCGAGTTATAGCTGCATGCAAACGGTTTATTTTTAACTGTACAAACAAACATAATGAATATGTAACTGAACTTACTACAAACGAATTAAACAAACTGAAAGTACTTTATTCAAAATTGATCAGGCACTTGCGTTCGTTAAAGAAATAAAGTGTTTAAAAAATTCCCAAGAAATTGACAGAAAATCAAAAATCTTATCTTAGAATATTTTTTTGGACGACAACGGAGTTTTATGCGTGGGCAGTCGTTTGCGTCACGTCAATTTACAATTCGATAATAAACATGCGGTTTGTTATCAAAGGGTTTGCTTTGTGCTTTGGTTATATCACACGCTCACCTCTCTAACTTGCACAGCGACACACAGGTACGTTATCTCTAACTAAATTAAAAATTGGCCCGCTTGTGGAAGAAACGCTATTAAAAAAATCATTAGGAAGTGTGTGTTATGTTTCATAAACCTACCCAAAAATGTCGGATCTTCCGGCGTACCGTACAGAACCTAATTTGAGAGCATTTATCACAGTTAGTACTAACTTCTTCAGACCATTTTTTATTAAAGAAGGTTCCTGTAAATCTAAAAAGATTATTAAATCATGTGGTTGTGTTGTCATATGCTTGCGGACTAAAGTGGTTCGTTGTGAAGGGGTAGAAAACTTAACTTCGGAAGCATTCATTGCGGCGCTCAAACGATTTGTTGGTAGACGGGGCTTACCTGATGACATATTTTACGATAATGCCAGCAATTATTTAGGGGCTGCTAATGAGCTATGAAATATAAATAATTTTTTAAAAGACAAATACACACAAAATGCTATAAATAGGGAAGTTGATTCCTATAACATTAAATTTCACTTTAATGTGCCGATGGACCCCTCATATGGGAGAATTATGGGAGGCGGTAGTAAAATCATTTAAAATACAATGTTTTAAAACGACTTCGAATGCAAATCTGACAATCATTGATACACGTTCATGATTGAAATAGAAAGTATCCCGAATTACCGATTACCCTTAATACCTTTATATTAAGATTCTAATGGTTTAAACTATCTTATCTCTGGGTATTTCTTGACCGAAGATTGATATAAGCAACGAAAAAATAAAAAAGCTTTCTAGATGGCAATATATTTAAAGAATGCAACAAGGAGTTTGGTCAAAATTGAGTAAAGAATATTTACAAGCACTGCAGAAAATTAAAAATTGAAAACTACTAGCAAATCAAATATAATACCAGGCTAACTAGTAATAATATTCGAAGAAAATATTCCTTCTAGAATGTGGAAGATGGGGCACATTACAGAAGTTCATCCTGGTGCAGATGATGTAGTGCGAGCGGCTAGCGTTCGGACGTCCGGTGTGATATTATAAAGGCCGCAGTGAAATTGTGCGTATTACCCGTAGAGACAGATTTTGTGTGAAATTTACATTTTATAAATCGGTATATACCTTATTTTGTTTTATGACTTAAACTTAAGATAATTGTTCATGTAGCGATTAATGAACATTACTCGATAATTGAGTGGCATTTTCTGTATTAGTTTTGTGTTTTTTCTGAAACCTTTTGAAATTACTAATTTCGAGGAAGGCGGCTTATATTACGATACGATTTGTTAATCGTATTAATTAAAACTAGTTGTCATTGTTCAATTTTAATTATATTTAGTTATATTCATGATTTTGATTTTGTATTTAAGTGTGAAGTAGCCTGTGACTGTATGGTTCTCACCGCATTTTTTCATTATGAGTGTAGTACAAACCAGTAGGTCTCGGGACGTCGTCCGAGGGTAAACTAACCATTATTTCTACAATGTGCGTTGATAAAGATTTCGTGTGTTAACTAAAATCTTATTCCTTTCCACTTCATAGGGCACTGTGTGTCCTCGAAAAAGCGTTAGGTGTATTGCGTACTTTACTAAAACCAAACAAATTACAGTGCATTGCTAAACAATCTCGTGATGTTATTTTACACCTGGTTCTTATCAAGCAATCGAACTATCACAATCTTTTCGTGAACATTATTCGAACAAATACTATATTACTATTTATGAGCTCATTCCGTATTTATCGCGAATAGTGTATTTTGAATGGTTGCTCTTAAAAATTACATGACTTCAAAAGTTTTTAATCACCAGGCATTTACATTTTCTCATTTGATAAGACTAAGGTTTCTAATCAAGGATTTATTAAAGGTCTTAGATTGATAATTTTGTAAACAGGTGTACACGTTTTAATAACTACCGATTGCAGGTGTGACAGATTACGTCTTTCTGGTATGTAACAAAACATTATTGCGAAGCAGGAAACATTATTACACTAGACCCGCGTTTCTTAAACTGTATTCCACGCACCATTAAGGTTCCATCGAGACACTCAGGGGTTCAGCGAATCTTGCATGCCTTCTTTTGATAACATTTAGGATGGTAACTCAAAAAGGCAATAAAAACTATTACCTTTATGAAATTCAGGATAATAGAAAATAAATGAACCCCGCGTCCATATATTAGTCTACATACTCGATACAAATTCAACAGTCGCCATAACAAGTTGTGACGATGCCATTGGGCTAATTTTTGTTGTTTTACAGCAGCCTCGCTGTGAAGTAGTCCAAAATAGCCGGTATTGGTGATTCCCTGAATCATTTCTTTATTGATGGGTATGGAGAATTTCAGAAATTAGGAAATACAGAGGAATCCGTATATATGATAAGAAAAAGTGCCGTGATAGGCCTTGTAAAGTATAAATTTTATTAAATTCTAAAACCTAGAAATAGCATTAATATTTTTTTGTGTTAACAATATTATCAGTGCATGTAACCACTTAACTTTGATCACACTTAAGGATAGCTGTCGCTGTATTTTTGGCTTAAATAAGGTAAACTTCAGAGTTTTACTATACAGAACTTAGTTGTATGCTTCGGTCTCAACAGCTAGTTCTTTTGCTAAAGATGGCAATTATAAAAGTGATACAAATATAAACGTTTCCAAACGAAGGATAGACTAATTAATGAGTCTACAAATAATCAACCCTAAACAGTTATTAAAAAACGTAGTTGGCAAAAAATCAGTCGATTTTGTTACTCGAATACTTGTAATTAAAATGTTTTAGGTTCAAACCTCAAAAATGATGGACGAGAAAGCAATTGAGGTGTGCTTCTCTTACTTAGTTCGCCATCAGATAGTTGAACACAGTGAAGTCTCTTTAGCTGCAGAAAATCTTATTAAATCTTCCGCTATGGTAACGGTATAATGTTAGTTAGGTGAAACTTTATCAAAAGAAATAGCTAAGGTTCTACTTTGTATGACATTGTAGCGCAGCGCATCAGGAATTTCGCAGCCAATATAAATAATAAACTTAATTTTCACGGTACTGGTAGCGAAATATTTGGTTTCTTCAATTTTTTGGAAAAGAATTAAATGCTACAGAACACCTGCTTGATAACAGTACTAATGGCGCAAAGCCTATGAATGGCATAATTAATAGGACTGAGGAGAGGATTAAGAATATCTCCAAACGCTGTCCTAGTATCCACTGCATGATTTATAAACAAGCATTTGCTTTAAAAAATGTATTTCCTAGTTATAAAATTGCTTTTGAAAATAAAGTCAATGTCATCAAAATTATAAAATCTCGGCAACTTAACAATCATTTATTTAAAATACTTTTACATTTTGAAGTCAGATGGTTATCTCCGGGAAAAATACTAAACCGTATTTTTGCACAACGAAACAAAGATGTACCATTTTTTTAGAACACAATTCTAATTGGAAAGTTATCCGCAAAGTTACCTCATTAAAGTTTAAACTTTAAAATTTGCTTGATTGTGTTACTTTAAGTTATTTTAAGAACATTTGTGTTACGTCATCATTGAACAATTTGGTGTTGGTGACAATACATACCATTAGTGCGGGTACCCTACAGTTTAGTGAAACATTTTATGCCGGCAGTGGGAGTGCGTGAAGTGACAGTCGTACTCGAACCGTTACAGAAGACAGTTGTATGAGAGCTTTTGGAAGCGACACCACACCCAAAGTGCGTGTTCTTGGTTGTCCGCTAACCTTTTGTGTGTGATTTTTATTGCCCAGATCGGCACAGGCTTTAAGGTATTTATACCCTTTATTAAGTAGTTTGTCCTAGTTGCTTTATTTATTACATAACCGCTACACTGCCATCGGTATTGCTACAAAAGCAATTGGTCCTTCCCTATAATTACCATATCTATATCACCTTATCATCCTACAATTTGTGTTAATTTTTGAAATTACTTTTTGACACTAATAAATATTATTCGATTTATTAAAAGATTAGTTTAAAGATTAATTATGATAGTTAGTTAGTTGTGACCATATTAAAATGTAAGAACCAAGTTATGTTTATTAGATTTAAGGCTATTTTTGTATAATTTATTTTCAATGCTTCTTAAATAGATTCGAAAGTGTTTTGAGATTGATGTGTTTTCGTTACATTATATTTGTGTAGTTGTGGTAAGGCAAATGATAAAACTACGCACCCCAATCTATTAGTTTATTTATATTATCCTCGTAATTCAATAATTTCCACGCATCGGTCTGTGTTCGTATCATTTAGTTGATACGTTATTATGTAATACTATAATTATATTATTGATTTTGTAAAAATTTCCTGCACGGTTTTCAAATTATGCGGTTTATATTTTGTTAGTACGTTAAACTTATGTCTCTATAGTTTTTCGAGCTTGTCGAGCAACGGTAAAAGGGCATTGTTCCGTACAAATCTGATGAACGAATTTCACTCTTTCAACAAGTGCGGGAATTTATATAGATAAAATGAAGTGACCTAACGAGACTGCAGTTACTAAATTGGTAAATCATTGGTGTTCCTAGTTGTACATAAATAATTTACACAACTAATTTAACTGTAAGCACTGTTTACGCTTGATAAACGTATACATGGAAAATTGTAAAGATAAATTGTAATTATATCATACAGCGACGGAAATAGTTTTGTTTACCTCTAAGCATAATATTATTGGCAATGGAGTTTGAAGTTTTTGAAACGTTTATAGAGATGTCGCTATTGATTGAAACGAAAGTTTTAATTGTAGAATGTATTGTTAGTTAATTTCTTTATGAGAGTTTAGTATTTTTAATGGACATTGGTGTGACAAAAAAAGAAGTTGGTATTCCGCTATCTTTATATGTATTGTTGTCAGGAGCGTTTCGAAATTAATGGGATTTAAGATGTCGTATAAATCAATCTTGGAAACTAGGAGGATGGAACGGTAGTATTATTTACGGATTAATGTTTTTAAAGAGTTCTGTTAATAATGCCTATTCAGTTGAATGTAGATTATGTTTGCTTTTTTCTTGGACTAATGTATGTATATTTCCGAAATTACTATTAATAGGGTTAAGCTTAGATGGATTTTTATTTGAAGTTGTTTATAAGATAGGTTAAGGTGACTGTAAAGGCGGCGGTGAACTTCAATAACCACAGATGGTGAGATCAGTAGACATGTATACTTAACAATAAGAATAGCGGAACCTTCCAGTATATACCTAAGTTATTAGATTTAGAGGTGTTCGAAACACTAGTAGTATAAGACGTCGACTTTTTGACAGAAGTTCGTATCAGTCTAACAAAAAATACCATAGCGGCGCACAGCACACTTTTAACTAAGTTTTAGCGGTACATCAATAACACAGAGTAGCTTGAAGACTAAATCGCGACAAATCTATTGACATTTAATGTCCACAGCACGGATGCGAGTTTACCTGCAAGCTTCATCTTATGTTATAACTAACAATAAATTAACTATAAATACAAACGGAACATACCGCCCACAAAAATGCAAGGCATTTTGAAAGGAAAATAATTACCAAGGGTGTAGCGGAAGTGTAGAAAACGCGAACAAAAAGAAAAAATTAAATTAATGCGAAGAAAAATAAAGAAACAATTAATGCGAACAGAACACAAAATTACAAACAAGATAAAGGACAGAGCTTAGCGACAGGACGCTTCAGCTCGCCTTGAGCGGTCTTGATGATGACAACGCGAACGATACCATCAGTTCCCGGAAGTACCGCCACGACAGTTCCAAGGCACCAACGAAGAGCTGGAACGTTCTCGGCTTTAATGTGTACTAACGTATCCAAAAGAACTGGAGGAGACGTTTCGTGCCACTTGGACAGTTGCTGGAGCGTATGCAAATACTCCTTAAACCAACAGGACCAAAAATCTTGATAAATTCGTTGGAGCAATTGCCAATGGGAAAGGCGGTTGCGCGGAAGGTCGGAAAGGGCAGGTTCCGGAACAGCGATTAAAGGTACCAAAGTCAGACAGTGACCTAGTGTAAGGCAAATCAAGTTATTAGAGTCACTGCTCATGGATGTGAGATGACGCGAGTTTAAGATGGACTCAATTTGAACAAAGACAGTGCCAGTTCCTCGTAGGTCGAACCTGGTTCACCTATGATACGAAGAAGCAAGTTTTTAACGGACTTCACACCCGCCTCCCATAAACCACCAAAATGAGACGCAACGGGCGGTATAAAATTCCAAAAAATATGTTTTTTAGAGATATCGAACTTTGCGAAGGAAATTAACTGTCGGTGGGCACCACCAAACTTCGTGCCACAGTTACTGCAGAGATGATCACGATGGCTACGCCTGGCAATAAACCGGCATAAAGCTGCGAGAAATGCGTCTGTTGACAGATCAGAAACTAATTCAAGATGCAGCACCTTGGTAGTCATGCAAATAAAGAGACATAATTACGCTTTTAACACTTTGGCACTCCATACTCGAGACATGGTCATAAAAAAGGGACCAGCAAAGTCAATGCCCGAACGCAAAAAGTGCTTGGCTTGAGTGACTCGATATGTGGGAAGGTGGCCCATAGGAGCCTGCGATGCGGTAGGAGCAGTTTTCCAAAAAATCACACACCAACTCAGAACACGACGAATTGACTGCTTACTAGAAACAATCCAAAATTGTTGACGGATGATAAAATCAACCATTTGAACACCCGCGTAGAAATATCTCAAATGCACAAAACTGATATAGAAATCTGTAAAGCGACTTCTACTAGGCAAAAGGACGGTAAATTTCCTTTCAGGGGATAAGGATGCGTGAGACAGCCGGCCACCAACACGTACGATTCCTTTCCTAATAAAGGGGGACAATTTGCAAAAATTCTTTTTTAGAACTGATCCAGACTGCAGGGCGTCCAACTCAATTGGAAAATGAGTTTGTTGAGTGTACTTAATCAAAGGGATCAAAGCATTTTGTAGCTCAAAATAGGGCAAAAATCCGGTGTATTTTAACAACGGATGTTGTAGATTATCGACAAAGCGAAGAATCCAAGCGACAATGCGAATAACGAATTGAAAAGAAGAATTATTTTCCAAAATTATTCCAATCCAAGAACGCGAGGGCGGTGAAAACAATAAAACGTTCTTCAATGAGAATGTCAGGAGAATTAAAATGTAGTATATATGGACTGTATTTTTCGATCAAACGGTAGGTACAAGTAGCTAGGTAGTAAACTGCGTGACCCGAAATTAGCAGGATTTTCATTGGAAGGGATATGATGCCAAGAAGTACGAGAAGTGTTTTCTTGAATATAGGAGACTCGATTGGCGACAAGGATCTTCCAACGCTGTACTGGGGAACAAATCCAAGATAGAACTACCCTGGAATAAGACCAACAAAATTTTTTATCAAACGTAAGATGGGAATCAAAGGTTTTGAGGATAAAGGTTAATAGTTTTGATGCCAAGGTGGCGGCTAAAAGTTCGAGTCTGGGCAAAGAAACGGTACGAAGAGGAGCAACTTTAGATTTTGCACAAACTAAGCCGACCTCAATAGAAGAATAGATGACAAAAAGAAAATAAGCCACAGCGCAATAGCCGAGTTCGGAAGGGTCAGCAAAGCAGTCCATTTTGCACGTAGAAAAATGTGGAGGAATTAGCAAGCGCGGCAAGTCAGAGTCGGGAAGAACTGGCGATTCTTGAAGATATATCGGGGGGGATGGGTATCACCCCATTATAATTTCAAGGACCACAAATGCTGAATTAAGTGCTTTACTGGGAAAGTTAGGCGGATAGAATTCCCATAGGGTTGAAAATACGGGCTAAGGTGGAAAGTAAGTTGCGTTTAATACATGCTATCGATT
The DNA here is from genome assembly GCA_036346225.1 of Platerodrilus igneus. Classification (NCBI taxonomy): domain Eukaryota; kingdom Metazoa; phylum Arthropoda; class Insecta; order Coleoptera; family Lycidae; genus Platerodrilus; species Platerodrilus igneus. Next base: position 1,371,078 of record JARFIW010001168.1, read on the forward strand.
GTGGTTGAGCTAGAAAACAAAAAGTATCTAAAGTGGGGTTATAATGAAAATTTCGTAAAGCAAGGGTTGACTCAATAGAGTTCCCACTAGAAGCGATATGATCGATATAGGAGTGATTGCAAAGAGCAGAAGCGACCAAAGAAAATGAGATTCCTTCGTCCTCGGCTAACTGCAGAAACGTGCGCATCGCAAGAAAAGGAGCGCAATTTACCTCATAGGTAATTGTATTCAATTGAAAGTCCTGAATAGGCTCCTCAGGCGAAAAACGCCAAACAATTCTTTGATAGTCACAATTAGCGGGAGAAACAGTGATTTGTCTATACATTTGGCGAATATCTGTAGTAATAACATAAGGATGAAGCGAAATTGAAACAAAATTGCAGTAATATCTGGTTGAAGTTTGAGCCCAACAAACAAATGATCGTTTAAGGAGGATCGAGATAGAGTTTTAGCGGGAGCGTTGAAAACTACACGCAGTTTAGTACTTATGCTTTCTGGTTTCACAACACAATAATGCGGGGTGTAATAAGAAATGCCAGATAGAGGACCAACTTCCACATGTTGCATGCGTTTGGAATTTAAATAGTCGCGCATGAACGAAACGTATTGTTCATAAACTGCGGCCTTTAATTAGACGATTTTCTAAAGATACAAAACGATGTAAAACCCGATCACGACTACCAGGATTGTAAGGTTTTGGATCTATAAAGGGCAGTGAAGCGACATAACGTCCTTGCTCATTACGGCGAAACGTATCAACAAAATGTTTTTCAACTAAGATTTTATCAGGTGTGAAAGGTTTAGCCTCGGAAACATCCCAAAAGCAGTATTAATTGCAACAAGTTGATCACTTGAACCTCGGATGCGGCCATTTAATAAAACTTTAGGAAAAATATCCGCGCCAAGTAATAAATCAATCGGTCCAGATTGAGCAAAGATCGGACCAACTAGCATGATATTAGCTAGATGAGCGAAATTTTCAGAAGAAATATTAGTAGTAGGTAAATTTTCACAAATTTTAGGGAGTACGGCAGCTTCGAAATTAATAATAGGCGAGGAAGCACCTATTGGTTTGAGCGAAACGGTTATAGCGCCATGTATAGCCGTGGAGCGCATATAGCCTAAACTACTAAGGGTTAAAGAATGCTGAGTAGCGCGTAAACCCAATCGTCTCACACTATTTTGCAAAATAAAAGAAATTATGCTACCAGAGTCGAGTAAAGAAAGAAATTTCTGGAAAGAACCAGAGCGGTCAGCGATTTCTACCTAAACTGTGGAAAGTAACACGACTGAAATTTTAGGGAGCGAATTAAATAAAACGGCATTCGAAGTCGACAGGCCACTACTGCTAAACGAAGTCAATATTTCCTCAGACGCAGGAGCAGCGGAAGGTGTGTAGTGGTTCTGAATAGCGGATCTAGTACAAGATAAAACTTTAAAGGATGCGGAAGCAGAGCGGAAACGAGCCTTGGTACTAGTATCGGAAGCGGGTTTAGACGGCATGTGGTTGAAGCGCAACAAAGAGTGATGACATTGATTACATTGGCTGTAAGAAATAGTGGATCCGTATTTATTCAAAATGAGGGAACTACTAAGACAGTTGATACAAAGATGATGTTTTTTAACAATATTGTAGCGATCCTGAGAAGAAAGTTTAGCGAAATCATTACAATGATAAAGAGTATGGTCTTGGTGACAAAGCGGACATTTAACGACATTATGACTAGTATGTACTAACATGGAAACAACAGAGCGTGACCTAGCATTGTTGTTAGTATGAACAACTTCGTTTAAATCAGATTTATGATTGACCCACAAATTTGATAAAGATTTACAAGTTTTTTCTATTTAAGCAATTAACTCTGCATAGGATGGGATAGAAGAGGGATCCAGATGTAACTCAAAATTGCGGGCACTCTGCACATCCAGGCGATTTAGGATCATTTGCACTAGGACAAAGTCCCATTCCTCTACAGCCAAATCAAACTTCTTAAGAGCTTGCAAGTTATCGGCATAAGTATCTACTAATTTTTGCAAACCAGATGGGTGGTCAGAATTCAATTGTGGGATTTTACAATATTATCCCAGAGAGCAGAAGTGATGCGGAGAATATTACAATATTTTTCGCGAATCTTATTATATGCAAGCGGGTAATTTGCTGCGGTTTGATCAAAATCTTTAATGGTAAGTAATGCGGAATTTTTCATAGCGGGCTGCAGGTAAAAAAATTTATCGACGTCGGAGAGGTCGTCATTATAGCGAACCGGACTATCAAATCGATCAATAAAGGTTTTGAACGTACTGATATCACCGTCAAATAAAGGGCGAATCAACGGCGGTAGAATTATTTTGGATTTTGCACTGTGTGAAGGTGCGGATCCACCTTTTACAGGGGAGGCAAGATTGATTGGAAATATCTTAAAATAAAGGGCTTTAACAAGATAAAAGTTATTGCCGAAGCGCTTTCTGATTGAATCCTCTATTTCAAACTTATTATCTGCGTCTTCAGCCGAAGCGATTTCACCAATAATGAAATTATGTTGCTCAAAAAAGTTTACCTTAATCGGGTCGATCGGCGTGTATTGAGCCAAGAGTTGTAAAACACTGGATTTATTTACAGTCTTGTTAGCGATTTTAAAGATTTTCTGAAGAGAGTTAATTTGCGTGTATTTTATAAAATACATTTTTTGAGTCTGTTTGCCATGATTAGAAATTACTAAAGCGAGAGCGAAGAAATACAAGCGGGAAAAATATGCAAAAGCAAAAAAACTTTTAATGTATGCACTAATATTAAGTAGGCAGTTAGTATTGATTACCGCATTTTATGTGAAAATTTTAAACATTGTATTATACACTATATATTAAACACTATAAATATTTTAAAAACCCAATTCAAATATTAATCAACCAAGTATGTAATTATAAGATAATAACTACCAAGATACATAAATGCTATAACTTGATGAGCGGTATCTAACAACGTAAGGTAATAAAAATTTTAGAGCATGCAGAAAACATTTAAATCCGACGTGAAGGCGGCGGTTAACTTTGATAACCACAGATGGTGAGATCAGTGGAGATGTATACTTAACAATAAGAATTGCGGAAACCTACAAATACTTACCTAAATTATTAGATTTGGCAGTGTTCCAAAAACTAGTAGTAAAAAACGTCGACTTTTTGACAAGAGTTCGTATGAGTCTAACAAAAATATTATAGCGACGCACAGCACACTTTTAACTAAGTTTTCGCGGTACATCAATAACACAGAGTAGCTTGAAAGCTAAATCACGATAAATCTAATGACATTTAATGTCCACAGGGCGGATGCGAGTTTACCTGCAAGCTTTGTTTTATGTTATAACTAACAGTAAATTTACTATAAATACAAATGGAACGAACAGTGATCATTTTGGAAGGATATTCAGTCGCTTCAGGGATGAAATCGTATTTTGTTAATGAGTATTTTTAATATATAGTAGATAAAGGTACAGTATCAGGTACCGACATTTAAGAAAACCAAAAGCACGGAGACCTGACCGGAATAATCGTCTTCCGGGTAACGAAAATACCGATGGTACTGCCGGGATAGGACGGTTCGGTGCACATATTTTTGACAACTAGTAAAGCCTTTCAAGGTTAGTGATTGTAAAGTAGTTCTGTACAGTAGTCAATTTATATGTAATAATAATAATGATAATGATTTTATTTACCATCAGAGTGTACATTCGTTACAGAAACAAAAATAGAAGTATATTTAGGCAAGTAAATGTAACGCGAGGTATAGATGGGCTAAATAAAAAGCCCCCTGCTCTACCAGCAAAACCTTATTTACTAAACTCTTACTTAATGGAAAACTAGTATATTGGAAAATGAACGTCGCTACCTTCAAAATTACTTTTCGGCTTGCAGAAACGTGATATTTTAGATTAATGTAAATTTTATAGATGAAGCAGATGCATTTTTATTTGAATAAATTTGATGCTATCCGGTAAACTATTGTATGTAATTGCTACACTGTAAACTGTTACGTTAAATTTCCAAATCGAATGGTTTTTGCATAATTTCCAACTACTTTAGTAACCGCTTTTTATAAATCCTAATCTAAGCGATGACCCGCTTTTATTGCTATTCCCATTAAAATGAATATTTAAAACCTCCCATAAAAATTTCTCTGTGTGGAAATACGTGGGGTATATGTTAAAACAGTTTTTAAAATTTTCTGAAATGTTTGCGTATCGTTAAGACTGCTTCGCTTGAATCGTTGGAAGAAGCAAACATTTTTGTGGTCGTTAAAACCACTTCCAATAGGTTCTTTGATAGACCAAAACTTCTCGCTCATTAAAATGCTGTAACGGGTTGGTTATCTACTCGTTTACTAAGAAATAATAAATGAGGTATTCCGTTATCTACAAGTGTTATGCCGCTCGAGTTTTATGGGTAATAAAACAGGTCCCCTAATTAATTTATGCTTGGCAATTTATGCGTGGATCGACAATAGTGCAAATCTCTATTCATTTCTAAAAATCAAGCGCCGGTTGTACGTTGAGCTTTCTTTGGCAGCATGCACGATTGCATGCTTGTTTGAACGTTTTAAAATATATTTTATTTTCCCAAACTTACAACAAAATTCAGTAGAATTAATTATCGTATTATGAAGGTCTTTTGCTTCCTTTATTGCTTGCATTCGAGGTATATTTTGCAGTTGTTGTCTACAATATATTTTTACTTGCTTTCTCAGAATATTTAACATTCTATAGCTGTGGATGGCTTTTAGTTATTTCCCCGTTGTTCTCTATCTGTATAAATACAAGCCGGGCGTATGAAAGGTTGTCTTCTCACTTTGACTCTAATTCTGTGCAACCTCCTTTGAGTGCAAAGAAACATTGTTAAATCACGATTTTAAAATGCGTCGTGGTACGTAGTGCTGTTATAGTTACATTGGCTCATCCAGCATCCAGCCTATCGACAAATGTAGGCCGCATTTTCAAATTCTCAAAGATGGTAACAATGATGCCGACAGTTCAAGGTACAGTTTCTCGGATTTCTTAATTTATGCTGCGATTGTGCAAGACAGACAATTAGTTTGCTGTTTATAGTTTTCTTGCTCGTGAGTATCCGATAAATTGCAGTCTGGACGTCACCAATTTACGCTCACGTATACCGTGTGATTTTGTACGCGTGCTTTACGTCACGATTATTTAAACTAAAGCTCACGTTTGATCATTTGTTACTGTTACCTTTTCTTTGTACATTAATGTTAACGTAAAAACAAGCTTAGCAAATTCGAGAGTAAGTGAACACCCGGTTCCTTTAAGTTATGGCTTAGTTTACTAATACATTTTAATTTACTGAGTGCACTTCACAGGGCAGATAATAATGACCATTGTTTTCTTGTAGATACATGTATTCTGTGTAATTTCTTCTTGTACATATTTAGGGCTGGAACTTATTTTAAGTATTCTTGCATGTATATATGTACCTATTATTTAAATTATAAGATTTTATTCGCGATATTTTAAATTGTTTAGATTTATACAGCATTATATGTAAATTGACGGTTTGTTTACATCACGTTATAACAGGACGATTACGTAAATGTGCGTTTTTGAATTCTGTAAATATTCTTTTGGGACAGCTCCTGTCTGAGTATCTTGAGTGTCGGCCCCGTAGCGCGTACGTAAAATCACAGCATCGGTTACTCTACCAATCCAAAGGAGTAATTCAAAAATCGCGATAGCACTAAGGTACGAATAGTACAAGTTTATCATGTGCGAATAAAAATTTCAGGCGAAAATACTAGCCAACATATGAGTGGAAAATAAATTTAATTAGTAGGTATACAATGCACCGGACCACGTAATTTAGAATAGAAAACTGATATCTTTAAGTGAATTGTTGCAAGGCTCAAGCTTGTGCAAGGTTGAACTTCGTTCACGTTGTTCTTATCTCTATACCCCATTTCATATAAGGAATTTTCAAATTTTATGCATATTTTCTGTTATGATTCTTTTCTTGAAACCCGTCAATCAATTCAAAATTTCTGTGTATACTTGGAGCTTATTTATCAAAGGGACACTTCCTGAATCTGTTCTTTAAACGCGATATAGTTGATTTAGTTGCATTTTTGGTCCCCGTGTGAAGTAATCTCTTTCAGGGGATAATTGGAGAATGTAACTGTTTAATTTGCGAAACTGTGGTTGTATTACCTTTCCCATTTTACATACCGCGTGGTGATCATAGTTGAATAACTCGTCAGCGTTGTAACATCTAAATTTTCCTGTAATTTATTCATTGACTTTACCGCGGTGCATCTATTATTTTAGTCTTTATTTAACAACATTTATATAATTGATTCATTCGTTATTGCATATTTAATAACCGATAAACTTCAAAACACTTCGAATTGAATTACAATAACAATTACAATCTACTACATACTACATCGCTCTTTGTGATAAAATTTATACAAACCATTAGCGTGTTTCTACATTTTGAACTATCTAAGATTTTCAAGTTGTTCCGACGATTAGCGATCGATTGTCACTTTTCGTTTCTTATTTGGACTGGAAGGTCGCTTGGTGTTGAAAAACACTCAAGATGTTCAGGAAAATCAAGTTTTCCTGGCAAAGGCGCCATAATAGACGGCACAGTATCCTAAAAGTTGTCCCAGACAACTGAAGTAAAGTGTAGTGTACAAATCTGTATGGCGAAAGGCTTGTTTAAAAAAGTAAGTTTATTAAAATTAATTACTTTATTACAGTGCAACTTCGATAACTCTGAAAATGTATATAATTCCGTTATGATTTTGATGTAATTCCACGTAATTTCGATGCAGGCTAGTTCATCGGAAGAAATTTTATTTAGTTTGGTTCAATTAAATTTTATGGAACTCATTTAAGATGTAAATGAGGTAGCGATTTTGTTCGACACATGGCCGACTTCACCATGCACAGCTGTACCTAGCGTGTTCAGTTCCGGCATATGTCACTTGAAGGTTAGAGGTCATCGCTACTATCGGTAAGAATGCATTCGCTTCTAAAATAATGCTGCCGTAACAAAGTTCATTACGTAAATTTTACATGTAATGATTTCCGTTTGAAGTTTGTAAATACTATAGGGTGCTGTATGCAATTTATTATGACTTGTATGAATAATTTTGTTAATCAATCTACCAAAAGCTCATTTTGATAAAGTATAAGGTACAATGAGTACGACGATTTTTTTTGTGATTAATAGTGTGTTCAACCTAAGACACTATATCTCACCGGTTGTACAGATGTAGACGTGCAATCGTCATAGTTATTTTGTTTATCACAAATAGAAATGCCAACATGTTGATTTATAGGACGTATGTCCTGTATGATGAAATTTGAATTTAGAGTATTTTATCAACTTATTATATTTACCAAAAGTTAAGTAAATTTTCTAAAATACTGTGAGGTCGTAGTAGCGCTACATTGACTATCTAATATGAAAAATAATGTCTATAATTAAATATCTGATTCAAAAATTACATTTATAAGAATTAATTTTTATTAAGTACACTTATAGTTTATAATGTTATTTACTTGTCTTAAAAGAGAAAATAGAGTTATTTTTTTGACTTCACTTCTTTTCTCAGTAATCATTAAATTTTCCAAATTTTGTTAGGTATTTACAAGGTAAACTTACCCGAAAGTGTACCACGGTATAGTAGAAACAAATTGAACTTAATTCAAAGATTACATATTCATACTGGTCCGTAAAATATATATAGGGTGTCTATGTTGGTAGAAATTATGTTTCAGAGTTGCCCTACTCATCGTTAGATCCTTGAAGAGGACGATCAGATGTAAGTATGATATTTGTGACAATCAAACTTTGTATTTAAAGTGGTTAGCGATTACTTAGGTTTCCAAAATTTCCATTAAGCAAATTCATTTAGTCAGTTGCTTTATAAAAAATTTAGGTGGCGTCCATTAGCTTGTTTCTTTCAACCCAAATATACCCACTGACCCAATCTCATGCGACCGTGGACCAAAACTCAGTTAGCTAAAAGTCTTAAGAGTGTTCTTTTACTTTAAGCCAATTTCCAACCAAACCTTACGCTGGGCTTGATACAGTTACATAAGAATTCTCGATAGGTAAAATAAAAATATATAACAGCGTTTTCTTACATATTTTCATACCTCCGTTTTAGATATTGTTTTAAAGGCAAGCATTATTATACCTCTGGTGTAGAGTGGGTGTTGAACATAAACTAGTTGAACATTAGATTATTTTTAAACTTAAGATATAGTATTGGAGACTAATCCACCTTGTATGGTTAAACTAAACCAATACAGTTACTGTACTCCATTTATAATAGTTAGGTTAGTATTTGTCAAAGTTCTCATAACTATTTGTAAGATTTGAGTTCTACGCAGTTTGTTCTAATGTAAATGTGTAAATCTTTGAACGAATAGATCAGTGGCGGCTCGTACTTTAACAGAGTGGTGAGGCAAGTATAGAAAATTGCCCAAGTAGTTCTTTAAACTTTTGCAAAAGCAACAAAATACAAAGTATCTATACAGAGAACGTTTATACTGTACAGAAATATATTTAAAACACAATATTTTTGCGATCATGACAATAGAACACAAAGCATCAATCATAAATAATTACTCACCAAAGTAAAATGTACGAATGTTAAAAGCTGCTATACAAGCTGAACAAGTTCATTTACACTATTTTTAAAGGTTCTTAAACACCAGCGGTATTTGTCTGTATTTTTATTTGCAAAATAATCTATCACATTTTCAAAAAACTGTTTATCACTACTTAAAGTTTTAACTAATTGTTTTTCTATAGCAGTTTGTGATACATAATTCAGCCGCTCTTGTCCTATAGTATTTCTAGAATACGTTTTGATACGTTTTAGGGCAAAAAAGATTCTTTCTACAGATACAGATGTTATAGGTATGGTTAAATATATACTAAGAAGTTTGTACAAATCTGGCATACATCCACGTAATTCACTTTTATACATAAACTTAAGCATCTCCACAGTTGAACTTGAATTTGTTACCATATATTTATTTGTTACCATATATGACCAGCAATTCACTTTTAAGTTGAACTTTATCGAAAAATAAATACTAACTTTCCAACTCATTAAGTAGCTCGAGGGAACTTACGCAGATCCAAATACTCTTCAAATTTGGCTACATTTAGCAATTTAAAAAACGGAGTCTACATAGATCACTAAATATTACTTCAATCTGATTAATTATAACATGTACAATTTCAAAAAATAGTGCTCTATATTTCTGACGCCAGCCTGGTAAATTTTCCGTCTTTGGCTATAGCGAGTAGAAGCCGTTGACTTGTTATCGAGAACGGTTTCTAGCGAACCATAAATTTGATTAAAGAACACGCTATTTGATCTGAATTCTTTTAATTTTATTAAGAGCGATTGCAGTTTGGTTCTCACGTATGTTGTATCAGTGAGTTTGTGTTGCAAAACAGAAAACACTACGTCAGTTTGTTCAAAAATTAATTTATATACTTTTAAACAAAATATAAAATCATTATCTTCTATAAACTTTTTCAAACCTGACACTTTCAATGATGTTACTAAAAACTTATATTAAATTGCTTCTATTAACAGAAACGGTTAGCACAGCTCTTGATGTAAAGTTCCATCGCGTTGGAGCGTTAGTTGGAAGTCTACGTTGGCAGATTTTGTCTAATAAAGCGCTGCGCTTAGAAAATTTAGTAAAAAACGAAGAAAATCCGGATAACGTTTGAAAAAATGTTCTAGCCTTTTTTTTATTGAATTACAAACATTACTTAGCACTAAATTTAAGTCGTGTACAAAACAATGTGTAAACAAAGCTTGTGGAACGACTGCTTTAGTTTGTGCTTGTACCCCGTTAAAGTGATCAGCCATAACTGCATCACCATCATATGTTTGAGCAAAAAGTTTGTTCTTAAAGTCAAACTTAACAAAATTAGCATTTAGAAATTCAAACAGGCAGTCTGAGGTTTTTTTGGTACTTACATCAAAAAATCCCATCTTTGATATACCTAATAATTACTGATAACTGGGATGAAGTTGATACGTCTGTGGTTTCATCGATTTGTTAAGAAAAATAATCGTATGATTTTATATCAGAGCGAATATGTTCGTTTAAAACATAATTAAGCGATTCTATTAACTCGTGCTGAATTGTTTTTGAAATACCTAAAAACACACTATGCATTTTTTAAAAAAGAGAATCTCTTTTCCCGAAAACAGATAAAAGTTCTAAAAAATTGCCTTTATTTAATGGTGATTCACTTTTATCATGTCCACGAAATGACAGTCTTGATAACATAAATACATGATTATCTCCAACATCTTTTTAAGTACTTCCCGATTTTCTGACACTTGTTCATTATATCTTTTAGTTTCAATAACACGTGTACTATCCAAAACGTTTACAATGTTTTATTTACCCAAAAGATGTAATTTGCAATTGGAAGAAATGTGGTCTTTAGATTTTTCATGTTTAGAAATTGACCGTGATAAATTTTTCATGTCCGAGTAACCGGTTTTATATCATTCTACTTCACTACTCGTAGAAAATAGAACGCACGGCTAGCAGAGCAATTTATTAATTTGTGTGCTACCACACAACCACGGGCATTTTTGGTACCATAAATTAACAAATGCTCTATTTGGTTTTCTGCATTGATTAAGGATTTGCTAAAATCTGGGCAAGCTCTTCCTAAACTTTTAATGTATATTTTATTTCTGTAGGTTAACGATGTAAATCCGTTTTGAATTATAAAATGTACAATGTCGTCACACTTTCCGAGTTCAGTTTGGTTTGACATTTTACAACTATTGCTAAAGATGCATACATACAAAAATATACAGCAGACGCTGACTCTCCTATGTTTCTGGTAATTAATAACAATTACCGTTACCGCCAACGCTAATTACGCACTAAATTAATTAAACTAAAAGGTAGTCAAAGCAACTTATCCCAATCGCAGTTTTTAAAATCAACACTAGATAAATTTAAACTGAATACTCGTACGAATAACGCATAAGACAAAATGACCACTGTATGTACAGTTGAAAATCAAGCTAACGTTTAAATGATTATATGTATATTTTCAAAATTTTACAGTATGTTCGAATAACAGGTAGGTAACAACTGATTCAGAATATAAGAATTTGTCATAGAAATGAGTTATACTCAGAAAGTACCATAAGGCTTTGTGTTGGCATTGGCATGGGTTTATCGCATCCGCTTATAACTACCATGATAGGCAGTTCATATACTTGCCTCACACAGCAAATACGAAAGTCTGCAAGTAAACAAACACTCATTCTTAATTTTCATTTCTTTCTGTTCTTGTTCCTAAATAATTATTAGATTAGGTATTTATCGCAAACACTGTGTATTAGAATTCGATATCGAATGAATAGACAGGCACAGTATTATTTTAAAAAACGAAATCAAAACCATTTCCTCTGTATGTTTGTTATACTTGGCGGTTCAGATTACATAGTATAATAAATATAATCCATGGCTCATTTAAAAGTGATTCCTTAAAAAGTTAGCCTGTATTAATTAGCACTAAGTAATTGATTTTATAAATTTACTTGCTCCGCCAAACCTGTAATTGTAAATCGTTTATATATTAAACATGGACTACTATTTTGTCCGTCGAATATAAGTGCACTTGAGGACAGGTACCGGTCTGCCTCTCAACACAGCTTATTAGTTATAAAACACGGAACTAAAACGCCAGAGGCCAGAGTTATGCTGATGTATTGATGTTAATTAGTTATTTAAAAGATGTAAAATGTCAAGTTATAAGGAACTATCAGCAACTGGTTTGAGAATATGATAGATATAATTGAATTATCTGTTACTGTTACTAAGGTTGTTATGATATTAAGTATGAGTACAGGTAAGACTCAATTGATTAATTATAAGAGTAACTGATCTTCTTGCATGTTCTTTGTAACACCTAATCGTGTATTAGTTAACGGATGGTTTTTAATTTTAACACATAATACAGTTTTATATACTTTTGATATTGTAAAATAGATCTCCTCACTCTTTGTAATGAAAAGACCACACAGATCTATGAACTAACACTGGTCTAGCAATAGATTATTTGTCTCTTATAAATGGTTAACGTGCAATTAATACAAATGCTGACTGTTGAAGATTTTTTTATTCAAACTATTTTGTTTTTTGAATCATCTATTGGATTTTTAGCTTATTACAGCGAATTTTTACTATACAATACTTTAACAAAACGATGCTACGTTAATACAAACCAATTCCAAAAATTGAATCTGCTATAACTCACTAAAATATTTTACTGGTTTCATGTAATAGTCGAATTGCTGTATGATAGAGATGGTTAATTTTAATTAGTCTTTTGTTTGTAATTCCTGCTTGAGCGTCTAAGTAGTCTTAAAGGTAGCATTACAATTCTATAAACTATATACAAAATCAGTAACGCTCCTAGTATAACAATTGCACCAACATCTAATAGATAATACTGGTACCAAGTTAATTCAACTGCAAGACTTCGCAAATGTCGAGCTCCTTTGTGCCTGATGACATATTCAACCCAATAAACAGCTGTATCTAACGGTGATAGAGGTCGATCTTTAAAACGAATGGATGCAGTTTTGGCATTTTCTGTGTACCTAAAATATTAAGCATGTAAGTCAAGAAACAAGTGGCCGTGCTACTTAGGGTTCTCCAAAAGTTCTCTTGTCCTTGCTAATACCGTATCTTTAGTAATATCTTCATAATCAAGAGAAAGTGCTAGTCCGTGGGCTTCAAGTGTTTTTACATTGAATGCTTGGTCTGCAAACAAAGGAATTCCTAGACATGGTACACCACAATATACCGCCTCTTGAGTTCCCATAAGTCCACCATGAGTTACAAAAAGCTTTACATTTGAATGACCTGTAAGAAACATTTATGAATTCGTATGAGACAATTACTTACAGTATACATAAGACATCCACTTGTGGAATCCATGATTGAAAATAGATATTCGAAGGTACATTTATATCACTAGGTATTTTGTCCTTTGATGCTTTCCATAAGATTGCGTATGGTAGTTCACTAAATGCACTAAGTAGTGCAATTAGTGTATCGCGCGGTAAGGACTCTGTTAAAACCATTGATCCCAGGCTAAAAAGTATTACACCTTTATACTGCTGTGTCGAAGTTACATTAAGTATTTGCTCTAAATCCTGTAAAATAATACAATGATTAACTTAATTTATCGAGATTTCCCTAAAGTAGGATTTACTTAGCCTATGAGGATTTTTATGATTCATCCTCTCATTCAGCAGAGAGTACAGATCAATTATTTCTACTGGAAAATAATGTTTTCAGTAGTAGTTGTTAGGCGAAGTACTAGATTTTAATGCTCATAGATGCATAAACAAGACTATCTACACCGAAACGCAAAAGCGAAAACTAGTGCTCAGCATTACATTTTAACAACAGTGTTTAAATAACTTTGCAGTACAAACATCATTAAGAATTTGGGACTAATCAATTTTGACCGCGATTAGCATCTATTGTAGTCTGTATCAAATTCTTAAGGTATTCGTATCACTATAATCTGCCGTCGTATTAAACTGCAGTTTTATTATTAGAAGCAATTTCTGAATATCCCTACATTCGCCCCAGAATTAATCACCATGGAGAATTTTACATAAAAGATACGAACAATTTGGTATTTCAAGACGGTTGTGGTCATAACACCCATCACATGATTTTAGTATCAGTTTTTTAATGCCGTTTCATTTTTGAGTTACCGAAGAGCTTCTTTATATAGACACCAATAATAAGTGATAAGAAAAACTATTTGTTTAGCACAGAATGGAATTAGGGTTAATGCCTAAAAAGATCCCTTCATAAACCCACTGCAAACTTGATTAAATGTGTAAAAAGGTTAAATTAAATTAGTTACTTTTAAAACTTGTTCTTTTGTACTTTAAAGTACTGTACTCATTTACCTCGATTGATTTTACGGTGTACCTCCACTATTCAAAATAGTTTTTATATAACCCCAAAAGTAAAACCAACAAATTACTTAAAATGGTTGTCTAACACATTTCTACAAGACATCTTGCTCTGAGCGGTGGCATACTATTGCTATGACGCCACATCACGTTTTGCAATGCAGGTGATTGTCCAAAGTTCTAAATTAAACACATGTAAACGACCCGGAGCAACCGCCATTGTTTGTAGACAAGCATTCAAATCACAATTCCACATGTTAATCGGAAAACTGTGTTGATTACGATGTTCTCGTACTTGGCTGACAATTTTCTACTGACAATATTGTCATTGACACAATCTTTTGTATATATAGCTTTCGTTAAATCTCCTGAACAATTAAAGTTAAGATCTTGTTCGTGTTGTCCAAAATGATCGTTGTACAAATGCTGTTCGGCCTTTATCCCCTGGCGATATACAATAACACTGTGATAATGGATTATTTGCAACATTCCTATGCTCATCTTCCAAAGATTTTGGAGATGAGGAAACTTGCGGCAACTGTTCTTATACTTAACTTGTTTTAACTTGCTTTGCATCATTACATTTGATTTTCCAATGCTCCACCCAAAAGTACTACGTTGGCCAGAAAGCGAGTTTTCCTTACCTGGCAAATTTTGAATTTTGCCGAACCTTTGCTGTTTCAAGCAAGGTAGGCATCTATAACGTGCGTGACAACACTCACACACGGTATCTCCCTTTTACCTCTCATCCGAACAAGGGCGAATTTTTGTGAAAACTGCTAACATTTTTCAGGGGGCCCGTGTCGGAAATTGAACCCGGGACCTTGGGCATAGTAGTCACACGCATACCAACTACGCTACGGAGCCGTTCGAAAGCTTTGCGTTAGCATTATATCAAGAATTTTTATCTCCAATATAACAATTATTAATTTAATAACGTCACAGTGTTTGAAATACGTCGGATAGTATATGACGGGATGAAAACTATTCGAAAACCCTTTTCGTTATTCGCAACAGCTTTTTAAGGCATCCTTATCGCTACGCATATTCCTAATTGTACAAAAGTGTTCTCTATAAAATTTCAATCTGCTTTACAAAGCGAAAGACAATGTTCTAGGTATCCAATAATTGTTAACAACCAGTATTTTGTCTTCAGATAAGTACTTTGTTCAACGCTATTCAATACTTCACAAACGGGGTCGTATTGAAAAAGGTTTATTTCATTACAAGTTCCAAATCCTCAATTTTATAAATTTCGTAATATCGATCTCGTGAACGGTGCACAAGTATTTTATCCATTACTATGTGATGGTCAAATACGTATTAACCATGAACACGTTACAATTCAATATTTAGTATTTGCTTGACTTATTTCAGAAAACGTTCCGTATCACATGTCTCGCGCATCATCTTCGTAATTTGCAATTTAAATACCTGCATAAACTGGACAAAAATATTTGAAAATTTTGGGAAATTGAACACGTTTCTGAAAGTTCGCTAAAATCCCAAGAACAAATAAAATGTGAGCAGTATTTTGAAAATACGAATTTACGAAATATAAGTAATTTTTTAAAAGACGAACACATTCAAATGCTATAAAAATAAAAGTTAATTCTCATACATTAAATTTTACTTATCGTTCCGAAGGGCCCTCATATGGGAAGATTATGGAAGGCGGCAGGAAATTTATTTAAAGAACAAATTTTTAAAACGGCTTCAAATGCAGATCTAACTTTTACTGATACAGGTTAATGATTTAAATAGAAATTGTCCTGAATTTCTGACCCTTAATACAATTACCTGAAGATCCCAATGGTTTCAACTATCTTACTCCTGGTCATTTTTTAATTGGAGACAACTTAAAAGACATCGGAGATTAATATAAGCAACGAAAAAATAAACAAGCTTTCTAGATGGCAATTTGTTCAACACATGCAACAAGAAGTTTGGTCAAAATGGAAAAAATAATATTTACAAGAACTACAGAAATGTCAAAATGGAAAACTACTAGCAAATCATCTATAATACCAGATCAACTAGTAATAATATTAGAAGAAAATATTCCTTCTAGAATGTAGAATTTAGGGCGCATTACAGAAGTTCATCCTAGTGCAGATGGTGTAGTGCGAGTGGGATATTAAAATGGCCTCCGGTGAAATTGTGCGTATTACCTCTAGAAACAGATTTTGTGTGAAATTTACATTTTGTAAATCGATATAAACCTTATTAGTTTTATGACATAAACTTAAAATAACTATACATGTTGCGTTTAATGAAGATTACTTGACAATTTATTCGCATTATTCTATATTAATTTTGTGTTTGTCTTAAACCTTCTGAAATTACTAATTTCAAGGGGCTTATGCTACGATACGATTTGTTAATGGTATTAATTAAAATTAGTTGTCATTGTTCAATCTTAATTAGAATTAGTTATGTTCATGATTTCGTATTTAAGTGTGAAGCAGCCAGCGGCTGTTGGAATCTCACACCATTTTCTCTTTATGAGTGTTGTTCAAACCAGTCGATCTCTTGATGTCATCCGAGGGTAAACTAGCTATTATTTTTACAATGCGCGTTAATAAAAGTTTTGTATGTTAACTGAAATCTTATTTCTTTCCACTTTATAGTGTATCGTGCGTCCTCGAAAAAATGTTATAGTAGCTATATTGCGTGTTTTACTAAAATCAAACAAATTACATTGCATTGCTCAATAATCTCGTGGTATTATTTTGCACCTGGTCCTTATCAAGCTATCGAACTATCACAATCTTTTCACGAACATTGTTCGAACAAACACTATATTATTCTTTGTGACGTCATCGTGTATTTATCGCGTATAATGTATTTTGAATGGTTGCTCTTGCAGATTACATGAATTTAAAACTTTTAATAACCATAAACGAGACATTTACACATTCTTTCTTGATAAGACTAAGGTTTCTCATCAAGGATTTATTAAAGATCTTAGATTGATAATTTAGTAAACAGGTGTACAAGTTTTAATAATTACCGATTGCAGGTGCTACAGATTACATCATTCTGGTGTGTAGTAGAACATAATTTTAAAGCAGAAACATATTATTACACTAGAACCGCGTTTCTTAAACTGTATTCCACAGAACCATAAGATTCCATAGAGACACTCAGGGGTTCAGTGGAACTTGTATGCGTTCTTTTGATAACATTTAGGAAGGTAACTCAAAAAAACAATAAAAAATAATACCTTTATAAAATTAATCATAATAGAATAAAAATGAACCCGCGCCTCCATATATTAGTCAACGTAGTCGATACAAATCGAACAGTAGACATTACGAGTTGTGACGCTGTCATTAAGTTAATTTTTGTTGTTAAACAGCAGCCTCGCCGTGAAGTCGCTCAGAATGGCTTGTATCGGTGATTTCCTGGATAATTTTTTTATTGATGGGTATAGAGAATTTCAGAGATCAGGAAATACAGGGGGATCCATATACATGAATACAAAAGAGTGTTGTGATGTGTCTTGTAAAGTACAAATGTATTAAGTTCTAAAATCTAGAAATAGGAATAATAGCTTTTTGTGTTAACAAGATTATCACCGTACGTAACCATCTCACTTGGACCCTACTTAAGGGTAGTTGTCGCTGTATTTTTGATTTAAACAAGGCACTTTAAAGCGTTTTACTATACAGAACTTAACTTTTATGCTTCGGTCTTAACAACCAGTTCTTTTGCTAAAGATGACAATTATAAACGTGATACAACTGCAATCGCTCCAAAGGAAGGATAAACTAATTAATTCTTCTACAAATAATCAACCCTAAGCAGTTACTAAAAAACTTAAGAGGTATAATGAAACTTATAGGGCTTTAGAATTTATGAACAATAATGATAATTCTCGGTGTGTTATATGCAGCAAAGTCCTCCCGAACAGCACTATGGGTCCTGTTAAAATGCACTGTCATTTTGAATCTAATCACAACGAGTTTAGGGAGAAATCTGTCGATTTCGGCACTCGAACTCTTGTAATTAAAATGTCTTATGGTACAAAATTAAAAAATTATAAAATCTCGGCCTTTAACAATCGTTTATTTAAAATACTATGCGAGGACATGCAAGGTGTACACACATCTCTTTTTTTACATTCTAAAGTCAGATGGTTATTTCGAGGAATAGTACCAAACCAAATTTTTTTTCACAAAAAAACGAAGATGTACAATTTTTTTAGATCACAAGTTATATATCCTCCAAATTAGGATATATAAGTAAACAAAGGAAATTATTAAATTTCAAGTTAGATTGTTACATGTATATTTAATTGAAGAACGAGTAATAAAAAGTTAATGGTAGTTAATATCCAGACTTGAGAACGGATGTGAATACATTGTATTCCAGACGTAACATGACACTGCAAGTGCAGGTCACATCAGACAATAAGATTGTTATTATTAAAATTAAGATTGTTACTTTGTATTGTATAAATAAACAAAGAAATAAGCAGACATGAACTCGGCAGTTCCCACAAGCATTGTGAGGGACAGGAACAACATAAATACCCCCGAGAGCACAAAATAGCCAGTCAGTCTTGAGCTTCACAACTTGAATCTTGTTGGTTGTTCAGCTACTCATCCTAATTTTTGTTCATTTAATTCAGTGAATATCAACTTAGAGTAATTTTGATCTCAATTTGTTAATGAATATAATGTACTTGTAATTGAAAATTCAACTTTTATAAATAAAAATCGATAAAAGAGTTTTTTTGAAAATACTTTTTAAAAAAGTCGCTCAAAAAGGCAAAATTCTAACTCACAACTATAATTGGAAAGTTATCCGCTAAGTTATCTTATTAAACTTTAAACTTTAAAATTTGCTTGATTGTATTACTTTAAGTTATTTTAAGACCGTTTGTGCTAAATTTTGAAAATACTTTCTGACGCCAATAAGTATTATTATCGGTAAAAGAGCATTGTTTCGTACAAAAGTGATGACCGAATTTTACTCTTTCAGATATTACGGCACGAAAACATTCCGACGTTGTTTCGTCGTTGACGCAAAGCTCTTGTACATTTAGATGAGTGGTTTTTTTACACCTACTATGTAATGCAGACCAAATAAAGCACGTAATTTATCCAGGGTTTTGTCGGGACAGCCTCTTTCGCGAGTGTATTTTTAACACATTTTCCCTAAATACACATTTGTAAAATTTAGAATGTCTCGTAACAAAGCATCAGAAGAACGTAAATTCTATGTATCAATGATAATCACGGTATTGGCCGCTATTGCTTTCACACCAGGCTTCGTAGTTACTGGATTATTACTTTTATGGCGAACTAGGACGTGGTCGATACATCATCCATTAGGTAGTTCTGTCTTTCCCGACATATAAAAGACTGTTAGTTTAAAATTCTCTTTCGTTGGATGTTGAACTTGATTGTCCCGAATCCGTCAAATGATCACTGTATTCAAATGACGCATTTGATTCATATTCGTCCAGTCGTTTCTCCGGAAAGCATCGCCTAGATCTACCCTACATTTGATCTTTTTTCCAATGCTCCACCTGTAGGTACTACATTGGCCAGAAGCGACTCTTTTACCTGGAATTTTTTTATTTTACCGAACCCTTGCTGTTGCAAGCAAGGTAGGGATATTTAACGTGCATGACAACACACACACGGGACCTCCATTTTACCTCTCATTCGAACGAGGGCGTATTTTTGTGAAAAATGCTCGCCTAACATTTTTTCAGGCGGACCGTGTCGGGATTCGAACCAGGTATCTTGGCACCTTGGACGTAGTAGTCACAAGCATACCAACTACACCACGGAGCCGCCCACCTAAATCTACCTTAGGTTGCTCTACGTACCGTGTAGGAATCACCAAAACAAAATTTTAAGTATAAATATTTATAAAATATAAAGTTTCAAATCAACAGTAACCGTTATAGGAAGTAAGAAACTAATAAATGTCAGTAACGTTATAGACCCCGTCCGTCATGGGTTAGACTACGCCACTGTATATAGAATTATATCAGACGTATAATTCATACTCCTGGATCACCACGTAATTGTTGCAAAGCTAATTGAACAAGTCTTTTCGTCCTCGACTCATCTTCAAGATTTCACATACTCGATTTATCGCTTGTTGAAAGAAATGCTCATACTTGATGTAGGTCAATAATAAATGCATTGTAAATCATGACTGACCACTTTATTTTAAATTCCAAGATTTACACCCTCTACAGCAAGGTTCGAAAGTCAGGTAGATTAACGGACAGGTATGATGTTTACCGAGTTGTCATGTTGTGTACTATTTAGTACAAGGGTAAGTAAAATGCTCATATAGCGACAAACGCCGGGTTAATGGGGTTAAGCTCAGATTGATTTTTATTTGAAGTTATTTAGTTATTTATAAGATAGATAAAGGTGATCATTGGGAAAGGATATTTAGTCGCTTTAGTGATGAAGTCGCATTTTGGGAGAGATCTTTATTTTTGAAATTTCTTAAATTCGATAAAAAGTTAATGAGTATTTTTAATGAATAATAGATCAATGTACAGTATGAGATTTGAAAAAAAAACAAAAGCTTGATGACCTATCCGGAATACTCGTCTTCTGGATAGCGAAAATGTCGAAGAAATTGCTGGAATAAGACAATTTGACGCACTTATTTTTGACCAGTAAAATTTTTCAAAATAAGTGGTTGTAATGAAGTTTTGTACTTTGACCATTTTACATGTAATAATAATAATGAGTTTATTTGCCACCATAATATACATTCGATACAGAAACAAAAATAGAACTATATTTAAGGAAGTAAATATAAAACTAATTTTAGATGGGCTAAATAAGAAGCCCCCTGCTCTACCACCTAAACTTTATTTATTAAACTCTACTTAATAGAGAACCCGTATATTTAAAGATGTAGGGCGCTACCTTCGAAATTACTTTTTGGCTTGCAGAGACGTGGATATCTTGCATTAATGTAAATTTTATAGATGAAGTAGATGCGTTACTAACTTAGATTTGAACAAAGGTAACTCATATGCTTTGATGGTATCTGGTAAATTATTGTTCGTATTTCCTACACTATAAGTGAAAGAAACTTGAAATAAAGAAAAGTTGTGTGTTGGCTTCGTTAATGGTTCACGACGCCGTAAACTGAGATGATGATCATCAGTACGAAACGATATTTTATCATGCAAATAGCTTGTAATAATTCCGTGGCAGAAACAATCCAACTGCAAAATTTTACTATTTTCTATATTAATCCACTTACGCTCATTAATTTTGTGTGAGATATGTTGAAATTTCCGTAGACCGAAGATGTATTGAATGCAGCTATTTAGGACTGATTGTACAGGAGGTTCCGTATCAGGTAAACAGATTGAGAAATTCAATAAGACCCGCGTATTGCATCATACAGCTTTAACATGGGTACTGAAATAGTGCCGATACGGGTACTGGCTCCTGAGGACGCTATAGGAGAGATTGGTATAATTCAGTACAATTCAGAAAGACTAAGTTTGTCGCCAGACCTTTGTTTGAAGCTTCAGAGTCCTTAGGAAACGCTGAGCAACAACTATAATTAAGTCTAAATCCCGACTGTGTAGGAGGTAACAAGTGTGATGTGTTTACATACTTTTGGATTTGAGAACACATTATATGTTCCAGGATTTTTGATATAACCGATAAGATTGAAATTGTTCTAAGATGTTTAAAATTATTTTGGATTTTTTTTATTTTGGCAAAGGGGTTATTAAAGCATATTTCCAGTCGCTTGGAAATATGATATCCAATAGACATGTTAACTGTATGGATTAAAAATGGTATACCGTGAGTGCCGTCAGAAGCGACAAATTAAGTTTTTATTTTAGAGTTTCCAATAACAACATCCAAGTCGGTTATTAGTCTGATAGAAAAACTATAATTACAACGTTTACTTATATTTCTTGAATAATAATCAGTTATTTCATTTTTCTTTGAGTGTTGACGGGGCACACAGTCAACGAAACACCTATTAATTCTATCTAAGTCGCATAACTCAGGTGGTATGAGAAATTCAATTCTGGAAGAAATTAGGGATTTAGTTTTAGATAAAAACATCTTATAACGGAAATTTTTAAACAAATTATCGTAAAATGCCCGGTTTTCCAATTAACAGAAATCAGATAGATTTCTTGAATTTTTATAGCAGTTCCAGTGTCGGGGACCTATATCTTTTACATCTCGACTTTACCGTGTCTTTCAATCCCATTTTGTCATTATATTGTTTTCATTATAGGAACCCTCCGTAGTTAGGTGACGCATTTTTAAGGTTATAACGGAATTCCCTTCCCTTCATGGCAACTCGAAATTCGTAACTTCGCAATTATTTTCGTATCAGTTCTGTCGATGATTATATGCTCTAATATGAGCCGCAGAAATATATATCAAGAGTATGTGATTTACTGAGTAACTCAAGACAAATTGTACATATAACAATGCCAATCTCATGAACTTGACGCGTTTTATGTTTTGCAGTGTGTTGTGGCATTTGTTAGTTTTTTTTTTGCTTAGGACTTTATGCTTGTTAGAGACAAAAGTTTCAGTTAGTATAGAAGAACTGATAATTTCCACATATTTAGATCACTCGCTGCCGATAATAGAAGAAATCAGAAAAAATTTGTTCCCCAACCACGCTTTATGGTTTCTGATTCAACAGTGAGTCGAATCTTTTTACTAGTTCATTCCTAATTTTTGCTACTCGAACCTTTATGAACAAAGAGTTGACAAAAGTGTTCAACTGGTCGTATGGCAATAAAGATATGAGTTAGACTGTCAAATTAGGCACCAAACACCTTTAAATTACGCTCCAGCAACGTGATTTCCTTTTTCAATTTGTAGGGTTGGCTGCTGGCATGCCCCTGATGTTTGTCTACAAATAAAGACGGACCTATTTGGCATAGGTGCGAGTGTAATATCGTCCCCGGGAAGTTATTGGTAGTGAACTTATCACTTTTTACAGGTGATTAGACTCTGAGATGTGCAGAAGTGTGTGTCCAATCTAATTATCCTGTACTCTATCCTCTTCTGCAGCAGAATTGGCTCATCATCCACACCTCTTAAGATTGCCGTGAGTAGTATAACTATGGAGAAGCTGGGACAGCCCTTTTTAAAGGGTCATAAATATCTTGTAAAGGGTGTGTGTATTATGGAAAAGAGAAGTATGTATGTGTGAAGGTCATGTATGTGTAGGTGTGTGTGTGTGTTAGTATTAGTTAGGTTTGAGGATAACGATAGTATGGCTATGGAGAAGCTGGCCGGCCCTTTTTAAAAGGATCATAAATATCTTGTAAAGGGTGTGCGTATTATATAAAAGAGAGGTATGTATGTGCAGGTGTGTGCGTGTAGGGTGTAGGGTATGTATGGTTTGTCGGTGAAGTTAACGTGGAAGTCGTGCCGCCCTCGTGATAACAGTGTGTGTGTAGATATCGATCGGGGGGGCGGTGTTGTTGTTGTTTTATTTTCGAAAAGAAAGGTATGTATCGTTATGTGTATAGGTGTGTAGGGGGGGCGTGCGTGTTTTAGTCTAAGACGAAATATCGTAAGGGGCGCGCAAGTGGTGCGAACGTGTTTTTGTTTTAAGAGCGTGTTTTCGGGGGGGAGGGTGGTAGTCGCGATCGAGAA